>CM077033.1:14960935-15337052 GCA_039090855.1 Macrothele yani | reverse complement strand
TCCAGTTGCAGTACAAAATCTTCAGATCAGATCAGATTTAGAGAAATTTTTAGGAAGGGAGTGTCGACCCTAGGTCTTAAAACAATCTTTAAACAGGAAGCTATGAGATATGGGCAATAGAGTTCCCAACAGGAAAGAGACGCGGAAGCGAGGTAGGGCAAAAATTAAAAGCGTTTGATTTTCTTTAACAGGATCTATCTAACAAAGATACTTGCAAGGTAAAAATGCAGTACAACCGAACATGTGCGTGGAAATTCAAAAGTGACCTGCAACTAAAAAACGCAGCAGCAAGCAATTGATACCCATTTGGAGTAAGTTAAGAGAACCAAACTCTAAGGTTTTCATATATATCATCGAGGTATTTGAGCACAAATAAATAGGACGTTGGGATTCAGACATTTTCTGTAACAATACAAGCGCAAACATGTTAAAATAGTGCATTATGTCGGCTAAGAATTATCCATACCTTATGTTAGATCTTAGTCAAAAACTAATTTTTTATCACTTCATCCTGTAGCACCTACAAAACCTTGCAAATTGGAGTTAAAATTCGAGTTGCGAAAGTTGCGTTCCGTGTGTCACAATTCTGAGATACACATTAACACGTTGTGTAAAACATGGGCCTACAGAAAAAAATTCTACCAGCTTTCGTAGGGAATTATTGTATTTAAACTAAATGGTGATGAGTCTGTCTAATCATCACCACTTAGCACTTAGTTTGACTTAAAAAAAATCAGGTTTATTTGTTGTACGTCCATACGAAGCAGTGTTACAACTTTGACACTTGGTCGTTAAACATCCATCCATCCATCCAACTTGACACTAACTTTTGTGCCAAGAATCAACCGGAAACTTTTTCGCACATTAGGTAGTTGATTCTCTTTACAAAACTACATTGTTATGATTTGGAAAATTCTAGCACATTTAGGAGATGATCTGAGTAAAAAACCGTAGTATGACTTTATGTTTGTATCGCGTAAATCCGGTTGACATTTTGTTTGCTAAAAGGCAAGAGAATTCGAAGTGAAATGGTAAAGCAACATCGTTTAAACCTGATAACACGTAACCTGGTAGGAATATAATGTTGACCCGTATACCTGAAGAATTTTACATACATATGTCCAATTTTATAGTTTCTTCCCTTCTAAGTGACGAGTAGCGATAAACAAAATTAAAACACTTTTATTATTTCTGGTTAAACTAATTCTAGGAAATGTGAGATTTAGTTTCAAAATATTTAAAGCATATTTTTCCCAATTAATAAAATTTACTTGACAGTGTAATTGATTGAAGCTACAGTCCGTCAAATAATTATTAATAGCATAGTCACAAGTAAAGAAATCAAAAATAATTTATTTTGTTGATATGTGCAGTTTTCGCCTTGAATGTAAAAAGAAATAGTCATTAAATTTTGCATTACCTTTCAAATAAAATATGCAATTCAATACTTGACATTTATAATTACACTGGACATGCGAATATACCTGGTCTGCTTTGGGAAATTTGCACATTGTCTTGTTACAAATTTCATGTTCAAAAATTTCCCCGATTTTGAAAAATAAAACTTAAATACTTGGACAATAAATTTGTAAATATGTTGCGATCTGGATTGCACTCAGCTAATATTGATCATCACACAACCGTAGTGATGTAAATATTAGAAAAAAATTCCTTTCGTAATATTATTGTATTTAAACCTGTTTTTTTATCTGTAGTTAATGACAAGTTAAACTAAAAGTGTGAGTGTAGAAGTTATAAACGGGTAAAATTACTGATGCGTATAAATCTTTAGTAAAATGGTTCCAAACCACCTCACTTATGAAATTAACTTCTATTGTCACGGACGATATCGAGAATTAACTGAATTTCCCTTGTACATACCGTATCTTCATTGGACATGGGAAACGTAATTTTACAATATAATCTCTGCATATCGTTGCATTTAGCTTCTACTAATACAAATTGAGGCATCATGTTAAACATAGCTATATAACCTTAGAAATGGTTTCGGCAATACATGCGACCTGAGAATACGTGAGCGATCGCTGTTGAAATGCAAGTATGTGTTTTGAAGAGCGAAATGATAAGAATGATTTCGAATAATTACTAGAAATTCAATTTTCTTTTTAAAAAAAAACTATCCAGTGAAGAAAAATTCCATATTCGAATAGAAGTTTCATATATAGTAATTGTTCTATATTTATTATATATAATACCTTCTCTAAAAACTACATATCTCACTTGCAAAATCATAGTGAACATTCAGAAATTAATCGAAAACTCCTTCATATAGTTAAAACTATTTTTTCATATTTAGTTATGAATTACAATACTTTTGGGCACTTTAATATTTTTTACTGTTTCCGTTGATTTTCCAGGAAGGGACTTTTATCTCTTTTATACTGTCTGACACCGAAATGAATCAACGCAAAAGGACACAGAAGATGCTTGATTTTTTAACGTCTGGCTGAATGTGAAAGTATGTAAATTATGTCCTTTATTAGATAAATATTCTTTGATAGTACGAAATTTTAAGCTGATATTTTTATACCTCAGATACACTATCGCTACCAACTAGTAATTAGACACCCCTGCAATCGAGCGAAGTGATATCTGCGGTCCAGATACAGGTCCACGGCCACCGCCCTTAAATATCGTGTGTGAAACTACAACGCATACGTGACATATCCAGCGAGTTGAAAGTACCCAAAATCAAAGTGGCCTACATGCTTGGCCAGTGGAAGATAAGAGTTGACTGTCGGAATGCGCCCCGACCCGGCACACCCAAAAAAACTGGGAGTTAGAAGACCGACGAGTGCCGGCCTGAAATTCGGAAGAACCGCACCAAATCGATGGGCCACATCCGCGTGGAGTTTCAACAGTTGCATCCGGGAGTGTTCTTTCGATGAATACCATCCATAAGGAAGATACCATCTGCTCGGTTATCATGGACGTTCTGCCAATCACAAGCCTTTGATCACCAAGTCGAATGGCGCTGCTCGGCTAACGTGGTGCAAAGAACGTCGAGCAGTGGACCGTTGAACAGTGGGAAACAGTGTTCTCTGGAGCGACGAATCAAGGTTCACCCTCTACCGTTCGAATGGCAGGGTCCTGGATTTGGCGTCTGCCTGGAAAACGCCTCCTGCCGGAATGTATTGTGCCAACTGTGAAGTTCGGCGGCGGTGGAATTATGCTATGGGGGTGTTTCTCCTGGTATGGCACGGGATCTTTGGTCGCAATTCCTGGTATCTCACGGGATCCTTGGTCGCAATTCCTGGTATGGCCCGGGATCTTTGGTCGCAATTCCTGGTATGGCACTGGATCCTTGGTCGCAATTCCTGGTATGGCACGGGATCCTTGGTCGCAATTCCTGGTAGACTCAACGCCGAGACCTACTGCACCATTTTTTGGATGACCATGCGCTTCCTACTTTGTGGCAGTTTTACCTGGTGGACCCATGTTACTTTCAGGATGACAATGCCACCTGTCATGTTGTAAGGTCCACCATGGTTTGGTATGGCGGCAATGGGGTTACTTGAATGGACTGGCCTGCGCAGAACCCGGACCTTAACCCTATCGTGCACCTCTGGGACGAGTTGGAGCGTCGACTTAAGTGCCCTTATCGTCCGAAATCGGTGAAGGAACTAACCTGTCTTCTCCAAGCCGAGTGGAAGGAAATACCGCTAGCCGTCGTACAACGCCTGGTTCAGAGTATGCCCCGGAGGGTCGCAGCTGTAATCGCCGCTCGAGGAGGCTCCACCAACTATTGAAGGTGAATTAACTTCGTTTTCGTTTGCTATCACAGGTGTCCAATTACTTGTTGGTAGATAGTGTATTTTGTTTAAATTCTAGAAGATTCCCCTTCAAAATATTGGAAAGCAATCAGTCTATAATAATTCGAGACGTTTGCGAAAGTCATAAAGTTTTCTGTTCTTTGTATTTCCAAGGAGTTATTCGATCACCCAGTAGAGGAAATTATTCACTCTATACACTTATAACTTTTTGGCTTAATTTTAATTAGAATTCCTTCTGTTATTTCCATATACTACTTTCAGTGTTCTATTATGAAAATTCCAAACATATATTCAGTTTTTAAAAGAAAAGGCTGCTTTTGTTTAGGTTTGGACAATATAAACGCTTTGAATCATCATCTGGTCGAGACAGAAATAAAATGGTGTCTGGTGTTTAATATTACAAAACTTTCAGCCAAGGGATTAGTTACGATATATAACATACTTTCGTCATATTATGCATTCATTAATTAAATATTGGGACTTAAGCAAAGAGACAGCAGTGCTGTACAGTATGTTAGAGGTGCTATTTTCAGAAGAGAGAAAGGCTTTTAGAAAACTAAAACTGATGGCCTATTAATTTATTTTTAATTTATAGCATACAAGTTATACGGAAAAATCCTGTCTGTATTACAATAAGCAAAACACGTCTATTTTACTATTGAATTTATCGGAGTGTTTCCAAACTTTTTGCTGCAGTTTAAATAATGCCATATGTCTAAACGGCAACTTCACTGGCGAGAAGTTTCGAGGTATATAAAACATTACGTCAAACCACATTTGTTTGTTTTTTGCAATGTTGGATTCACAGTTAAGAAAGCAGCAGTATGACTAGGTGGTTTTTTGCTAATCTAAGAAATTATGTTTGTTACATATCAGCGTTATTTTGAATACTAACTTGCAGGAAGCTTCATGTGCAAATTTCTTTTCACTGTATGATTGTATCCTTTCAAAGTTATAATCACTGCTATTCTTAAAAATATGATATGAACACGATAACTTGATGGATGGTTTATTTTGCACATTGCACAGTATACTTGTTTCTTTCCGTATGTGTTCGAACAATTTATCTAAATCTGACGTACAAAAAAGGTAGCGCAGCGAGCATATTGTAATTCTTTTGGAAAGCGTATGTGTACAGATGATGTTGTGCACACATTTTTAGGACGGCTTTCCAGTAGTGTAATTAAAGATTTAAATTCAGTAATTTCTTTCTTAAATGTTCTATATAAAAGTTCATTCTTTGGCTTTCACTCATACATACAGTATAAGTTTTCAAGATAACAGGGCATTGCTTTAAGTTGGCAACAGTGTTTCGTTTCACTCTTCGTATAGTGTTTTCCACAGTAAAATAATTGTATTACATCTGCGTTTAGACAGTGCTCTTTTTAGCACACCAAAGGCACAGTAATCCATGGTACCACATCAAAAGATTTTCAAGGAATATGAGCAAAACGTATAGACTTCATAACCGTCTCGTTTTTTATTTTTTCAAGTAACAGAGTGCGAGATGATGATGTATGATTGGTAGTCTTATCCTAATGGGTTCTACTTATTGCAGTCCCTGCAGATGAAGAAATTTCATATAGCCTTTTAAACGTTTTTAACTTTAATTAGGTATTATAAGAGAAACTAGAAATAATTATGAATCCTTCACTTTACATTTTCTTTTAAATTCTTGCAATCAAATTCGTAGCACTTTTTCAGCTGTTCTTCTATAGTAAATTGGCACTTTTTTTTCACAGTCATTTAGGAGGATCCATGCTTCATCAGTAGTTACAATACAGTTCCACATGTTTTCGGCTAAGTGACTTTCACAAAGAAGTCTACATCGTTATCTGTGCTCATCCACGTGCATAGGAAAAAGTGGTTAACATATTTTTTGGTTTTCTTTTCTTATTCAAAACTTTCCTTATTACATTGTACAGTTGATACAGATATTTCAAACGACTTAGAGACTGCTCTTTGCATCGGTGGTTTTATGACGAGAGACTTCACTTTTTCATTTTTTTCAAAAAACAAAAGTTCTAGGTAATGATCTATGATTGGTAGAGATGATGTGTAAGAGTAAAAAGGACTATTTCAGTTGTAAAATATGTAACTTTGGATATTCGTTTGGTGTTCCTTTTCCTTTTAAAAGCAATGCTTGAAGTTTTTTATCTCAATTATTATTAACAACCCTTATTTTACATTTATAAACACTGATGCAATGATTTTCATAGCTCTTTTCTTAATTACAGAATTCGAATATTTCTCTTCATAAAAAAAATATCATAACCTTCTATCCACAACTTGTTTACGTGCGCCATTTTATTAGAAGACGATATACAACAGCAGCAGATATTTCTTCCATTCTTATATAACAAGCTGTTGCCAGTTTCAGTGCTTTGCACTTCTTTTATTTTCTGTACTTTGTTATCCAAAGGTTCCAAAATTTGTGTGACCATTTTCTGTATATATACACCCCTGTTCAAACCCTTCAATTGTGATTTCACCGAAGGACACCTGTTGCATTTCATTTACTAAATTGAACAACGTCTACAGCTTTTATTATTGTTTTTGATCTGATTCATTTTCGACGTGATTTTAAGACCGCTGTAGAAACTCAAAGAGCAACAAGCAATATGATTCCCTAATTGTTTGCGATTGTTTACTGTGAAGTAGTTTTTTACATAATTATTGTTTTAAATATCAAAATGTTACAATCCATTTAAGATTCCTTTAATTATATCTTTTCGAGAAAATAACTTCATTTTGCCAAATAATTTCCAGTCTAAGATGACGGCTCTTTAGCTCACAGTAAAAAATGGCACTGAGCTACATTACCTTACAATAGTGATTGTTGCTACTAACAAACTTGTCAGACGGCACAATAGTTTGCGATTTTTGTTAACTTACACATTTACAATTAAAATTTAAGTAGAAAACTATACACTGAAATATCAAAAGTCATGTGATACGTAACTAGTATCTGGTAGGACCTCCTCTGACCCGCCGAACTGCAGAAACGCGAGGTGCCATCCATTTCACAAGTTACCGATAGATTTCTGGAGAGATGATGAGCCATACTGTCTGAACAGTAGCCCACAGTTCCCTGGTATTTGTACGTGCACGATCTTGAGTGCGAATGAAACTTTGCATCTCGTCCCATAAGTGCTTCCATGGTTATACGTAGGGCGAACGTGATGGCCACACCATACGTCGGACATATCCAGAATGCTCTTCGAACCAATTTGGATTACGATGAGTGCAAAAGCTCAGGAGGTCCGAGCCGCCTAATGTCCAATATTTGTCACAGACAACAATTGTAGAGAAAAAAATCAGATCCATTTGCGGTAATCATCTTATATCATCAAACACTCGAAATCAAAACACAAGACATCCTTTTTAGGAATAAGCGGTCTCATGGGGTAGCGGACATAGGGTGCGGACTCCCCCTGAAATATCGTGGTCCCCCCTTTATTGGTGGAGTTTTCCGACGAAATCTCTTAAAAATGTGTTGTTCACTTTAGATTTCACGTTATTGCTTTTTGTTTTTTTATGAAGATTTCCGGGAGACCGTCGTTACGTTTCGCAGTTATCTGGAAAATATTGCAAATACAATTTTGGATATTGATTTTGCAGAAAGAAGTTGAAAAGTTAATTCAAAGTTGTGTCCTTTCCTTTTTAAAAAGTTCGTTAAAAATATTCAAGTGGCGATGTACCGGATATTTTTCTAGAACTGATCACCGATTAACAACTGAAATAATATAATGAATATCAAGGAGGAGGAGAAGACCCAGAAAAAAGCCACCTGATTTGAACGCATGCTGAAGAGTTTTAGAAGAGACATATTCAAGACAGAAATTTATGAAGAGAAGTTGGGGAGGACTCCATTCAGCAGCAGACTGATAACCGTTGATGAATATATGTATGTACCATTACAACTGTACATATATGCTCTACGGTTTTGTTCACCTACCTTTTTTATTTTCTTAACTCTCAGAAACGTTTACGCCACTGTAATTACTGGGTTCTCCCTCCGATGGGCGGGCTGATGTATTTACCATGCTGGGATAGACGAACAAACATATATACTGATGCCTTAAGCACTTCTTACCAAAACCCGCACAGTGGTGGAAAACGAATTCATGTTGTTTTACTTTAACACTAAATAGCACAGATGTCGGCTTTAATTGAATCTGGTCGTAGAATACCGAATGTTCCCGTGAGACAACTGGACCCCGACGGCTCCTTTATAGAATGTGACGCCCTCCTTTACTTGAATGAAACACAAATAAGTCTTACCGTTAAAACATATGGCGCTATATTGCTGCAAATATTTGTTTATTCAATTTTGATTTCTTGGAAGATGTATGTTAAACTTTTGGAGTGTGTTTCCGTCTTTAATTGTGTGTTTGTGTGCACCGTAGTATGGAATATCTGAAGCGAAGGATCCCTTTTTGAGTGTCATACGTAAGCCTTATCAAATGAAGTTCCTGTCTCTTTCGCTATGTGCACTTTCTTTAATCCTTCATTGGCGATCATCTGTTCTACCTGTCATAAAACAGAAGAGTAAAGAGATTTACTGTCAAGGCCAAAGCACCTTCTTCACTGAAAACACCACCAATAGGTGCCAAACAAGAAATGGAATATTTCTCAAAAAGTGAAGATAAAAAACGAGAGCATTGCATTTTTTTATTATTCGTTATTTTTAATAATAAATGTATCGTCTGTTTTTATTTTTGTTGGGAGTTAAACGATAATCGTATGGAACTCTATGGGTTATAAGCAGAACAGCGTCTTTAATTTAGGGCCACTGGTTCCAGGGAAAGGAGAAGCTAGTAGCAGAAACCAAATACATAATCTGTCGCTCACCGGCATTTGAACTCGAGACCATCTTAGATAAATTGTTAGAAGCCAACGCATAGACCACTGTGCCACGGGAGACTGGTTACTTTAATTTATAAGTGGCACATCATTGTTTTTTAAACCTCACTTTCTTTCATTTGTACCACCACGTTACTATATTTCCTGTAAGCAGATAATTCAAAAATATTACTTTTGTAAATTATCTGATGTTACAAACAGAAGCCATTACAATAAGCCGCAGCCAAAATCGGATACATTCGGTTTTTCCTTAAAAAACGACTTATGTAAATTAAATATACATTTTCATATTATTGGACAACACTGAAAACAACACATTGTCGTACTAGTGATAACTAAAGTTGTTTTGTTTCCGTTTGTTACGCATTAGGGTGTGTACAGGCTGCATTTAGAGTTAATAGGGAACACTTGTTCTGCGAGAAATCGTTGTTTTATTTCTTTTTGATTTGAGTTGGGGCGTGTAAGCACTTGGTGTATATGAGAATATTGCTTGTTTTGATACATGCATTTATTGTGTGTTGTCGTTGAGGTTTTCTGAACAGAGAGGTTGCGTTGTGTTTGGTGTGTACCAGTTTGGTGAGGATACGCTGCAGGGTGGAAGCGTCCCTCGTAGGAGTAACGTTTTGATTGCCGACCTGACGTCTCCGCTGGGTTTGTCACTTCAACGGTCACAACGCCACTGAGTCACCTCTGAAGAAGGGTTTTTGTACGTACAGAGGTCGTCAGCGTGACATTCTCACAGCCCAAGGTGACTCCGTCGACGTTAGTTTCAAGAGCAGTCGGTTATAGTATTCCTGCGTGCCCAGCATGTTTCAGATATTCGAGTGTTGTGCTTGTGGAACCGTGGTTTGTGCATCAATGCGTGTGTTAAATACCGGTGGAACGAAACCCATTTCTTATGCATGTGGCGAAGGAAAACAAGTGTGTTGGTGTTGCTGGGCAAGAAAAGTTGAGGGTAAAAGTTCGCCGCTGGTGAACACACCAGGATGTTCCTGTCTTCCAATTTCCTAAGATGTCGTCTGTTCGAAGAAAAAAAGGGAGGGTCGTCTGTTCGAACAAATTTTCATAGTTGTTTGAACATTTATATACCATTAGATGCAAAATGTAATGGAAATTTCCAAAAAGTATTACTTTTTCCTGTATCTACTTCTGTTCTTAAGATATATTACAAGAATCATGACCAAGTCGAAATTATTATTAAAAGGATAATTTATCCAATACTTAGGTTTACAAAGATAAATTGTTTTTGTAATTCATAAGTAATTTAGTAACATTTAAATACAGAAATAAAATGAAGTAAAGTTATAAAATTTACCTACAATTTTGTTGTCCAGTCTTTAGATTTAATCACAGCTTTGCATCTTGCTGGAATACTGTGAACGAGGATTTGTAAAAGGTTGGGTTGGACAATACGATTTCAATTTTCAATTTCATCTTCAGTGAGTTGAATTTCGGTTGTTGGATTCCTTCTTGATAATTCATACGACACGCTGAACCCATATTTTCCATCGGGTTTAACTGAGGTGACTCTGGTGGCCAATCAAGGGAATAAACTTTTTTTTCTGAAACCACTTTTTCACTGGTTTAGCACGATGACAGGGAGCATTGACATCTTGAAAAATAATATTGTCATCATAGTCTTCAAGATGATGGTGGCATCTTGTTTTCTAATATCCTGATGAATTGCTGGTGATTTACTAAACCATCGACGATATGGAGGTTCCCAACGCCATGTGCACACGCGCAGCTCCAATCCGCGACCTTCACTGGATTCTTAACACTGGTCAGTAAGCAAATTGGATGGAATACTTCATGACTGAATCTCATTACATAGGCACCAATCTCCTTCCCATTTCGCCAAAATTCTGGTTTATCTCAGAAAAGATCATTTTCCCATTGCCTGGTTGCCATGAGACATGCTGTTTTATCCCATGAAATCTAGGCTCTCTTCGATTTGCAGTTAACAGTGCTTTACACCAGCCTTTGCAGTTTCGTAAGTCACAGTGAAGCAGACTCCTCCTAACAGTATATACCTGTCAGTAACATCAGGCTCTTTACACATCTTTGATGCAATTCAGGTGAATTGCTTCAAAGATGGTCTAAAAAAACCTAAGATATTTAAGAGATCACAGAAAAAACTAAAAGGACAGAAAATATTAAATGTCTTTATTTTTTTCGGTCCAAATTAATTGCTTTAAGGGGGACAGAAAAACTAAGACATTTTGAGATCTCCATTAAATTTCGAATGTAATGCGGTATAAACGATGAAATAACCATGAAATTAGTTATTAAGAAAAACGTTAAACTTAAATATTCACTGTTACTTGAGGTTATGCAAATTTTGCACACCACTGTATACGATCTTAGCGTAAGCGACAAAGGTTAGAGCTGCAATGGAAAAATAGCATGTTTTTTAGCTGCAATGGAAAAATATGCTATTTTTCCATTTCTTCTTTCCCTCCTGTGACAAGGAGGTCTTCACATTTAATTTGCAAGGTACACCAGAAGACTGTGTTTTGAATAAAGCTGACTCAAGAAATTCACGGTCGAGTCACATTATTGTGACCAGCAGCTAATATCCAGAGTAACCAACATGTGCAGCGCCGACAGCAGCTAAACGGGCTGGGAGTGACTCAATAAGGTGCTGGAGGGTGTTCACAGTTATGTGGAGCTATGCTGACTGCAGTGCATCTGACAGCTGGTGGAGGATGCGTGGTGGAGAATCTATAGGGGAACAGTACGATAGAGGTGGTCCCACAGATGATCAACTGGGTTTACGTCTGGGGAATAAGAGGGCCACGGAAGTACTTTGAAGTCTTCATCTCTCCAACAAACCTCGGACATTTCTAGCTGTGTGACAACGTTGCATTGACGTGTTGGAAGATCTCATCCTGCCCAGAGAAGACAATCAGCATATATGGGTGCACGTGGTCTGCAAGGATAGATTCATAACGAATCCAGTCTATAGTGCCTTCCACAGGCATGAGTGAAACCAGAGAATTACACGAAAACATTCCCCAGACTATAAAACGCTTCCCCCATCAGCTGTAGTTTGCTCCACCCTTTCGAAAGGGGAAGGTAAAAACAGGCAGCCGCCTATCAGGTAAAAATTAGTAGAAAGACGTTGCCGCTGGTGAAACAGTCGTTCACAGAACACACAGCCGAAGTCAAAACAAAACAGGAAAATTATCTTGGTGCCGAGAGGGTTAAAACGTAATGTATAATAAAAATAATGTTTAATAAAGCTAAAATATAATGTATAATAAAAATGAAAACATGTTGCAATATGTTTTATATAATATATTTTTTAATATATTCAAATAATTTGCTTAAAAAATATCAATATATCTTGCTTAAGAATTCCTGGTTCATTGTGCTTAAATATAAAAGGTAAAATACGTTTCAATTTTGTTTTATAACAACTTTTTAATACCGATTCAATTTTTCTAAATGAATTTAAACTCATTTCTTCATTAGCAAATGCCGAAACTTTAAATATTTGTAAAACGAACCGTTGTTTTCAGTAATATATTGCAACAAAGAAATATGTAACCCTTAAATACTATTGTTAGCTTAAGAATAAAAATCTGACATGTACAATTTTCAAAACAGCGAAAGCTGTGTAGAAGTATTTCTATAATATCATCTATAAAATGTGATCTGTGAGAAAAAAAATTACATATTGTTTCCTGAAGTGATCGGGGGAAAAAGCTTCGTTTTTGATACAACAGTTTAAATTGTCCATAACCTCCGGAAGAATTACTGCAGATGACACAGGTTCAATTTACCGCATATCGTCGCAACATTTATTTCACTGCACGTTTGAATCTGCAAAATACAGGCTTTGGGAAAGCAAAAATTATGCGTAGTTTTGTCATTGAACGGTCCTATTGGAAATCGCCATTTTTCCTGAAACTGCAATGGATGAATGTTTTCGAGGCTGAGGATTACAATTTCAACCCACATATACGAGTATTTTGCATGTGGGCAAATTGTACTTTCTCTCATAGCTACCGTTAATGCAGATATATATGATATCGGAATAACAAAACTAATATGTGGTATTGATAGTTTTCTTCCATTCACATTACAGTCTTTCTAATGGCAAATGTCTTTGAATTAGGTATCTGTCAACAGAAGAAAATTTCCTTCGTCGGTTGAGTGTTAAGGTGTTAAAGGCGTACCCAAAGCGTAAATCTGTCTAACACGAAAACGGAAGACACGTTTGGTAAGACTACAAAGAGACATTTGTATGTTGCCGCAAGTTCAATCTGTACCAATTAATTGTCTCACAAATAGAAAAATCGTTTTGCGGCCTACACTTCTATCTTTTTTGCTGAAGCAGTCAGGAACTACAGTGTACTATGCCGGTAAGAGATGTCAGCAACGCAAAGACTGAATCGATTCTTAAAATCAATAATTTGATTTAAATTGGTACATTACGACAAATGTCTCTTTTGCCATCCCGTTCGAAAATGGTTCTATCTGCATCATTCTCTGCTTACCCAGCACTAATGAAAAAACGGAATATTGGTAGCAAGCGGGTTATAACCTTTTCTTTTGTACCCCATTGAAAAGAGGACTAAATGTGCTAAGATCCACACCAGAGGAGTCAAGAATTCCATGATTCCGTTAGTAAGACTTTGTACTTAAAAGGATCCTTCTATTTTGAATTAAGACATTTGAAAATTCACCGCCTTCACCAACTTTTACAATTAAAGATATGTAGCTGGAATCCAGAATTTCATACTTTTTCTTCATTTTCTGACCAATCTATCAGCGCGGATTACCTGATTCGCTCTTCATCTGTCCAAATGACCTTCGCTAATCTTCAGATGTGGAGTTTTGGTATACCGGTGGTGGCAGCAGAATTTCTTGTCGGTGTTTAGTACACATGAGCGGTACACCAAGAAGATGTCTAAGGCTACATCTCATTCACCTCAGTGTGCCTTATGCTGTGAAAGCTGAGATTCTCCACTCGTTACTTTTGTCGCACTACGCTGTTGCCAGACGGAGTGGAATTCGTGTTTCTGGTATTTTATGTTGACGGACCTTTAATTGAGCATTAGCAACAAGTCCTACCTTGCTATCTGTTGCATTGTCACTGATTTTCAGAAATATATATCATTTGGAAAATTCAACTAACACCTTTTTATTTCACATTTCTTTTTTTTTAATTTGTTTCACGCAACTGGCTCCTAACAGTCCTATGGAAGCAATTTTTGTTCCAAACAAGTAACATTTGTTCACTACTTATAATCCTCCTTTACCTAACATTGATTTCAGTCTCCAATTCTACTAAAATATATCATATTACAGCATAATACACTGCCGGACAATTGCTAAGGACGGATGACAATAGCAACGATAGCAACCATATAATGGAAGGCGGGAAAATGTGGAAATTGACATAAGTGCGGGATACAGCAAGACGTGTTGTACGTATGCAAATTTTGGATTGCCGAACTTGTTCGTGACGTCACAGCGCTGATAAGAGATATAAAGGATTAGACGTGTATTGACCGTTGTTGTTCAAACGCAAAGTTGAAAGGGAAAGAATCAATTGACGAACTTGCAATTTTCAGTATGTCTTCCCGACATCACCTAGATGATTTTACGCGTGGCCGTATTATTGGCAAGATTGAAGAAGGCCAAAAAATAACAGATGTTGCCAGGGAGTTCGACGTCAGCCACAGTGTTGTTTCAAGGCTTTGAAAATCATTTCAAACAAATGGAGAGTGTAGCAAACGTAACGGCGGAGGTCGTGTTCGCAGTACGACACCTGCAGAAGATCGGCACATAGTGCTATCAACAAAAAGACACCGGCGCAGCACAGCTAGTAAGGTAGCAAATCAGCTTATGGCTGCTACTGGGAAGCGGATCTCCCGAAAAACTGTCGCCAGACGTTTGCATGAAGGCGGACCATACGCCCGCCGTTCTGTTGTGTGCATCCATTGTCCAGACGTCACCGTACCGCCCGTTTGCAATGGTGCCATCAACATCGCAATTGGACTGATAACGACTGGTCTGCTGTCCTCTTCTCAGATGAGAGTAGATACAGTCTATCGTCTGATTGTCGACGACAACTGATCTGGCGTGATAGTGGTACTGCATATTGTCCAGCAAACATACAGGAAAGGGACCGATATCCGACATGTAGTGTCATGGTATGGGCTGGCATCATGATCAATGGCCGTACGTCCGTCTATGTGCTTCCAACTGGGACTATGTCTGGCCAACGATACATTAATGATGTTCTGCTACCTCATGTTTGCATGTTCCGTGGTGCTGTCGGTGTTAGATTCATTTTCATGGACGACAACGCAACATGTCATCGAACAGTCGCTGTCCAGGAGTGTCTTGAGAGCGAGGATATTCAACGCCTCGTATGGCCAGCACGTTCTCCAGATCTGAATCCCATTGAAAATGTGTGGGATGCTTTGGGGAGGAGTCTTGCTGGTCGCCAATGCTCTCCAATAAACAAGGACACCCTCATCCGTGCACTGACAGAGGAATGGGATAAATTACCCCAACAGCTGCTTGATAATGTTGTGCAAAGCATGACACGACGTTTAGAATCTTGCATCGGCCTCCATGGTGGCCATATCCCGTATTGACATCTTACGCCGGAACGCCTGCGGACGGTAATTGCATTTTTCACGTTTACGTATTCTGCACAAAATGGCCTGTTTGTCCCTTGAACACGTTCCAAAGCCTTCTGGATTTCAGAGCACAATAAATTGTCTTTCTTGTAATGTCCTGGCATTCTGACATAACTTTATTTCACTTGGCATCCAAACACACGTACTTTTTTATGCGCTATATAGCCGTTTATGATCCGTCCTTAGCAATTGTCCAGCAGTGTATAACAACACAGTTTTGCAAATCAAGACATTCCTCGCAATACAAAGGTAAGAAAGATAAATGTGTGTACAAAATAGAAAAGCGATTTTAAGACAGGAATTGCAAACACCGAGAAGACAAACCTTATGGCCACCTACCTAATATGATATTGATAAAAATATGAGTGCCGCGAAAACAGCTGTTAACCGGCAATGCTAGGATGCTAGAAGTTTTTTAAAGGTGTCATGTAGTATCTGGTACCAACACGTTACCAGCAGAACCCATAAACCGTGTAAGTTAGTGGATAAGCCACTGCTACTCGCCAATTGCTGTACCAGCACAAATAACAGATGCTCGATTGCATTGATGTTTGGGAATGTGGAGGCCAGAGCGATACCTGGAAGTCTTCTTCATTTCCCGCTAACCATTTCAGAACAATCTGGGAGACTTGGCTGGATTCCTTATCCTGCTGAAAGAAGTTAGTACTAGAGGGGAATACTATTGCCAAGAAAGGATGTACCTGGCTTGCAATTCTCTCTATGTCTTCCGTCCATGGCGGGTTGAGTTCCGCAAAGAGGGCTTGTGCGATCTGGTTTTATATCTTCGTTTAATGCGACGCCAGTCAGATAAAGCATCAAACCTTTTAATACGTTTTTAACATAACGGGTGCTTATGGTTCATTGAGTTGCTCATGGTGGTAGTTAAACCTCTAATCTTCAACATAATGGAGGTTTGCAATTTCAAAAGACTTTGAATTTTTATGGTTTGTAGTAGATATTAACAGGGTATCTGTATAATAAGAAGACCTTAAAATGGAGCTTTCCCATTAATTCACCTGAAAACATATCTTTAATGCAGAAGCCTAACTATAGGTGATGGTGTAAAGAAAAATCTAAGAATTATTCTCCAGAAGGAACGGGATATAAATTTTTTGGAGGACACATTTTGAAACTTTTTCTTCTGAAATTTATAATTTGCAAATACTTAGAAAGTTGCAACATTTAAGAAACAAAATACAAAATTCAGTTGATTGTATTTGAATGAGGTTCTTAATGAATTCTAATTGCATATTTGGGCAATAATGTTAACAGTTTGAAGATATGCGTCCGTAATGCAATAAAAATAAATACAATAATATATGACGTTAAAAACACAGTCTTCACACTAATGATGATTGTAATCATAGTAGCAAATCAGTAGAACCAGGAAATACTACACATTGAAAATGCTGAATGAGACATATTGTTTTCTTTCCATAATCATCTTCCGCAATACTATCGTACACATTCTAATCATACTATTACAAAACATCTTTCACCTCCTTCGTTAAGTACGTTGTTGTGGATTCTTTAGAATTGATATCCGCTTTGGACTCGAAAACTGCGAAAATGAGCTTTAAATATGAGGTGGTGTGTTCATAAGATGTGACACATTGAATACTATTACTGTACTTCTAATTTCTTTGACAAAGGAGCCATTAAGCGCTCCCAAAACAGGCACCATACCGTAGAAATCAATATAAAATTTACTGATATCCAAAATTAACGTGACAATGCCAACACAAAAATATATACAAAACGAGACGACCGATTGTAATAATTTTTAGAGATATGTGAAAGAGGAAAACTCTAAGTCGACGTACCCAAGCAACATTGTGCCAGTTCCTATGGAAACAGGCAACCGTACGTCACGGAGCTGGCAGGTAGAAGTCTTGTTTACGTTGTTCTGAGAGGGGTAGGGAAAATGCAACTTGAGCTGGACTGTGAGTGGACACAAAGTTCGGCACCATTGCTTGGATTTTTTTCATTGGCTAACTATCAGTAGATGGGAAACAAGGGAAATGCAAGTTGGATTAGCAAGATGGGTGAATGTGTTGAAACAGGTGATCTCCAGTTTTAGGAGACAGCTTCAGCAAACGTGAACAATAAGAGGAAGCCAGGGACAAAGACGCCAACGAGCCAAGACAAGTCAAGGATACTGGTATTTGGCTCTAAGTGCTTTCCGTCATAGAAAGACGAGAGCCAGGTAACTCTAGCAGGCGCTTTTCAAAAAGAGGTGAGCAAGGTTCGGCATTACATTACACGTTTAGACAATCACAAAAATTATACTCCTAATTGAAGGTTTTTAGCACATATAACCTATTTAACTCTCCGTTTCTATTGCTACCTGTTATATGAATTTCATTTATCTCTTCATAAGACATTTCAAACTCAATATCGTATTTGAATTTGTGAGAGGTTTATGTGACGTGGCAAGAATGAAAGCATAGGCAGATCTAATAGAACATCATAAAAAGAATTACGTCGAAATGCAATTAGAACTTTTCTAGGCTGTATAACATTTCAGAAAAACGCAGTGAGTTCGTACATTAACTTTTTGGTATTGACAAATATTTCACCGCTGCGGTAACTTAATGTGACGTTAATGTTACATTAAAAATAGAAGTCGTCTGTATTTGGCAAATTCAGATGTGTATTTGCAGAAATATTTAAGTGCATTTCTCTCATAACTATTGCGCGTACATTAGGAGTGTGGTCCGTAGTGAAAGAACAATACGCAATTATAGTTTTTATTTCGCATTCAAATTTTAAGTATTACAAAAATTACATTTTTTTTTCTAGGAAAACATTTCGTGTACTAATTATTTCATTAATTTCTTTAAATACTTTTTTTGTGGTTATCGATAATGTGTTCATACCACAGTACAGATATTAACAGCAACCCAATAAAAAGTGTAATGCCACTTACAAGTTCACAGGGAATAAAATATTAAAATCGGAGTAGAGATTACTTTTGCTAAAATATATTTCTTTCATTTAGCCAAATTATTTTTGTTGAAATATACAAAACCCAATATTTTAAAATATCATGTGGAAAATTATATTTGATCAATGCATAATAACTTTATTTTCGGTAATTTGTTTGTAACTAAATTTACTTTAAAATATTTAAGTACAATTGTAATTTTCACTTTTGAAAAACAACATTTTTTTACTGAACCATCGCTTGCATTTATACATGATACATCTTGGAAGTGTATCTTTAACTCTTTTTCTGATCGTTATAATATTATGTCATTTATTAGATTTTGTAAATTGAAAAACAATGTGAGCGAATCTTATGAAACCAACTTGATCCAATGGGGTTCGAGTGAGCATATACTGTTCACTGGATTGCTTGCTTTCCTGTGAGTCTCATTTTTTTTCATTTGTTATTCAGTTTGATGTTTGATGATGTACATAAGTATATAAAGCTATACGCAGACTTTCATCCTATGTGAATGCTATTTGTCGGAGATGAGTCTTGGTACGAATCAGGGTGAAACATGGATGTTGTGGTGGCTTACGAGCGTGAATCTCTGCCTTCTTCAGACAGAAAGAAAAGCTGAATCGCATGTCTCTAATTTAGGAACGAGTTGCCCTAAATTAGACACAGATGACTGCCACGACTGTATTTATGGGAAACGAGAGACGCAAAACCATTAAACAAACACACCTCTATGACTCAGGCGGAATTCGAATTTAGACAAAAGTCTTTCCATTTGTTTGAAGCTAAATTTTCTACCACACCTATTGTTGGAAGGCAGCCTTTCCCGCTACCCTCCGTTTTTGCATGTGTTCAAAGCGAATTAATAATACAACATACCTCACGAATCATACACCCGTCCTGTCTTTTTCTTTCATTCTTCGGGAAAGAAAAACAACACTCACCTTAACTTTTCTACAATTCGAGCTTTGCAAATCAGAGGTGAATAAGACCGTTTAACTGATTTGCAGGCTAACGATATACGTTTAATTAAAATAACTTAAAATTGTGTTGTGATGTTCGCCATTAAAAAAGGAAATGAAAAAAACAACAGCTTTAGAAATAATACATGAAAAGAATAAGAAAGGAAAGGTCGATGGAAGAGTTGTTACACTTGGCTTTAAAAAGTGACAGAAAGAGAGAGGATGATGTAATAAAGATTATCATCCAAGAGAGCGAATAACTTTGGAGGACCGATAATATAGTGGAGATTGTAGCTTTGCCGAGCTCGGGCTGTATAATAGTTATGAAAAGCTTCTCCAAGTACTTCAGGTACCAGATATTAAATAGCACAGGGACAAAATTTTGTCTCCCAACACCACGCATCTGATTTCTTCGAGTTCTGTTGAGGAACGTACTTAGATTGCAGTTCCGCTCGATTTTTCCTGATGTCCGTCCTTAGGAAGCATTTCAGGAGGAAACGAGTATTAAAAAATAATCGTGCGTCTATAACATTGAAACCCTAATTCTCTTTGGCATTCCCGAGTTGAGAAAGACATTGTTTGATTGCATAGGGAGCAAAGAGTGAAATTGTAGAAGATGAGATTATGTTTTCATTATTATTATCAATACTTAAACAGGGTAGCTATAATTTTCGGACACTTCCGGTCCCGGGTTCTACTTTACAATATTTGCATTCAGACTCAAGAGACGATGTGTTTCTAACAGTGCTGAATTCCTGCGATTAAAAGTAAGACCGAACTCAGCATATGAGGAAACACGTTATCTTGTGGTATGGCCTCTGAGTAAAGTAAAAAGTGCTTTAAGTAGGGAAACCGGCTGAAGTGTTTGGAAACCAGTAAAAGCTGTTGCAGCAGGTGACACATTTATAAATAAAAGATGGTCGAAAACCATCAAGATGTTATTAATATTATTACTATTACCATTATTATTACTACTGTTTTATTTCATTCTTCTCTTCTGTGATTCCAAAATTTCAAACTGAATCTAATATTTTTAACAAAATATATGTGACCGATAAGTTTGCTCTTTCTACATTAGATCAGCAGTAAGAGATAAAAAAATTCCAGCAAAAGTGAAGATGTGAACTAACTGAAGAGTTCGAGTTACCGGTACATGAGGGGGACGTGGCGGGTTTTTCTTGTTCAAAGCGGTCATACTATCGTGGGAAATGATTAACCATGACGTGGGTAGGTGATTGTCAAGTAAATCTTCATCGTCTTGATATTTAACACTTTCTTCAATAGCCAGTGAGGGACCAACGTTTTCACACGTGAAAAGGAGCAAGAAAATTACACTGCTTCCATGCGACTGTAACATCCCAATATGAAAACTGAATTCCATGGTCACGTATGTTGTGCGCCAAATAATGAAACTATTTTGAGGCAATCGTGTCAAATAGTTTCTTACAAAAAAACTTTCTGCTTTTCAGATGTCAACTTTGTTAATGAATCGCTCTGCTTATTCCCAGTCAGGGAACACAAACTCACCAAGTACTTGGAGCTAAAATGCTCTTTCTGTGAATGACTTGATATATATAATTTGTTATCAGAACTTGGGTGGAATGTTATTTATTTATTTTTATTATTTGTCATAAAATACTAAATTCCTTTCGATTTCTTGAATTTGAAATCTGAGATACAGTATTTGAAAACAAATATCTTTATAAATACCCCTGATTTCACTCCCTGCTTATAGCCCATTGAGTTGCTCACGGCGGTCGTTAAACCTCCAATTTCACTCCCGTTAAAAACATTTTGTGAACTCCAAATGCAAATGTTACTGATGCATGCTTGGTATTTACTTTTCCCGTATTATATAAGACTGTGTATTTACACAAAAAAATTTAATATCACTCTTGTTTTGGTACGTTACTACTACATCCAAATAAATAGAACTCCTTTCTGAAGAGGCAGAAGAAATACGTGACTTAACTTCCTTCAGAAGAGAAATCGAAATGAAAAGAAATACCGTTTTATTTTGAGTAAATATCCTGTTTGTTCTAGCTACGACGTTTCCGTCTTTGCTGCGTGCGTAACGAATAAAACGAGCGAAGTCAGTATTTTAACCGCTTAACAAAAAATCTGCGGCACCTATGACATCGAGAGGATACAAGCTATCCATAGTAGTAAGAGTAAAGCTAACGACCGAACAACACTCGGAAGGAAGATAATATTTATAAAATTTCCCTTTTGTTATGCACTACGTAAGACTCACTTGAATTTTGTAGAGTATTATAAGTTGTGACTGTGGCAGAGACACATTGGTTTAAATTTTCAGTGACCTTCATTATCAATCATTGGCAGGTAAGTAATGGTCTTTCCCTCTCAGACACTTGATCAGTTCTCATCTCATCGGTATATCTTCCAAAGAAACCGTTCGTCACAATTCATCTTGCAAATATTTAAATATAATCTTCTCGCATAAAACTCATTCAGGTACACGTAGAAAATAACTATTTTTATATTGTGACTACAAGAATATAATATTAAAAAGAAAAATAATTTTCTGTATCTTACATTCTTCACCATGTCATGTTTAACCAGTACTTGCTTGATACAATTCCATGACTTGATATCTCCAAAACATTACCAATAATGTTAGAGAAATTAAGTTATTTCTGGTAGAGATATTTAGCAGTGAAGTCTCTTCTCAAAATTCATCACTGTTACAAAAGGATTAGTTATGCCACCCATGTTGTCTAAGCCAGGATACATGTATACATTGCCATATAATTAACACACGGAATCCTCTACTTATTCCATTAAAGTGATGCTTTAAAGGGTGATTTCCTTGTTGGCTGCCAGAGCTCTTTAGTGACAACGGACCCATTCCAGTCGTAGTGGGTGGTGTTTCATTCAGCAGCTGCGCCAAATACACATATGACTGGGGACAAAACACATGTGAGTGGAGACGAAAAATACCAAATTTTCAGGGGGCAGCTCTGTTTACTCTAATTCCAATGTAATTTTCTGTTTTCCTTTAAACACTTTCATTCACTTTTACTTTCTTTTTTAACAAGCCATCGAAACCAGTCACATTGAACATGCATCCATAGATACCTTGTCTTGAAAGATCTAGAAACCTCATGAAATCCACTACAGAGTGAATTCCGGTGAGGATCTAAAAAGTTCCCTTTATTCCTCTGCATCGGAGGCAAGGTAGACAAAACGATTAATACTCAGAACTCATGCAAAACTCTCTCATCCATCAAACAGAAGGAACGGCCTCGAAAGACTTAACTCTGAAGAAATACTCACTACCTTGCACATAACCTTTCACATTACATTTAAACCACTTTCTTACCTCACGCGATCATTCCCGTACTTTCACACAAAGCTGTGGCTATTTTTGCGCAGAATTGCAAATACACCAAAAAAAAAATAGACACTGCTCCAAAGTGGATCGAAAAATACTACAATAGGTAAAAGGGGAAAAGGGCTTCTTCCCCATGCAATTGGAAAAGTCCCCTTTTCAAAAGAAAGAAACTCGGCAAAAATTACTGCTGCAGCAATGTACACCATACTCTTAATGTAACAGTGTTTAACCAAATTATATTTGTTCACACTACACCTAGATTTTAACTTTGATTGAAAACAATCTAGCTTTTATTAATAATGTATTGAAATAAAACAGTAACAATAATTACATTTATCATTATTTTAATAGTCAATAATCGATATACATTATCTGTATTATGTTTTAAAACCTAACAGTATTTGCCATAAACAATTTAAATTGTAAGACAAAAAGTATTATTGTGGGCCTTAAAATTTCTTAAAATTCTAAGATCATATTATACCACACACATGCCACTTTAGGCTTCGAACGTCACGCTAGTAATTGCCGTCAAATAAAATTTATTGCAGTTTATTCACCTTCTGTTCCCGTAAGTTTGTCGATGCTAAGTTTCCTATTCGCTTGCTGTTTAAATGTTTCCTTTGTGTTTGCATACTTGGTATTTGAGTACTGAACAAAAATACAAAGTTTGCAATTTTCAAATCCAATAAGCCACGGAACATAATGAACGCTATAAATCAATGTCTGCAGTTGAACACGTGTCCTATAAGTGGAATAAATAAAGGAGGAAGTCTGCATTTTTGTGTTACACCAAACTCAGACCAAAATGCGATACTGGCACATCATTATCTTCGAATATTGGCAATTTTTGCCGTACTGACTGATGTTTTATTTCCAGGAGGAAGATAAAAACCATACTGAGAATGAAGAAGCTGTTATGTGTGACTTTAAGCGAGACCTATAAAGAAACATGGATGCAGTCAGTTACGGCCACAGATTACTAAAACACCCACTAATCCACCTACATACAAAAAAATGGCCGAATAAGAGAAACGAATTGGAAAATGTTTGCCTGTCTTTTAAGCTACAAACCAACGGTTTTCGTGTAGGTCTTCATCCAATATGAATAACAGCCTTTACTCGCGGAGGCAGCAACTCTATCAGATCCCGGGAGTTTTCCTGAGGTAATGCCAGTCATGCCTATATTTGCATTGACCACAACTTCATCCAAGGCGTCGGTACTACATGGATGTGCTGTTCCGTTCCACAAAATACCAGAGGGTTCAACAGGGTTTAAATAGGATGGATTTCGGGTTATCTGGATGGTTTGAAATTTGTATCAGTGTCTCACGATCCATGCCTGGGTGATTGCGGCCAATTCGGTAGGCATATTCTTCTATTGAAACACACCATCGTCTGCAGTTTGAGCGAAGACCACGAAAGCGGGTACCTGATCAGCCAGTACATGGTGGAGAAGTGCAGCGGTTAAGGACCTCTCCACACACACTAATGGACTTAATGCGGTACATCAGAAATCTCCTAAAACCATGTCAGAACAATTAGCGTCTCAGACAGAGCCAAACTGCTTAGACGAGGAAATAAACGCAAACTGTCGACAGAGCCAGAACTGTACTCTCCATTCAACTAGGTTCAGCTGAAAACGAGGTTCACCTGATAACACGATACGGCGCCAGTCTGCACGGGTCAAACTTTGATGTTACCGGAACCTGGTGAGCGTAATGTCCGATGACGAGCAGTCACAAGTGGTACACGAGTATAGGGTGTTAGTTCTAGTAGCTAAAGTTATGCATCATGTGTTTTACTGTGCTCTCGCGTTTGTCTCTTGGGGTTTTGCTCATTAACCTGGATGTGTTTTGCGCCGCTCTTGTCTAGAGGTCGTACGAAACTGAATGATCTACCTGGCGTGTTGTCTTCTACTTCTTTCTCTCTTGGCGCTGGTATATTCGTCGATGGTATAGTCGAGGTACAGTCATGATACCATTGCCTTCGTAAACCGAAGCGTTCTTACCAGTTGGGCGATAGAATGACTCACCTACCTTGCGACGAAAATTCATCCACGATCAAAGTGTCTCCGATCACCATGTTTCTTTCCTGCTTTCGGTTTGAGACTGTTCCTCGCTGCACGGGTGGTGGCCATGTCGACTTTCCATCACTCATATCACTAATATTATGTTAACTGTGTGTACTTGGTAGGTATAAAATAGTTCATCGATCACAGCTGATTAGTAAGCAGCAGCTGTAGAGAAAGTTAATTCATAGGATGTATGTGTTCATCTCATTGAACATATATATCCTATGTTTTCATGTCGATGGGCCCTCAAAAATTTCGCAATGTTAAGAATAAAATAATATTTTTTAATTTGTAGCTGTAAACCATAATGTAAGTAGCATGGAGACAAAACCCAATTTGAACAACAATTTAAGGATCAATCCAATCTATATTTGTATTTGATTCCTAAATCGACTCAGACGAGATCTACTTTTGAAATGAATACTGGGTAAATGTAGGCATTATTCTTTCTTTAGATTTAAACGCTGATTCATTCTCCGATGTAAAGCAGGAAAAAGTGATGGTGTTGAGGTTTTTCTGAAATATGAAATTGTTTTACGTTAACAAAGTATACTACATAATTCCTTTTACTATTGTTAAGATTTTTCCGTATTTTAGGAGAGTAACAAAAATAACTAGTCAATAATAAACCAACGTTAAATTTGGTAGTGAAATAGGAAACCTCATGTTTAAACTATTTTTCTACTGTCGGTGTAGAACAAAGGAATTTTGTTATCTTTTTATGTTCATATACTGGCGGAAAGTGAAAAAGAACACCAAGAAGGAATTGGTGGACGATCACGAAATTTACATATGTTAATGGGGTCGAGTTTACGTAGGAATGATGTTAATTTAGGGACCAACCGGTGAGTGCTTACGCCACAGCACGGCATAATTTGCAAATTATTTTCGGTGGTATTTAAAGATTACGGAGAAATGAAGGTAATCAGTCGTCGGCGTACGGACACGTGCGAAGACCCTGAAAAAGCTGCAATGCCTGGACATGGAAGACGTGTAGGATTTCAGCAATTATCATACTTTGAGCGAAATCTTCCAGACGGACTTCGCGAGGCCGGGTGGTCGTATAGTCGTATTGCGGAGCGAATTGGACTGGAAATATCGGCGGTGGTACGATGGTGGCGTAGATGGTCTGAGGAACATTCCCACACGAGAAGACGTGGAACCGGCAGTCACAGACGGACTCATGAGCGGACCGATCGACGCATAAGAAGAGCCTCTGGCATGTATACATCTGACTCTAGCCCACCGTCAGGAAAGGCTGCAGTGGTGTCGCCAAAGTCTGCACTGGAGAACGCAATGGCGATTTGTCGCGTTCAGCGATAAAAGCAGATCCTGCTTGGGAGCATCCGATGGCCGTATGCGTGTTCTCAGACGCACAGGGGAGCGTATCCACCCATCTTGCATCTACCAGCGACACACAGGGTCTACACCTGGTCTCCTGGTGTGTGTAGCGATCAGCTATCACTCCCGTACACAACTAGTGTTTGTACCGGGTACGTTAAACAGCACCTTTTACATCAACAACATCATTCAGCCCGTTGTTGTGCCATTCGTAAAGTCGGTCCATCGTGGTGTTTTCAAGTAAGATAACGCACGCCAACACACGGCACGTGCAACGCAACATGCACTTCAGGGTGTGAGACAACTTCCATGGCCTGCACTTTTACCGGATTTATCCCCTATTGAGCACGTGTGGGATTTTATGGGACAACGACTTATCTGGTCTCCATGCCCAGACATGACCATCCCCGATTTACGCGTCCAGGTTGAGGATGCTTGGAACTCAATAAACCAAACTTACATCCAACATCTGTACGACAGACTCCATGCCAGAACTGCACAGTGTGACGCAGTTCATGGCGGTTCAACCTCGTACTAACCATGTTACATGGAAATGTTATTTTTCAGTTTACCAGCAAATACAGCTGTATTTTGCCATAATGTTTTGATCACGTTATCCTCTGTATTCCTTTATTATGCTGTATAAATTTCCTTGGTATCAGACGTCTCCTTCTTGGTGTAATTTTTTCACTTTCCGCCAGTGTATATCCGTGTGCCAAATTTTCTGTACTGATTTTGTAAAGGTCCCCTCTTGATTCTAACAAACTGCCAACACTTTCGCAACCTCTATGGTTTTTCTTCTCCTCTTACTCGTTTATGAGTGAAAGGTGGATATCCTCATTTTTCTTAACACTCGAGAAGCAAATATTCATGTTGTTACTTCCATCTGGTAAAGCTCTGATGCAAACATGACGTACGCTGGGTCGTATCCTTCATGACTGCAGTGAAGTAGCATTATATAATTCAAACCTAAATATTTTTTTTCAAATTGAGTTTTGTAATAGATGCTTTTCCAAACGTGATTTATTTAGAAAAATGTGTGCTTAACCTGTCCTGCATAAAAAGACAAAAATTACCTAATTGGAATGAGGTGCTGAAATAGCTGACAAAAAATATCATGGTAATCATGTACATCTGTGTGTGCTTAATTTATTTCCGCTTTTCTTCTTCTTTTAAAGACGTCAGTCAGTCTTGGTGCAAGTAAATACAAATCGCTGTTAAAAAAACAGTTCTGCTTTTCGAAAGAATTCTGAAATGCTATTCTAGTAACATTTATTGAATCAGAAATGCTATGGAGAAAAGAAATAACAGCATCTTGTGCAGAACCTAAGATGTTTCTCCGAACGCGATTTCATATGCTGTAAAGAAACTAACGCAATTCTTTTTCAATTCTAAATTCCATGGAAAATTATTTTTAAGTTTTGTGTACGTAACACTTTCGCAGTTCTGTAAGATCACTTTAATGGTAGCGGGGAAGTTACGTCAAGGTGATGTGATTCTGAAAGTAATTATTTTTCACTACATACAATTTTGATCACTCATATTTCACTGAAGCTCCTTGTTAATGTGAGCTAAAACACTCGCTTCTAAAAACCAGACTTTGGAACAATTACCAAATAACATATAATTCATGTTATTTAAAATGCATGTTTAGAATTATTTGCTAAGTAGTATCATTCTAACTTAGTTAAAGATGTTTAAAGCCTTTCGCAAATATGGTGCCCAACGCTCTCTTACAAGAAAGTAGCCACAACTGCCCTAGTCACTCTGATAGTTGGAGTACTATTTCCATTTCGTGTTATAATTCCCAATGTTTGAATTTGCACGGCGAATGATTGTCAGAAGTCACCCTCAGTCGCCATCGTTGTCGCCAAACAAATAAATTAACCAGGAGTCAGTTTGTCTGATGACTATTTCATTCAACCTGCTATCGCTGCTTCGTAGAAGTCTTGCTTTGCTGACACGCGCTTCGTTTGTCTCTGATGTTATGTACTCTTCCAAAAGCGGAGTTTATGTGGGCTAATTTGTTGTAAAGATTATTTTATTTTGCTCAATCAAAATATAAAGATTGCGGCCATATCTTTAAAAAAAAAGGAAAGAGGGATGTTTTTCCAGCTGTTAGCACTCCTTCCTGTCTGTCAAAGATTCTTAGTAGATTAATGCATTCGTTACCCCAGGAAATTATTTGAAGGTTAGTGTATGACTAGGTTAGAGATGGGAAGTTTCTAGTGGCGACTCACGCTCATCCTTCTTTGGTTATTGCAAAAAAGAGAGAGAGAGAGAGAAATGACATTCGGAAAGGAGTGGTAAACATTTCCCGCGTTCCTGGTATTTTGAGGAACAAAACATTTTATCATCTGGGTCATTAAAGGGTTAAATAATGAAGATTCGACACAGGAAATTCGCCAACCGAAGCTGAAGGAAGCGGTTTGCTCCGGAGAAGGCATGCGCGAACAATGTAATTCTTTGCAACCGTAACCATGAAGTTTTAAACGCTCTTTGAATTTTGTTACAAGAATGTCAAGACATTTCGCAACGCAACCTTCATAATTGTTGGATTAATATCACGTGACAAACGATAGCCTGCAGCATTTTCAGCATCGGACATGAAACCATGATATTTTATCGATGTATCTTCGACGCCTGTAATATCGAGTTTAAAACCAGAACATTGGTTGCAAAACATCAATGTTCGAAAATCTTTAGGTCATTTGCCTACCCCTGCTGTGGTGAAATAAATAATTCCTGTAGAGTCTAAATCGTTACCAAACATAGTGAAACATTACGTTTCATGAAAAGACACCAAGCAAAGAGGAAGGCGCATTGCTGTTATGAAACAGAATGGGCAAAATGAACACATAAATCTAGAAAATCACGTATTAAGGTAAGGACGAAAGCCGAAATAAAATAAAGACATATGAAAAATGTTACAGCAAAATAAAGCGGGGAGTTATTTTAATGGTCAGGAAGTCATTTGTCCAACAATATCATAATTACGACATATAACTTTCAAATGAACCCATCAAAACATCATTCATGGCCAATAGTAGTTCTAAAACCTGGATACATATTTATTTTTCAGTTCATTCCAACTTCGTTTCTCATCGCAAATTTGGAAGATGGAAATCCGTTTATTGGTATAAATATGACATGGCTGTTAAGTCACATAATAACCGGAAACTTAAAAATTTCTCGTCGTGGAGGGAGAGTCGAAATCCCGTCTCCATGATAGCGCCCGAGTAATGTAACCACTAGATCACCCGGAATAACCAAGTTTCAGTTTTTCGGATTATTTGAATATAACCATCACAGGATCCGCTAGTGGAAGCAAGCGGCATTCATATATAGCGAACCTGTAGGATTAGGATTCATTTCCCGTGATTGCCCTGTGTTGCAGAATATCAATGAATGAAAGTGATGGTTATTTTCAAATTAATCGGAAAACCTAAAACTTGGTCGTTCTGGGTGGTGTAGTGGTTAGCATATCGGCCGCTATCCGAGAGATGCTTGTTCGATTCTCCGTCCAGGACGACGAAATTTTCAAGTTTTTTTTTATATCATGTGGCTTAACATGCATGTCATATTTACACCAATAAACGGATTTCGATCTTCCAAATTTTTATTATACAATGGTGCAATCCCGTATTTCATTGATTTGTTTCTTATTGCTGTGGGTCGCAGGTTTTTATCTTCAATTAACTGTAGTTGCTAGTTTTCTCAGACAGTACAACAACAAGTATATAATTGATGTAAATATTCACACTTTCGGAGATGTTTCAACATTCTCCAGTACAAAGTGGAAGCATATATTTCCCTATGTGAATGCAGTTTCCATGCTGATATTTCATATGACAAAAGGGAAAGGGAATGATGCTCGTGTTGGATATTTTTTATATGTGCTAGCAATTGCACATATACTGAATAGATCTGCATCCAATGTAGATGTCTTTGGAAGACGACTGGAGACGACTCCTCATTATTTGTTCCGGACCCCTCCGAGGAAGAATGGAGGAATGCGAATCGCACAGATTGTAAAAGGGCATACTGGGCAAAGTAAGTGATATATGCTCCTTCATACGAGAGAACTACGGTCTGATGAATCATAAGCAGAGAACTTTAATTCATTTTTGGTTCCTTCAGGACAGAATCCGAAACTATAGAAATATAGGCATTATTCTGACGAAACACAGGTAAACAATATTCCTGATTTAAGATCCTCAAATTAATCTGCCGATGAGACATTTTACCAACGCATTCGTAAAATAAAGACGCTAATACTACACAATCATTATTGTTGAGCCACATCATTATTATTGAAGTACATAGTTAAAACTACCAAGCCGGGTGGCGCAGTGGTCTAAGCGATCTCCTCTGATTATTCTTCCGAACGGGGTCTGGGTTCGAATCCCGGTCAGGCATGGATGTTGTGTTTGTCTTAAGGCACTGGCTCTTTCCCTTCCCTGGAACCAGTGACCCTAAATTAGGGACGGGCGACTGCTTATAGCCCATTGAGTTGCTCACGGTGGTCGTTAAACCTCCAATCAAAAAAAAAAAAATTACCAAATATGTTACTGTTACAAAATGTAACTCATGATCAATCTTGTAATATGCATTGCTTCTTCCTCTATTATTTGGGCACAATAATCAAACCGATCGAGAATGAAATTTTTTGCCATACTCGCACGGTACACAGAGAAGTAACAACGATTTATTCCATTCAAAAAATATAATCTGCACGCATTAAGTCGGTATAAGAGAAAATATTATTCTTTTTTTTTCTTACTTTACGAACTGTTTGGTTAATTCTAATGAAGTTCTCTTAGCAATGAAACGTTTCGTAGAGAATATAATTCAATCCAGGAATTATTTACCGTTATACACTGCTGAATAATCAACTCAACCTAACTTGGGCTTCAATCTATATATTTCTGTAGAAAACGGTTTTATGTGACATTACACTTTATTTTATGTGGTTTTGAATGGAACAAATATAATAAATCAAATTTCCACTTAAAAAAGTATTTGTCTGTCTGCTAAATAAAATCTGAAATACCTAAATATACATAACTAAATATACTAAGTAATCCCGAATTATATTATCACCGAAAATTACCAATTTCTGAGGGCGGCACAGCATATGTCGCCAGCCGAAATTGAAGGCATTCATGGTTTTGAGAAAATCAACAGTTCGTGATTATTTGAATCGAAAGAAAGAAGTAGCCATGGGAAATATGTCTTCCGATCTGTTCCAGATTAGCTGAGACTATGGTAAGCAATTTGTTCAGTCATATGCACTTCGACTTGATATAGCCATGTACGTTAGAAATTATGCAGAGAACCTTGGTTGGCAGGTATAATATTTCTTACGCGAGCTTAGGTTAACAAACGGTGTTTTTACACCGCTGAAACATTTGAAAAGGATGTGTCACAGGATATACCACTTCAGACACTTGATTTCATTAATTTACTTTATTTTCCCAAAAAAATTGTGAAACCTATTTGATTATTTTTATAGCTGTTTGTTTATAGAGCAGCATATATGATTTCACTAGTCTCAGTGATATTAAAATTCATTTCGTATAGTAATACAAATTAAAGATTACAAAATTCAAGGGATAACACGCCAACTGAAAATAGTAGGACACTTCCTCTTATCACTGCATTTGAAGTATCGGCAAGTTGTTGTTATTCAGAATCGTTAGTATGAGTTTTTAGAATTTAAATTACTGATATGAGCTTGTAGAACATTGAGTTTACAACCCAACATTTCTTTCAAAAACATTGCCATGCGACCACCACTTCGATGCGCAATTGGAATTACCGTTTTCCAGGATTTGCTGCTGACGTCACACATGTCGCACAACGGCGACACAGAATTACGGCGTGCACAACGGAGCTGCAAGCTTGTGAGATGCTGAGGAAATATTTTCGTTTAGGTCAATAGACATGTACAGATATTAATTTCGCAATTATTGTTTCATCATAAGTCGTTACTTTTCTTCATAATTTATTAGGTATGCACGGTAGTGAACTCATATAAATGTTTTAAAACGTTTCGCTGATGATTATACATCTGCTCAAATTAATAAGTATTATGATTATTGTCACAATGCTGAACTGATCTAATGCTAAAAACATGTGCACTAAATTTTGTATGTATATATAAAGTTTTTTTCCATATTATGAAAGCAATTGATGAAGCTTTCTATTATCCAGTTTTCAGTTTGCTCTCTAAATCCCTTGAAAAACATATCTGGTTGATGTGCGAACGCTAGAATAGTTTTACAACTACACGCTACTAGTATAGTTGTACACTTTTAAATAGACTCCCTTAATGACCTCACTATTTGTTTTTCCAACTATTTTAACTCGCTGAAAATTCAAAATTAGGACGTAATTTCGATTCTGAATATAAACTCAATGCATGTATGGTACTTGAGGTCGATTTTCACATGCAAACCCCATGTTTTTACAAACCAGTTATCATTCTTTATTGACTGTGCAAATACGTTTTTCCAAAAAAGCAAGAATAGTTTTCCGCTCTAGAATGCCAAATGAGTAACATGTTGGAGAATTTATGCTTCAGGATTTATTCCTCAAGATTTAATAGAAAAGAAACACATGTTCTGTTTGCTAAACAGGTTAGGTAATTACAATGCAAATTCAATTCATTTCATTAAAATGACAGTTAAATGTTTGAATAGTGCAAGATATAAATCACTTTACCACTTAAAATGATTTGTATCCATTGACACTTGATCAACGTTTTTCTCTTCCGTGCCGCAAGGGTTGTTTTTTAAATTTATTTACGAATGTAAATATATATCAAAAGGGTAAAAGGACACATCAGGAAGAAAGTTATTACATATATTCGAAAAGCCGAAAGAGATCACTACTTGACCTAAAATTTAGAGATAATTATGGTTCAAGTCCGCTGCTCCTATAAAATTTAGAACAATATTTTGCAAAAAGTAAAACAGAAAAGTAACAAAAGGGAAAGGATCATCCGTAATTAAAAATAGGAGGATTCAAAAATTTGAAAAACATTTAGAATTGAAGTAATTTGAAATTAAAAGATTGAAATCTTTTGACCTGTTTAAAAGCAAGAAAAAAACACATGCAAATGTCAAAATCAAAAATGTAGTTGCGGTGAATTTAAGGCGATAAATAATCTATTCGAAATGACCGGTGAAAATGTAGATAATATACGCTACATTATGTTTTCTTCATTCAAAGAACTAGCGGTTTAATATGCTGCGAAAAATAAGCATTTACGAAAACCTAATCAACTCTATGGTACAGTACAGGTTTGCATACATATTATATTTTTAATTATAAAAAATACCAAAAGGAACATATAAGTAGGTGAACAGTATTTCTCAATTATGTTTTTCATTTTGACTAAGTATGTACAGTAAAAAAATATCATCTCGCCTTCATAAAAAAAGAAACATTACCGGTTAGAAAAACGCTAAAGAAATCTATCTGAGATGCCCACTGGATTCAAGAGGTACTGCGTCTTTCATGCATTATTTATAAAACGCAACAACTTGCAGGGAAATATCCGGAAGACCCAACTGATTAGAAAATGTCCACATTCCATGCTTATATTACGGATAAGTTGAGTCAACATAACACGCTCACATCTTTTAGGGGAAGCTAGGAGCAGAGAGCCCAGAAATAAATTCAAACACAGTTTTGTGAGTGAAAACCATGAGCACAAATTCACTAATTAGGCAGAAAAGCCAAAGTTTCAGTTGTTTTAATTTTACTGAATTATTCGGAGAGTATTCAGCGGGGCTCAAAGAAAATCGTAACCAGCAATTCGAACGAAATATTTAAGACATTTATCACATTAATATATATCATGCTTGTTGCACTTTATTTAAATTCTGTGAGCTTCTGTTTTAAAGCAAAATTCCAATAAATTTTGTTTATATGTAAATTAATTATTTCACAAATTACTAAAAGGTAAAATGTTTTATAGTGGCGTGATTCAAAGTGATACAACATAACGGTATTTTGTCTTACCCTGTGTAAGTACAAAGCTCTTATGTCCCACACATTGTTATGCAGTTTTTTAAATTGTTGGCCAACAAAAAAATGCAACAATATTTATGACGTTATAGGTTTTCCTTTTCCCTTTTCTTAAAACTTCTTCTGAGTACTTTGACTTCGAGTCAAAAGTAAGTGCAAAGGATTTAAATGTGTTAAAATGACGAAGTGTGTGTGTGTGTGTGTGTGTGTGTGTGTGTGTGACAAATCCTTTTGTTCGTTATTCAGCCTTGTTTAGAGCTTCTGGTTGTGGATAACACTGGGGAATATTTTTTCTCACTTTTTGTTGCATGCGATTTTTCAGCTGATTCTAAGAATTATTTCAACGCTGATTTCAAATCTGAAATCTATTTTTTTCTACATGCTCTAGTTTTCATGCAATTTGAAACTTGTGACTTTCGCAAAAGAAGATATCCATTGCTATTTACCCTAGGGAAAGCTTCAGAACTAGGCTTACTCCTACATTAACATTTACCTAATTAGGCTAATTTTTTTTACAAACATCAAAATTCTTTATCTTTATATTTGGATTCTAGAAAATTATCTGATTTACACAAAAACAACACTTGTACTTCTTTATTTCAGATCTGATCATCGCTTCTTCAAGTAGACATAAATGTATAAATAATCCTGTGCATTCTGTTATATGTATGGCTGCTACACACTTCTTTGCCAAAGGCGCAATATAACTTCCTTTGTGAGGCGTTCCTATAATGCCTATTTTGAAGTTCCCCTTGGCAAACAAGACAAGAAATTTCCTCCTCATATTGTTTGTCATAATTGTGCGAAAATGCTTCGACACTGGACAAAAGAAAATAAAAGTGTCTGCCTTTGGAGTTCCCGTGGTTTGGCGAGAACGCAAGGACCACATAAGAGACTGCTATCCTTGCCGGTTCAGCACAAAGGGAGTCGGCAAGAAAAACTGGCGTAAGATCTGCTATCCAAGTATTCCCTCAGCAATTCGATCTGCTCGGCACTTTGATTATCTCTCGGTTCCAGTTTTTAATGGTTTTGTCTCATCTGAAGATAACATCAGTGAAATTGATCAGGAAGTGTACGGGTGTTGTGATAAAGAGCCTCAAGAAATGTTTTCAGAATACGAAGATTCCTCATCTGATACCAAACAGTCATCAGCCACTTAGCAGTTTAGCCTGCTGAATTTCAATTAGTTAGCGAGTGATGAGGGGCTGTCCAAAAAAGCAGATGAGATAGTATCCTACAGGCTGCAAGAAAAATAGTTACTTGACCTCTCTGCAAAAATGTCTTGTTTCCGAACGCCGGATCAGATTTTTGCGGAGTATTTTTCAGAAGACAAGCAGTTTGTTTACTGCCACGCATCGGAAAAAGTCGTCGATAGTGTTTGAACCGCCATTCAACGAAGCCAGGGAAATTCGACGTGGAGGGTGAGTCGTGAAGTGCAGATTTCATAGCCCACTGTCTGGAGAATTTTGAGAAAGAAGCTGAAAATGATTCCATACAAAGTGCATCACTTCACTTGATTCAGATATCTTAGATCGCGTTCGGGCTGAAATGGATTACTGGCTCGATGTGCGTCGTTTGACTAAGGGTGCACACATAGAACATCTGTGACTGTGTGTAAGAAACTTGAAACATTCCCCTACAAATAAGTTACAGATAATATAAAATATATTACATCGTTCTTGTTTTATAGTGCGTTGAAACTTTATACTTCTTTATGAATCACCCTTCATATAGCCCTCAATTCACTATATGTCTCAGTGTGACAGAATTTCCTTAAAAGTTCTTCCAAGAGAGCAATCTGTTGGCATGAGAGAAATCACGTGATATTTCTTCAGCACCAGGAACAGAGAGCAATGCAACGTGTGTAGCGGTTCTGCTTCTAGAAGACGGTAAGAGGACTGCATCGGTTGCTGTAAATACAAATGTTTACAACGCATCAGAATGCCTAATAGAGAGATTTCCGATGGAGACTGGAACCTGCGAAACTTGTAAGACACCAGGTATGTCTTAGCTGCCTTGTAACCCGCAATGAAACGCACGTATGTCACTTCACGCCAGCTTCAAAAGTAGCGACACTATTGAATGGGAGATCACATTACCTCAGATGGGAATGAAATTATCTTCTGAGGTTATTATGTACTGAGTAGGTGATGATCAGATCATTGCAAAATGTCCAGGCCATTTGGCTTTTGAACATCATGGACAGCAAATAGCCACCACTTCGAAATTACACTGCCCCACTCTTCGACGTTTCAACAAGATAATTCATTAGAAACTCCTTGTCATGCTGAAAATAGAAGTACACATGTTGCACGATAATGATCATACCCACACTGCAAGGTTGACACCTCAACACATGAAGGGTTTTGGCAGGTAAGGTATACCCAAGCAGTGGAACATGCCTGGGGATACTTTACACAGGAAATGTCCTGCAGCTTCAAAGAAGCACCTCAGAGGAAAACACTTGTACGATGACTCCATGTACTAGACCAGACCAAAAGTTTTTTGCACAAGATTTCCAAAATTTGGTTAACGTATACAACAACCTTCTTAACCAATTCTGTACATATGCGAAAAATTAAATTATCTTTATCTCTCGACCTTTTTTGTGGTTTGGTAGGAAACAAACGGCTGAAGAGACAGTTTTTCTCAAATTAGGTGAAAAATATATTCGTAGCTCCCTCCTTTCGGGTATTGATAATCTTTTTTCTTTTCATCTGATTCTTCGCCCCATTCGCTTCACATAATCTTTACTGCTCAAACACCGAACGTCCCGAAATGAGATCCGCCGAAGGAGCTCAACGTCTAAGCATTTTAAGAGAACTGGCCTTTTCTGAAACATTGGTCTCTTCTGGAAGCTATAATAAAAGATGTTTAGTTATAAATCAAGGATAACGTTTACGTTAAATTCCGATTTTCCTGAGTTACCTAACAGTTCCTGTGTCATTAGGGTGATCCCTAGGCTGAACTTTGGATGCCCGTTGCTCATCGTATTTATCTGCCCTTCTGTTGGTTCTATCCTAAATTGCGTCTCGCAATTTAGTGGTTGTTTTGTTTAATCTTTAGATAATAACTGGGTTATCCTTCCAATCCTGGCCAGCACTTCCCGATTTACCAGTCAGTGCACTTGCGGTTTCTCTCAGCCGCTGTAAAAGGTAATGCGCGTGTGGTTCATATTAGTCAAGTTTCGCGAGTATTTCGGTTGGCCGTTAAAGGACTTTAATGAATGCTAACCCTGCTTCTATGAAGGAAATGTTTTGTTTCTTATCAAAGGAAATATGTCTACCTGGCAGAATAAATCAGTTGATTACGTGAATTTTAAATCAGTTGACTACGTGTCAGGGAGGAATTATCTTGTGACACTTCCGCCACAAAGGTTTCCCTTGTCAAACTGAAAGGCTGTCATGAACTCTGAGACTAGTTCTCTTAGTACTAATACCAGTCGCTAACTGCTTCAGCGGACGCTACCAACCTTTGCTTCTTCCATTACAGCGACGTCTCTTTCGTCACCAAACCTTTCATCCACAAACTGGTAGGCTACCATGAACTCTGAGATTATTTTTCTGCAATATTGGTGCGAGTCGCTAACTGCCTCAGTGAACGTTGCCGACCTTTGCTTGATCCAGTTCAACGAAGACTACTTTGCTACCAGTCCTGCCTTTGTTCCACTGTCACCAGTGTAGTCTAGAACTAGTCTCAGAGTATGCCATGAACTCTGGGACTAGTTTTTTGCAATACTGATACAAACCGCTAACTGACTTGGTAACATCACCCTGTGACGATTATTCGATTGCCTTATCGTACGGCAAAATTTTAGCGAAACACTGCAGAAGAATTGTCACGATATTCAGAGGAATTTGAGCATTATAGAAAAACGCCCCCAAAGTATGATATCACAGCGCATCTTTCCCCGAAATATACCTAATTTGACGCCTGTATTGTTCAAAGCAATTTGACAAATCCACTCTGAAAGTCATTCGGTGACAATCTGAGGCTCTTGAATTTGGAAGGAACTTTTGGCTTTCACACCACGAAGTAGACGTAGCCTCGTTCCTACCAATTTTTTCGAAAAGTTTCTCCCAATTCCACATCTTACAGCACAGTAAAAAAAAGAGTTTGTCCGAAACAAAAAAACAAATTACAAGCTCCTGTTACAAAACACAAGCAAAAGAAATACACAGTAACTAACAACTGCTAAGCGAGAAAGCGCTCACCAAAGAAAGAGCTGACGTCCTGCCTTCTATTTGTAATCTCAATAAAGCACAATAATTCAAGAAAGCTGCCAACGTTTACAGCATAGCTAATAACAGAACCAAAAATTACTAAAGCTATCATTCCTTTCGCCAGGATATTTTTCTGTGCTTTCGAATTTCAGCAGTGTCTGATACCGTAGAGAAGAAACATTTAAACGGTGCCAATATACCATGGGAAAAGTTTAATCAAATCAATGAACGCATTTCCACATACATAGGGTTGATTTTTCTTAGTCAGGGAAGGAAAAGCATGTCCTACGCTATGTGACGACATACATTAAACTAAACAGCCGTAATGTAAGTAAAAAAATAGACTTAAGCTAATTTCTGTTATCGATATTTCCATATATATAACTCACCCATATAACAAAGCAAACGCGTAATCATAAACAACTAACGTAATGAAATAATGTTCAGTGGTACTTAAGTAAAATGTTGGTTGAGTAACAGCGAAAAAACTATTGTTGCATCACTTCTGTTACCTATTTCCGTTATATTGAGATTTACTACTTGGGATCCCTGGAAAGATGCATAGCATCAAAATTCCTTTAAAGAAAGGTAACAGAGCTGCTAATCAAAGACGGTAGAAAAACGTCCATGCAGGGAGCCCCAGAGTGTCAGGTTTCTTAAAACGCGTTGTTCAACTCTTGTTCGTAATTCTTAGTCATGAACTAATGCAAAACCATGCATTACTTACAGCAATTTCTACTGTGAGCTTTGTATTGAGTAAGATTTTTGAAACATGCTCATGGTAGAACCACGAATGTTTAAGAAACTAAGAAAATAAACAAAATACATTTTTTTTAAATCTCTGCTTTATTTTACAGAATTCTGAAAGAAAGCTTCTTAGAAAAGTTTAATGTAAAGTCTACCAACTACGGTTTTTATAAATTTCAGTTTGAAATAAATTTTCGGCGATTATATTCTTTGTCTATACGTGAAAGAATAAACAATTTCGTCGAGTTTTGTGTGGAGCTGTTTTAGTATAGTTCAGTGACTGTAAAGAATCCATATCTGCTTCCGTTGAAACTAAATCTCTAGTTCTATGTGTAATTTGTCTCGGAGGATTTTCTGATCATCTTTTCCAATTATTATTTTTATTATAAATACATCAATATTCGATTTTTCTGACATCCATTAAAAGTTCATGGCTTGGGGTGAGTCATTACAAACTACCAGCATAAAAATTACTACTGAGTAATTTGAAATTAGATTAGTCCTACCTTAAAATGTACTCGGCAGATCTTACATGAATTTTTGTGATACTTTTTAAGCAAACCATGTTAACTACGTGTGTATGTTGCTAATATATGCATCTGTAAAATAAAATTTATGCATTTAAAAATGGCCATCTATATATTAGAATCAGAAAAAAATCTACAAATTTTTCAGTAAATAAAAACATTTGTCGTTCTCTTTACAGCATTAATAGGGATTTGGCAACACAGGTTCTCTATGCCGTCTATAAAAGCGAAAGTGTCGACACCGGTAGTTTTGAACAGAATTTAAAACTGCTAATAAAAAATGGATGGCACGCACTTTGTAGCTACACATTTTTTTAATGAAGTCAAGACTTTCCATCTTTGAGCCGGCATCTTTGCAATTATGACTAAAAATTTGGAAAATCAGACGAACTGGTCTTTTCTTGCCTAGTTACAGGCATTTATCATATAAATAATTAAAAATTATTGCAATTATTTTCAGTGAAGAAAGCGTTGAAATAAGAATGCTAATCATTTTACGTGAACGAATATATTCAGTGTCCAAAAGAAGAAAGATAATTAATTTTTAGGAAAAATTGTTTATAGTTTAACGGTGCGAATTTGTTAAATTTAAATGTCGATAGTGCTATTTCTCTAATCACAATATAATGAGTGTACATTTCTTAGTGGGTAGTAAATGGGACAATCTATATACTTATTTCAGGAGAAATAAAATTAAATGAGTCGACACAGTGCTTTTGTCTTGCCAATTATGCTCAAACTTAATAAATATTAAAAAATAACAACAAAAAATATCAACTTCCGAAAGGTAGAATCGTATCAAATTAACACCTATACAATTTTCCGAATTCCATCAAAATTTCACTTCCGTATGTTTAATGCATGGCAAATGAAAAGACTGTGTTACAATTTTGGGCGGTACTGAAGCTTTTTTTTACAGTATATAATTCCAAAAACTTAAATACATTATGAATTAAAACAAAGTTCCGGCTGTGCTTTATGTGCTATTAGGAGGCTATTCGGAAAAACCGTCAGATTCCCTTTCATAAGGACGAAGACGGATGAAAATGAAGACAGTGGTCGATGTTTCGATACATACAAACCGAAACATCTGACTCGGGGGTACGGTTTTGAAAAACGTTATCTCGTGGGCTGGGCTTAGGTTCGCCGTACTCGGCACACACATTAACGGCGGTTTGAGGTTCTGGCGATATGAAGAATCGCCCGTCACTTATTGAGGGTACTCCCCAAGCCTTGCCATCGCGAAAATGCAGAGACCAGTTGTTAAACTCGCTTATGTCGTCTACCTTTCCCATCTGACCACTCGAATAACTGACCTCAGTGTATGGTGTTATGGAAACCATTTCCACGCGGCGTCGTTTTCCACATGTCGCCTCGATTTTCTTAAAAAAAAACACGCAGGTCATGAAATATTGGCTCTTCAGTGTGCTTCAAAGTTTTAATTGGAGAGCACATATAGTGTACGGGAAATACCATCGGAACTCTTATTTGCTATATTTTCGGGAAGTAATCAGATTCTTATTCTGGCGTAAGAATAGTAACACAATGTAAAACAAAATGGACAGCGTGAACACAAATTGATTTCGAAAATATGGAACACGGTGTTGATAATGACTAATGGTAATAATACTAGCCTGCACGTAGAGGAAATAATTTGGGAAATAAAAGAAAAAAATAACGGCATTTTCAATATGGCTAATTTATGGCTGTAACAATAATAATATAAAATAATTAGATCCCTCCCTTTGCCTTACAAATATACACAGCATTTTGAGAAAGTTAATTAAAAACTATGTTCAAGAACCCGTTTTGCGCTCAAAAAACAACAATGCATACACCTTTGATTTTTTGGTAAATGTGTACTTTAGCGTCCTAAATTATTTCGCCGGAAAAATTTAACTGTATGAAAAAAGTCCGAAGTACAATTTTTTAAACATGCAAAATCATAGGGAAAAGTGAAAAAATACAGCATTTATAGATAAAAGGAAATAATTTTACTGAAGTATTAACCTGCGAGTACGATGGTTTGGAAGAGTACGTGCGGTAGGCATAGGACGATGGAGCGTCGACAGCGTCAAGTTGCACTCCGGTGAATGGAAGCTTCGCTGAAAAGAGCAAGTAATGGGCGGAAGAATACAGAAGGAAACGGTTGAGCAGTACGCAGTCATCGAAGCGTCTTGTAGGAATACGCGGAAAGAAAGAGGTCGGTTTTAACGCAGCATTTTAAGTTGTTTTTTAAAGGGAAATTTTGAGAAAGCGTAAGTACAAAATCGTCGGTCTCCACACTTCATTTCGGATTTCGTTAGGGCTTAAAATTTCATTATCCGCCACAATACAAGAAGCTGTAGGCCTCTCTGCCATAGTACCCGATATCTGAATTAAAGAAAATCGTTTATTTTGAAAAATATCCGTTTCACGAGGAATAAATGTGAGCTACGGTGTACGGAATAACAGCAGAACTGAAAATGAAGTGCATGAAGAAATTACCTGCTCCTGCGCATTTTCAAAACCATAACCAAAACTTTGGATTCAACCGGAACCAAAACTAATTCCTCAAAACCTCTGTCGTACATAAATTTATTTACATTCCTTATTTTCTTTTCATTCGGAGACATTTTGAAACTAATAATAACCACATTCCGCACATATCTTTATCAAAAAAATAAAAAATAAAAATAAAACAGGTTTGAACGATTTCACGACGCGTCACACTCTTCCGAAAAATACACCGCACTCCTGTTCTATTCTTCCGCGTATTCACTATCAATTCATATTCCGTTCCTATGCACGGAACCTTCACGTGGTGAGAGGTAGCATCGGTTCAGAATCCCGCACCAATTGCTCCAAATCATCGCACTCTCAGGTTAATACTTCAAAGAAATTATTTCCTTTTTTCTACAAATATTGTATTTTTGCACCTTTCCCCATTATTTTGTGTGCTTAAAAAAATGTACGTCACACTTTTCCCACACAGTTACAGTTTTCCAACGAAATAATTTAGGACGATAAAATACACATTAAACGAAGTTTTTCCCGTCTTAGGTAATTTAACTTTACTATGTTCCTCCGTCGATGAGTTCACCCTGGGTCGCAGGAAAGATTGTATGCGATTCAGCAGATTGGCTTCAATTGTGGAATACTGAAGAGCACAGGTTTTGACTCCTGTTTTTTTAAAGTGTAAAAACCTTCATGAGCATTTCAAATTGCTATAAGAAGTCACCCGTTCCTACTTTGAGGTCCCTGATTCCAGGCATGGAAGAGAACCAGAGTCGTTGGACAAACACACGAACCATGCTTTCTCCGGAATCTGAACCCGGTCCCATTTCTGACGGAAAATCACTTTGATAAGATATATTAATGAAGTTATTCAAAGCTTAATTTGAAATTATTAAGAGAGCAGAAAACCGTATTCCATTGAAGGTGCGCAGTGAGAAAGAGATGAGAACAATGTCAAGAATAAAATGAGTGGCATTAACAAGAGAAAATAAATGGAACTCCAAAGAAGTACGTATAGGTGATATGAAGAATCGCACTCAAGAATATGATGTTTGGAAAGATCGTTTTTTTTTTTTTTTTGGAAACTTCAAATGGATTGGAAAACAGTAGTACTGTGTCTTCAAAACAATGAGGTAAAAGTTCCATTTTATGAAAAAAAAAATTAAATAATTAATATTGGCGCGAGAAGTACAAAAAAATGAGAAGCAAAGCAAATGAAGCTCGCAGAGAGGAAACAGAAGCTGAGCTTCTACTAGAATTGCCGAATCTTTTTTCTTTACTTTTAAAGCCAAATAAAGAAAAATGATTCTGTTTATATTATTTTTGTTTTACCTGATGCCTTCCGAGAGATTCGATTTGGTAAATTAGCTCAGCGACCTTTTTGGAGTTACCGCAGCTGAGCCATTTCAATATTAATCATTATGTGTGGTTATTAATATGTATTCACGTTTAGCATCCCATTTTTCTGAAAGTGTCAAACCATGAAAACCTTTAATTTCCGTTCTTTTTTTAACTTATGTATATAAATCCTTAGTGTCTTCTGGAAGTTATACTGTTGTTTCAAAATCTCAATTTTCAATTTTCGAGTGAGGTATTTTCATTGACAAGAATGTTTATAATCGTAGTGGATAAATTTGTTGAGATTTATTTTGTTTAACTTCGTGTTTAACTCCTGCCGTTAGCAACTCAATGAGCTGCAAGCAGACGCCCGTCTCACATTTAGAGTCACTGGTTTCAGGTAAGTAAAAGACCTATTCCGTAATATCAGCAAAACACCCGTCATCGTTCAGGACTCATAACGCTTTCATCTGGAAATAATGGATCGAAGCAGGCGCTTAAGATTACTCGGCAGTCCACCAATTGGCAATATGTCTCTTTAAGTGATTCCTTAAAATGAAATTCTTGTTTTTCGTAGATGTTTTGTAATATCCTTTATTTTCTTCAGACTCTGGCAAACCTATATATGGTATTTTACATTTCTTTACTACTTCAGGCTGGGTCAGATGCATGTGCCAGAATCTGAAAAGATAATATGATTTTACTAGGAATAATATTATTAAACTTGAAGCTTTGCATTATTCTGTATAGAAAAAAATATATTAATGTTTTTAGAGTGAAATTTTAATTTTTTTGCACAATTTAAATGACTCAAACAGGCGTCTTTATGCCCTCGTAGTTCAAATTGGTTTCAGCGGGATTCGAAATTGAAGCTTTGACGTTTTATGTCATCGCTACTCATAATGCAATATTTCTCACACCAGGTATTTGCCTTATTACTTTTTAAAGTTATCTATACGTGCGTAATGTGTTCACCGGTCTTGGAGACTAATGGTTCCAAAGAACCTAGTGGATTAGTATTCCAGGAGCAAGATTTTTAAGGACTGGTCAGCCAGCAAGATCTAATCACTTCTTTTGTGTTAAATAAGCTGTTTCTAGATTCCCTTTAATTTAAATTATTTTATAGAAAAGCCACGTTTATGCATGTGATGTTTATTTCTTGTATATTTTATCTGTATCTACGCAACATATCATGTTCTTGTAAATCTAATTTTCCTTTCGCATAGGAGGAGCAGTTTTTTGTATTTCCTGGAAAACCTAACACTTCTGCATTTTGGATTACCGTTTTTTATATTTTTCCATAGATTTTTGGTAATGTGCTTCTGCTCGAGATCTTCTAATGTGTAACTAGGTAGTTTTGTATAAAATATTTTTTACCTTTAACCTATTCAGTCAAAATATATATCTTACAAAACAGTTCAAAATGTCATAAAACTGCTTTAAAGTACTGCACGCATTGTAAATTTCAAAAGTTAACCAGTTCATTGTTAACACTGCACGGTTGTTCGGGCTAGTACGCAAAGAAACATAAACAGCAAAAAACTTTTTACAAAACTAACAAGTGTTATAGCTTGTAAATATTCGTTTTGGTCATGCCAAAACTAATTATAGCCCGCGAAGCTATGCCCAATCAATAAGACAAATGTTTGCAAAGAAACTGTCTTGTATTTCTATTATTTTAGTACAGTAGACGGTTAATATACTGTTAATGGCGGAATATTTCTGCCATTATCAGATGTTCTAATGAATGTTCAGTGTATAAAACAAATTGAGACGGAAAGCCTAAAGATTTCAGATTTTAATGAAGTGTGGAGAATGTAAAGAGCATCCGCATTAACAGGTATTTTTTTAAATCCTCTCAGAAAGACCAAATATCTTATATGAATTTTCTGTTCTTTCATATAATAAAAAAAATGCCGCTTGATGACCCATACCACTATGGCAATAATAAAAAATACTGCATGGTCTCAATTCAGGCACTGTACACCATTAAATGTGGATTCATAGGAAAATATACTTTCCTTTAGAAACTACGTATATCCGCAATAAGTGGAGAGTGAACTCTTACAGTAGAATTTATTACAGTTTGCAATTTTAATTTATCATTCTGCAATTACATTCCTTTCGAATTATGATGTACATTCTGCTTTTCAGAAAAATTATTTATCATCGTTGAAATATATTTCAATGCCAAAATAGTAAACGCACTTATTTAAGCACAGCCAAAAAAAGTCTGGACATGGGATTCACCTGATTTTCAAAATCCATTTTTATTTGAAATTCATAATTTAGATTTTCACATAAAGCCCATATATCATATTCAGTATTATGTTACAGATAAAATGCATACTTAACGATAAAAGAATCTGAAAGTTCCAACGATAATTTTGTGTCGCCGTTTTCCAAAGAATTTATTAATTTGGTAAATAATTAATAAAGTTTAAGTGCGAAGATTGACGAGCTAGAATTGACTGGTGATGCAAAATAATGTTTTTGCAGATACCACATTGCTTTCAGAGACATTGTATACTGCGGTGATACTGATTTTTTTTCCATCGAGTTCAAAATTATCACTTTTATAGTACATAGTTTGATAGGAGATGTTTGATCAGATACCTTGGGTTATAGCGATTTACGAAATGTCCGTTATGTAATCCTCGCGTAAGTGCGTCTGAAGGATGAAGTTTCCATACACCTGAATAAAATTAATTTGTTCAGGCAAGAAGCCGACTCGTATGAGGAGATACATAACATAAATGTATTTTTGTTACTTTTTATTACATCAATCACAAATTGTGCGACATTTTACTATAAAGGGACACCAAAGTTGAAATATATAGTGAGGCGATCTATATGCCATTGTTTTTAGTGGAAATATACACTTCAACAGAGACAGGACTTGCAGCACGTATGAAATAATAGCATCATAGCGTGGGAAGCGTAATTTACTATCTCAGACGTCAAATCATGTCACACGAGTAGCAGAGCAAGAACTGCCGCTGTTCTTAATTTTCGTAATCACGTAGACTCACATTCGGTATGAAAAGGTGTTTTGATAAAATTCCTTGATTTTTTATTTTTTAGACAGAATGGTTCATTAATGCATTCGTGTTAAATTGTAGAACATGCATAACATGAAACTTGCTCTAAATCTGATCACTACTGTACTCAAAAACGCAATTCAACAAAAATCTGTAGGAATAGTATTTGATTTCAAATGTTATGTAAAATATCTATGGTGTATGCGTAGGTATGAAAAAACCGAAACTGGGAAGACGTTCTCTCTAGATATGATGTATTTTTAAAATACTGCAAAGCGATGTCAATTTGTTTTGTTTCTATTTTTTGGGCGTGTTTCTTGAAATGCATGTAAGCCCCGGTTGTCTTGCTTTACAAAAGGTCTGTCTTAATTTCAATACATTTTCAGCAGGAATGTTTTATTTTTTTATTTTTCAGTAGAATAGCTTCAAGACTCCTAGCAATTGTTGGCGATCAGCCCTAAGCACAACGGAGGAAAAGCTCCTCCTGCAAAAAAGATGTTTTTGTCATTTGGTTCAGGACCTAACTACCCTCCTAGGAAAGACGAGAACGAGAAGATGAAAAGTTTCAACAGGAAACGGTCAAACCACAGTAACTATTGGCTGTTTTCTGCGCCACGAAAAATCCAGGACGCTCACATAACCTTAGGATTAAACACAGCCTGTAAACTTAATCACAGTGAGCCAGCGCCCGTCACACGTGCCCCTGATTTTAAAAAGTAGCCTTATAGATTAAAAAAATGAGACGACATTTTTACATTGACGATCGGTCAAACAATCTAAGAGTCTCATAGAGAAAAAACGGTGAATAAGGTGGCTCCCACTGTGCATCGTTCCACTGTTCTCGCGATCTTCAACTCCTTTCACTTCCGCTAAAACACTATTCTTCTGCGCCACCTATTCCGTTGGAAAGCCAAGTATACCTTCTTCAACTGCTGCTTAGTGCAGAACTGACGGCTATGTTTTGTTTTTCTTCATCAAAAAGTAATCACACGGAACTTGCCGTTAGCGTTGATGTGCATATAAGCGCCTTAACAAAGCCTTAGGGTATTTTCCTCTTCGGTAAAAAGTAAAAAGGAAGAAACTTTTATATTTATAAAGGCAAACTTGCAGCATGTGTACCTTATTTGTGGTGCAAAAATACAACTTAAAATAAATTCATACCCAAAGGTATAACATTTTCTCATTTTCGAATGAATGCCATTTTTTAAAGCAAGTACACTCAATCCCAACTATATGTGCATGAGTGCAACGTATTTGTCTGCAAAAAATCTGTACCCGTGTATGAATCTACAATTTGTGAGTAAGAAGAAGGCCCCGTACACATATCCTTGAACAAAACTAGTAATAAATACTGTGATATTTCATTCGCTGGCTTTTATTTCTCAAATTATGTGATGTTGAGTTCTGTGTTATACCCGATTCAGTTGAAATTGACAGAATGGATTTTAGATGAAATGCGTTCATTTTTTATGTTCAATTATTACTTTTACATATACCTCATAACCAAATAGTTTTACTATTTTATTTGGAAAATGTATTAAATAAAAATAACCCTCAAATCAGTTGTGTTTTACTACTTTTATGCTTTGTTTTAAGGGTTTTCAACACCATAGATATAATAATATTAATTGTAAAAATCTGAATGGGGCCGGAAGAGCTTTTTTTAAAAGACTGCGAATTTTAGTTTAGTAAATTACTCAAATATTTATTTTTTTGTTTTGCGAACTCAGAGAACAATATTTCAACTGGAGTAATTTTATTTGGTTATAAGAACCATAAATCATGAAAAAAATTACGAGCTGTCATGTTGAACTCGATACATGAACAGATTGTGAATGTTCTCAATTCTTCATCAGTGCATTTTCTGTCGCCAGGAACCTGATATCTTTTGGGCAAAGGTTTCTCGATTGCATAGTAATATGGCCTCATCTGAAGCAATGGTTTCTAACCGTTCCTTCAAAGTCGGTCACCACAGATGAAGTTTGATTGATGCACTTCTCTGATTATGATTCTGTATAGCATTTCTTGAAACGCCGCAACGAAATTTGTATTGGAAGACAAATCACAGGAGCACCAATTGCTCATGCCGATCATTAAATCTCGAACAAAATTAATTTTATATCAATATCATTAAAACTCTTAAATCGGCTCAATCACCTTTTCTATACCAGGATAGGTCTTCCGCAATACAATTGATGTCAGTGTGTAATTAAATTAAATTTGAGAGTTCCCCTCTATGTAACAAAGACATGAATTCGATGACTAAGTTCCGGTGCCCGCTTGGTCAGTGTTAAAGGTCTTCTACCTATCCGGCACACAACAGCGGAAGAGGCGTTGACGGTGTATTCGGCAAATTACTGCAAATAAATCATTACAGTTACCGATCTTAGTGTTTCAATTAACATGACAATTAAAAGCAAATAAAGAACACTTTAAATGTGTAGGCATAAGCCGTTTCAGCACTATAATAAATAGTTATCCAACCTCATTGAAAAACTGTCCTAAACATACATTAAAAACTTCTTATCAATAAAAAGGATAAAGCCACATGCGAGAGATCTTCCGCGGTCACTCTAATCACATCGTCAGGCATGGCCAAATATCGAGCCGGTACGGAAATTTAATATAACACACACTCTCAAACATTTATGCAAACAAGTTACTGATCGTTGTTAGTTTTGATAATGTTGTAATTATCTGAAAAGACTCTAACATCCGTTCGAGCTTGATGTAAAATTAAAGTTCGCAAGGGGAAAGGCATAATTGACGGGAGATCTTCATTTCAACAGTTCACCCCATATTTAATAATGAATAAGCTTTCCATCATGTGCACAGCGGGTCGAGACCCAGCAGAGACGAAAATAGAAGCACTGCCCCAATCTGGAATGTAAGAACCTGAGCGAACTGCTTTTACTAGTGCGGAGAGGGGGTTCAAAGTTCTCAATGAATATTTGTGTTCCGCAAAGCGCACACCAAGATAACGCAGGGTAGAACTCACGTAACGGAGGTCCGTCGTTTCTCCGAGGCTGGTCCGGAACGGAATCTTGTACTCTCCATGTCGACTCATTACTGGAGTGGAATCTCTATCTCTCCTGATTAACAAGAATAGGTTACGTGTTCTAACCGAAAATCCAAAGTAAGATATTTTACTAAAGTTTTCAAGAAAGTTAGTAATTGGTAGAAAATAGTCCAATTATCCGACATAAGGGCATGAGGCAGATTCCACTTTGAGTGTTGAATATGATCCTCGAAGTTGTTTATTAATCAGGGCATCGACCACAACGTTTGATATCCATGTTGTCAGGCAATACCCTGGATACGTACCAATTATTTCGTAATATTTGTTATAGTTGAAGAATCGGTAAATTGTTTTTTTTTAGCAGGGAACGGCAGGGCAGCGTGTTTATACTTAGTAGGGAGTGAACAAGATGCACGAATGATATTAGGAATGAAGGTGGGTTTATGGTAAACCGAAACACTAAGAGGAATTCCTCCTAATTAAAGTAACCAAGAACGAGAGAGAACATTTATTTAGAAGTTAAATAGTGAACTTAACAGAGGGATAACAAGAAGAAAATATTTCTGCAAACTGCTGTAATTGTTCAATTGAGTGGGGACAAAAATTTAAATATTGTCAACATACCTACAAAGCAAAAGGGGATTTTACTGACATGTGGACAGGACCTCTTCCTCAATATGTTGAATAAGCAGCTATGACATAACTGGGGATAATGGCGAACCCGTATGTGCCCCCTGGTTTCGTTGATAAACAATTCCACTAAACCGGAAATAACTTCGCGTGGCCAACAGTTGAAGACCCTCCCTAACAGATTGGGTTTCCAACGGGCAAGACAGTCCCAAGGTGGACAATTTCTGTTCAACAGTAGCGTGAAAACCACGAAGAAGAACACTAGGAAGCAGCTGAACGAGGTCCAAAAATGCTAATAAAGCTGCAGTCCTCCCGGAATCAAATGTCTTAATTTTGTCCAACACCTCCAGGGAACTACGGATTCAATATTTAGAAGAGAGAGAGAGAGGCTTCAGGAAAACAGCAAATGATTTCTCCTCCAAAGGTCTGGTAGCACTAGCGTAGCGGGAAACAAGTAATCGAAACGGGTGGTTGGGTGTGTACGTTTTTAACTTCCCAAACGCCTGCGGAACACGGAGGCCTGGTGATGGGCGCATGTGTAACGTGTACTCTAGATTCACTTTCCTTTTGATTTTACTATCTCTGGTTATTTTATTTTCCTATGTAAATTATCTTCTTACTGAACGAGATGTTATTTCTCCCACTGGATGAGATCTGGCAATGAGTGTAAGTCATGACGTGGTGGTAGCCAGTATAAATAGCCGCGTTAAACGATACTAGAGAGAGCTTTTTGTTGATGTGCGTAGGGAGAGCTTTGTTTCATGTGTAAAGAGATCTTCGTCATATGCGTAAGGAGAGCTTCGCTTATGTGAGTAGAGCTTCGTTCATTTGCAAGGAGCTACGTTTTATTGAGTAGCTGTGTGTCCGGTGAAGTGTATGTTGGATCATATCAAGAGTTTCTTTAATAAAAATTTTTCTAGTAAGTACGTTTTTCTCAGTTCATAGTTTTGTCAGATCTCTGTCTGGCTGTTAGGTTTATTTCATTAGTTGTTATTATTAACAACCAGCATTACGACTTTATTCATCTTAATTACTACTACAACATTACTAGCAGTTAAAAACTTGTTTATTATTATTACTACACTACTAGCAGGAAATTTTATTCATGTTATAATTAACAAAACAACAACCATTAGAAGCAGCTTAGAAAAAGCATTATTCATTATACATGGTTTGAAAAATACATTTGGACAGCTGTTCTCCATTGCGCAATTTTGATAAAGATGAAATAGTAGCCGGGGTGGGATCAAAATGAACAACAGTATGAAAAATGGACTTAGCCGCCTCTTCCATTTTAAAACACACTTAGTACGGTCAAGAATAACAATTTGATTTGATTTGCCCGCACATTAAATGGCTAAGTTGGGATTCTAAGCCAGCTTTAAAAATTCCGCCTTGAATACTTAATGTCAACATTATCAGAGGTTCTCCTAGAATGAACTTTAATCAACCTAGATAAATGTTGAGCCCTGGTATATTCCTGAACTCATGAGGGGAGTGACCTAATAATACTTTCCACCTGAGAGATGAATATAAAATGATTAGGAGAGGGCTGAGAAAAACTGTATTTGAAACCGTAGTTTAAAATTAATTGTTGAGTAGCAGAAAGAAGAATGGAACTGAGGTATAAAAAAGGTGGCTGAGACTGGGTGGAGGGGTGATTTATTACAAGTAGCATTGGTGAGTAGTAACACTTATCTGCCTCAAAAGTCCTCAACTTAGCAATATGTCTGCAATGGACTGTCTTAAGTTCATAGTCAATTTCACAAAAGTCGATAACGACTAACTTACTCAGAATGATGGAATGCTTGGTCTTAGCAAAGATTAAATAAGTAAGAATCATTTGCGATTCAATAAACCCACATAACTTCGTTTCCGGTGTATCTCTGCAATAAATCGTTTTTGTTGTGCACAGGCTAGAGCTAAGACATCCGTACGTGAAACTGCTGTAGAAAGAATCCTCAAGAACTACGGAGTAACTCCCAAAGATATGCAATTTAGTAAGAAAGACAAATGTGCTTCTTTGACCGAACGTTTGCGTCGAAATAAAAATATTTTCTTCGCTGATCATCCCATAGTCCCAAAGAAGAAAGCAACAAGAATAGCTACTCGTAAACACAGCATTTAGCAACTAAATATACACTATCTGCCAACAAGTAATAGGACACCTGTGATAGCAAAGGAAAACGAAGTTTATTCACCTTCAAATGTTGGTGGAGCCTCCACGAGCGGCGATTACAGCTGCGACCCTCTGGCGCATACTATCAACCTGGCGTTGAACGACGGCTAGCGGTATTTTCTTCCACTCGGCTTGAAGAAGACAGGTCAGTTCCTTCACCGATTTCGAACGGGGGGGCACCCCTTAAGTCGACACTCCAACTCGTCACAGAGGTACTCGATAGGGTTAAGGTCCGGGCTCTGCCCAGAGCAGTCCATTCGATTAGTTCCATTGTCACCATACCAAGCCATGGTGGACCTCACAACATGACAGGTGGCATTGTCATCCTGAAAGTAACATGGGCCCACCCCGTAAAACTGCCTCAAAGTAGGAAGCGCATGGTCATCCAAAATGGGGCAGTAGGTCTCGGCGTGGAATCTACCAGGAATTGCGACCAAGGGTCCCATGCCATACCCGGAGAAACACCCCCTTAGCATAACTCCACCGCCGCCGAATTTCATATTTGGCAAAATACATTCCGACAGGAAGCGTTCTCCAAGTAGACGCCAAACCCAGACCCTGCCATCCGAACGGTAGAGGGTAAACCTTGATTCGTCACTCTTGAGAACCTGTTTCCACTGTTCAATGGTCCACTGTCGGCGTTCTTTGCACCACGTTAGCAGAGCAGCGCTATTAGACTTGGTGATCAAAGGCTGGTGGGCGGCAGCACGTCTATGATAACCGAGAAGACGGACTTCCTTCGAAAGAACACTCCCAGATGCCTGTTGAAACTCCTCGCGGATGTGGCCCATCGATTTGGGGCGGTTCCTTCGAATTTCTTTGGCCAGCACTTGTCGGTCTCTAACTCCCAGTTTTGTGGGTCTGCTGGGTCGGGGCACATTCCGACAGTCACCTCTCATCTTCCACTTGCCAATCACGAAAGCCACTGTCCATTCTGGGTACTTCAACTTGCTGGATATGTCACGTATGAATCGACCATTTCTTTGATACCCGACGATTTCACCTTTCTCGAAATCAGAGAGCTCCGAAATGCGTGGCATCTTGCATACGACTGGTTGCGTTGTTGTTTCCCACACGATATTTAACGGCGGTGGCCGTGACGTGTATCAGGACCGCAGATATCGTCGATTGCAGGGGTGTCCAATTACTTGTTGGTAGATAGTGTATTTGTCGTGTAGACTTTTGTAAAGAACACCCTAAAAGTGTAAGCATAGGCCGTCTCAGCACGATAGCAAATGATTATTCAACCTTATTGAATAACCATTTGCTATCGTATTCACTCAACGTCTCATTCTGTTGTTCATTTTAATTCCACTCCGGCTACTATTTCATCATTATCAAAATTGCCTAATGGAGGACAGCTGCCGCAATGCATTTCTCAAAACATGCGCTTAGCACCAGGCCCTCGTGTTCCGGAGGCATTTGGGAAGTTAAAAACCCACAAATCCGATCACCCACTTCGATTACTTGTTTCCGTCTATGCACGTGCTACTAGACCGTTGGAGAAATCATTTGCTGTTTTCCTGAAGCCTTTCACTCTCTCTTCTAAATATTTAGTTCGTAGTTCTCTGGAGGTGTTGGACAAAATTAAGACATTTGATTCCTGGAGGACTCCAATCTTTAACTTCTTTGGACGTCGTCCAGCTGTTTCCTGGTGTTCCGCTTCCGGTTGTTCACCCCCTTGTTGAACAGAAATTGTCAAACGTAGGACTATATTACGCGCTGGAAACCCAATCTGTTAGTGAGGGCCTTCAATCGTTGGCTAAGCCTAGTTATTTCCGTTTTAATGGAATTGTTTACGAACGAAACCAGGGGGCACCTATGGGTTCCCCAATATCCCCAGTTCTGGCATAGCTGTTTCTTCAACGTATTGATGAAGAGGTTCTGTCCACATGTCAGTACAAACTCCTTTTGTTTTGTAGGTATGTTGGCGATATTTTTATTTTTTGGCCGCACTCAATAAAACAATTCCAGCAGGTTGCTGAAGTTTTTCATCTTGTTATCCTTCTGTTAAGTTCACTATTGAACTAGAAAATGAATGTTTGCTGCCTTTCTTGGATATTTTAATTAGGAGAAATTCCACAAATTATTCTCTTAGTTTTTCCGTTTACCCTAAACTCACCTTCATTCCTTATATCATTCCTCCTTCCTGTTCACACCCTACTAAATATAAACACGCTGACCTGCGGTTCCTTGTAAAACGAACCTTCCCCTTTGTTCTACTACTACAAGTCGTAAGAAAGAATTGGTGCAGATCCCGGGTATTACCTGCCAACATGGATATCAGCTTTCTGTTGTCGATGCCCTGATTAATATTAATAAACAACTTCGAGGATCATATTCAACACTCAAGGTGGAATATACCTCATACCGTTATGTCTGATCATTGGACTATTTTTCAACGATTTCTAACTTTTTTAAAAAAAGTTTGTAAAATATCTGACTTGGGATTTGGAGTTCGAACACGTAACCTATTCTGGTTAATCAGAAGAGGTAGAGACCCATCTCTTCTAATGAGTCGACATGAAGTGTACATGATTCGGTTTCGGATCGGACCACCCTCGGAGAAACGACGGACCTCTGTTGCGTGGGTTCTACCCTACGTAGTCTTGGTGTGCGCATTGTGAAACACAAATATTCATTGGGAACTTTGAACCTCCTCTCTGCAATAGTAAAGATAGTTCGTTCAGTCTCTTACGTTTCAGATTGGGACAATGCTTCTATTTTCGGCTCTGCGGGGTCTTGAACCACTTTGCACATGGTGGAAAGCTTATTCATTATTAAATATGGGGTGAACTGTTGCAATGAAAATCTTCAATCAATTATCCCTTCACACTGGCGTACTTTAATTTTACATCAATCTCGAGCAGATGTTAGAGTCTCCTCAAATATTTATAACATTTTCCGAACTGGCAACGATCAGTAAATTGTTTGCATAAATGTTTGAGAGTGTAATATAAAATTGTAGTACCTGATAGATACTTTCTCACGCCTGGTGATATGGTCAGCGTGACCGCGAAAGATCTGGCTCATGTGTTTTTAACCTTTTTATTGAAAATAAAGTGTTTAATATATTTTAAGGACAGTTTTTTAATCAGGTTGAATGAACTTTTATTATCGTGCTGAAACGGCCTATGTTTTCACCTTAGGATGTTCTTTACAACAGTGCACGACAAATATATTTAATTGTTAATTAAGAAAAAACTAAATGATACAATCGAAAAACATGCACATTTCTGAACATATTGATGGAGGCTGCTACAAGAAGTTTTAGCATGAAAACCTTATTTTAAAAAAGATAGTGTATTTTATGTAGAGATTAAAAAGTGATTTCTGACATATAATAAAATTCCTTTGATTGAAAATCATATTATTTACAGAAAAAACGCGTGTTTCTGGTAAAGGGGAGAGTGTGAGTATGAAAATGTGATTAGATAAATGTCAAAATAATCGAGCTCTTTAATGCTTCTTCACAACAATCCTGAACAAATGTTAATTATTACGTCTTATTGACGTTACTCAGAGTTTATGAGTTATTTGATATTCGCACCTTCCCGAAGAAGATTTCTAGCATCTTTCAAAACAAATATCAAATAAACAGATTACGTGCTTTTGAAAAAAATTCTGCATTCTTACATTTGTTAAATGATTCTGTCTCCGGTAAGTGGGCATTTCCTTTACCGTGGGTTTAGCGGGTTGATTTATCAATTGCAATAACACCGAAAACAATATTTCTCTTACAATCTTGCAAACGGGTATGAAAGTCAAATGTTTTATCAAAAATAATTAAAGCATAATGATAACGAATGTGACCTATACATATTTCTCTGTGGTACAGTATTTACTTTCATATGTATCCTGTTCCGCGCCGGTAGTCGAGTGCTGGAAAGAGTTGGATCCCGCCCATTGGTCCTAGTTTTGAATGATGTAATGGGGGAGTGTTCGTCAGATGCCGCAATAAGATGCCCGGCCCTACGTCAAGGCGGGGGACTACTAATTGTTTGTGGTTGTAAAATATGATTTATATACTTTTACCCGATATCGAGTTTTACTTTCAGGTTTTGCGTTTCAGGCCGGTAGGTTAATGGTCGACGACAGAGCTGGATTCCACCTGTTCGTCCAAAGAGGATAAAGTTCGAGTTTTGAATGATGTATGTGTGGAGGTTTTTCTGATGTTGCTGCTATTGTCTTTTCTCAGAAATCAGCACCCCTACATCAGGACGGCAGACTGATTACATCCAAATGAATTGCTCATGATCGCTATTAAACACCGGGAAAAAAAGTTTATAGTTTTCTATTGGACTGCAAACACCACAAAGAGAAACTGCTGTAAGATATCCAACGGTGCACCTTAAGAGTGAAAGTAGAACTACTCAAACAAATAGCAAACAAATGCAGTTTTCTGTAAACTTTACATTCTAAACGCTATATGCCTTTCATAAAGAATGTGCAACACCACATGGAAATAAAGAGACACACTGACAGCAATATATCCTTTGTTGTGAAGGAATCCATAAATTTAAATAAGGATTGACCTTGTTTATTTGAATATCAATTAAATATCCTTATCTTTACTTTTGATGTGCTTCAAATTTTTTATGCAGTGATAAAAATTAATCGCAGTTAAGAACCCATGTAGAGATGGACTTCCTGTCTAATAAAATGTAATCAGCTCCTTCAGAATCTAAATACCGTAATTTGTTCAGTGGAAAGTTTCATATTCGTTTCTGTCGATGTTTTCGTACCCAGCAACGTGCTGAATCGTATTTGCGTAATTGGTATATCAGATCAGCGCTAAGCGGTAGGGTTTTCATTCCCAAATCCAGCAAGCTAGGTAAAAAAGATATGGCAGAGTAATATATCTCTGAAGCATTGTCTGTAACTAAAACGCCAAAATTGCAAGTGACCAAAATAAATTTACATTTTTGTATAAAATTGTAAGTGAACATACAAAACTTTTAATTTATATCGTTCTGAGTAAGTCAGACCGAATTTCAATACTGGTACACCACTATCATAGAAAATTGGATTTCTCTGAAGATAGCATTTCATTTCCCTTTGAAGGTAAATCACAGTTAAAAATAATAATACGATTTCTTGAGTTCATTTTCTAAAGACATATAACTAGTCAGTTGTTGAAGAAAAATGGCAACGAATTTGCCACTTTACCTTGGCACCGAAACTTCCCGGAGTGTTACCCAATAGAACGTTGTTCTGAAATGCTAGAATCGGGTGTGAGAACTGCTGTTCCTCCTCCACGGAGTGGGCGTGAACTGGGGAGAAACTTCAGTGGACATGTGTCAAGTTATGAATTGAGGATAATCGACACCTTGTAGAATGCTTTTTAGGCATCTACTACCCGTCGTTGTAGAGAAACCCGGACAAACGTATTGTTAGGCAGATATTCCTGTTGCGAAGCTGACTTCTACATGTATCATAAAAAATTTCATACAATATCTCATCGTCACACTGATATTCGAAACGTAGTCTAAGACATTCTATGATAAAAAATGTTTGCACTTGATTTTTGGTGTTCATTTACGTAGCCACACAAAACTTCCTTAGTGGTATTGGAAATCGTTAGAAATTAGTACTGAATATTTAACTTCTGAAAAAGTTAGTAAGACATTTATTCTTCATTTCATAAAGAAAAATCAGAATTTGTCACATTTAATACGTACGTAAAACATTTTTGTACATGGTGTGTACGTGAAGAATAAAAAATGAGCTTCTATATGAGGTAATGTTCGGAAAGAATGAGTTTTTCCTGAAACCCATTCTAAAATGTGCACCTGTTCCTAAACTTCTGTACGTAATTGTGCTCTTAGCAGTCGTAAGGATCATCAAGAATATATTTTCTCACTGCCATCAATTTTGCAGAAAAGGAAAGAAATGAATTTCCCACCGTCCCATTTGGAGTTCTGAAAAACCGGTTAGTGTTAAAACTGAATGTGTGCATGGAAATCTTGACATGGTATGAAATGAATACAATTATATTTCTATTGGATATTTTCATCACATAGATTCATATTTGCATTGGTATAATGATATAAAAATAAATATCTTATCGGTAATCTGTAGGTTACGAATATCTATTACAGCAAAGTTCCATTAGACAAAGTATTTTAGGGGCCAAAATAGGTGAAAGTAACTTTGAAAAACACCACTTTGTTTAGGTAGATGATACGTATCTTCCATGTACATTATATTTTTGATTAAAAGAAATATGGATAACTATTAATTTCTAAAGAAACATGATAAAAAGATGGGAATGCATTTTTTCCAAATTTAAAATAAAAGCATTTGAATTGTCGCTAACTTATTTGTTACAGTATGTACAAATGTGCAATATTGTATATTAGCTTTCGTTTACATCTTTCATGCTTTCGAAGCTGTAACTGTACCGATACTCACATTTTGCTTTCAGTTCATAGTTTGACAATAGCAACCAATGTACATTTTTCTTGAAATAGTGCACACATTTGCTAAATGCCCTAATTAAAATTCAGATAAATCATTTTGAGATCACTTGAAGTTATCTTTTTATCAGAAACTTTAATGGGGTCAACATGCAACCGTCTCTAACGTGACAAGAAATCATGGATTTCTAATGTTTTTTTAATCCATCTTTTACTATTATGGGCATTTGTCTTACGCTGAAAGGAAATCTTTTTTCCAGAAAATTGTTTTTTCTTTATGAGAGTTTTCATGTGCAGAAAAAGAAAAAAAATTATTTCGGTTTGAAAAGACAAAATATTTTTAATAATTACAGTGAGCATTTTTCAGTTAACGCCTTTAAAATGTGAGTTTTTTTCTAGGTCTCAAAATAAAATTCTGCCGTTCCCTGCAAAATTACGAACCAGTCCTGACCAAAAGTATAGGTTGTGTGTGTGTGTGTGTGTGTTTTTTGTCGTGTTATACTATGTGATGCACACTGGATTTGCGCCCGCACGGGGATAACTGGTTTACCAGTTATTTGGGGAGCGGCGCCCCCACGGCCCGAGCTGACCCTGTGACAGGTCAACATCTGATGTCATGCCACAGCTTGTTTTTTTCTTATTTTGGTGCTGTTGGTGTTTGCAGGGACGGCTGTTCATCCAGCTGTTGGGGAGTCGCGGCCCCACGATCCCGAGCTGGTCTTGTGTCTCGCTTTTTCGTTTTTATTAATTTTCTCCACTGGCTAGTTGCCCGTGTTGTATACTTTACCTAATCGCTACCACGTTATGTACTAACACCCCGGTCTTGTGGTTTTGTTACCCTCCACCACTAACTGTATTATATTAACCGCTCAGTTCGTAGGTTGCTGAGATTCCGTTTAGGTTCCCTTCCAGGATTTGTCTTCTTTAGATTTCTTTTTTCCTTTTAAGCTGGTTTGGGTGCTAGATCTACCTGCATGTTTGCCGCGTGCGGAGACCCGTAAGGCGGAAATGGGATGTCTGGCGGCTGAGGTCGCAGGAGACAGGATAAGTGCCTCCTGTGTACCAACACTCCTCTTCGACCCCGGCTTCGCTGTAAACGGGAGGCTAGAGACTAACCCACCTCTAGTCAGAAGTCTTGTACCAAGTTGTGTGCAGGGCTTTAGCGGCTTTTTTGTCGTATAGCACGGCAGGGTGAGCCCGGGGGCTGTGGGATCATGCCAAAGGCGTTGGCATGACGGTACCCGGAGGCCGAAGTGTCCGCCGAGTGCGTGTGATCACAGCCAACGGACTATATCTGCGACGTATAAGCTCCAGAACTGTGTCCAGCGTCATTTTCTTGGCTTGCAGACCTCCAGTTCTCCCTTGTAGGGCTCGGTGGTGGGTGGAGTAGTCTGCAGACGAATCTTCCTCCTTTTTTCCATGGGTAAACACAAAAAACAAAACTCCAAATTTAAGTCACCTGAGAAAATGATAGTTGACCACGACTCTCCTTCGTCTTCTCAACCTACCAAGTCTCATACCCTTAAACGGTCTTTAGACCTTGACCTGGACCAAGAATGTGGAACCTCTTCTTCGGCGGCTGTACCCGTCGCTCCGAAGCGTCGTCTCCCCTCGATTGCTGTGACTACGCATGCTACTCACTTACTTGTAGAATCCATCGATCCGCATGAGAGACTGTCCACCAGATCTCCCTTTTTCATTTCTAAAGCTTTGGACGCTGCGGTTGGCCCCTTGAAGTCTGTGAGGAAGCTTCGCTCTGGGGACCTGCTTGTCCAAACTTGCAGTGTTTCTCAGAGTAACACTTTTCTGCACCTCACTAGTCTTCAAGGCATTCCTGTAAAAGTGACACCTCACCCGTTTCTTAACACCTCTCGGGGTGTTATTTCGGAGTTTGATCTCTTGCCATGCAGTGAGGACGAATTGGTGACTGAACTTGCAGATCAGGGTGTTATTGCTGCACGTCGTATGATGTTCCGGCGCGATGGTTCTTTGATTAAGTCAAAAAATGTCATCTTGACTTTTAACTCCCCGAAAGTTCCGACCGAAATCAAGGCTGGCTACTTGGTCTGTGGAGTTCGCCCGTACATTCCCAGTCCTCTGCGCTGTTTCAGGTGCCAGAGGTACGGGCATTCCCAACATTTCTGTAAGAGTTCCGCTCGTTGCGCAAATTGTGGCTCCAGTGAACTTGACGGGGATGGTTGCACTTCTGCGGCCTGCTGTGTTAACTGCGGTGAGGCCCATGCAGCTTACTCCCGCAACTGTATGAAATGGAAGGACGCGATGGCAATCCAGCGCCTCAAGACCCTGGAGGGCCTCTCGTACACTGCTGCCAAGGCCAAGTTGGGTATACCCACCAACCGACAGCGTACTTTTGCCGCAGTGGTTCAGTCTCTGCCGCAACCCGTGCAGCCCTTTGTTCCGCGCCCTGTAGCTCTCGCCGCACTTGCCAAGCGATCTACAGTTGAACAAGCGACACAGGTGGATTTCACCGAGCTCCAGCTTATTCGACCAGCTGAGTCTGCGCCTTCTCTTTTGAAGACGACCGACTCTTCCGGTTCCCAGCAGACAGCCTGTACGTGCGGAATACCCGGCCCTCAATCCGCAAAGGTGTGCCGTGTCCATCCAACTGTCGCGGTCCACCTGACCAACATTGCAACTGTCTCTGACTCAGCGAGGTCCCCACCCTCACCCAACATTATAGAGGAACATCGGGGGGAGGAGAGCGACAGTTCGTCCCCAGCCTCAACTAACATTGCAGAGGAACATGAGGGGGAGGATAGTGATTCGTCCTCGCCCTCGGCCAGCATTATATTGGAGTGTGTGGGGGAGGAGAGTGACTCATCCTATGTGTAGTAGTGTTCGATTTCGTAATGTGTTTTATCATTCTCATTCCTCAGTTTTACTTAATCGGCTTGTTTCTCACCATTGTACCATGTTTTTCATACTGTTTGTTTCATTGTCTTTTTTGGCCCTTCCTTTGTACTCATGGTTCGGTTTTACTTTGTCAGCCAGATTTTGCGATTTATGCCCCATTTTTTAATTTTGTCTGTTTGTCTTGTATCTGGCGCTCTTTGGCCAACCATGGCCCTTGCGCCAATAAAATCTAATAACCAACCAACCAACCAACACTGGATTTGCACAACAAAGTCACGAAACTGTAAGTAGATGAATATTTCCTTTTTTTTTCTTCGCACATCTGCGAACTTGTGCCATCCCAACACCCAAAGCTGCGTGGACATAGATGCAGTAATGCTGAGTGACTGAACCTCAGAGGAAATACCTGCACATACAGATTTCAATTTCTTACAGGGCCCATTCCTGATTATTTTTTTTACATGAATAAAGGAGAGGGTGTGGCCACAAATTCCGCTGGGCAAGACAGTTTCTTTTAACTTTGGTTCAGGGCCAAACGTGAGCGCGGAAGGGATCTGCATGTGCATGCTTATTAGATTTAGTTAATTAACTTTGGCAGTATTTGGCACCTGTAATCGTATACCGAAAATTAACGTGCTTGTGTATTTTGTGTCGCGATAATTTTTAATGTGATCGTTTGCATATAATTTTTTTTCATTCTCTAAGTAATTGTATATGAATATCACCTGCTGCTCCATTTAGTGTGTTAACGAGTAGTATCTCTTGTTCAGATAGTCCGGTGGAGACTCAGTCAGCTTGCGTCTTCCGACAGTAAAGTGTGACACCGTATGCTGCCCACATAAGAGGGGCAATTGTGTATGCGGCTAGAGAGCGCCGTATCTGTTTAAATCTCGCAGAACGTAATTAAATGTTGTGTTGTGTATTTGAGAATTATGTGTTATTTGCGAAAGTGAGTGTTGTACTGGCTGGTTGGGGATTGAATGTACCGGAGTAAGACCCGAACCACTACACTGAGTCACGAATTGGTGATTGCGGGTCAACCTCATCACAACTCTCTGATCCCAAAGTATGTTTTTTTAGTTTATTTTGTTTTATTGTTGTTGTTATTTTTGTTTACACGGTGGAGTCACCCAAGCCTTATGCTTCGGGTCATTCTTCAACTTTTCATTTTTTATGTTCTGGTGTGAATCTTTGAGTGCAGCGGTGCACCTGATATTCTCACCTGGTGCCGCGGCCAACTAAATTATACGACAGGTTCCAAGCACCGTTACCGGCCGACTCGGCAGGAACACTGCTAGTGCCGTGTAACATTAATGGTGCAGTTGTCCCTGGATCGATACCTATATTTTGCAACTAGCGGAGGAACACTCATGTTCGTAAAATACGTGCGAATTGACTGCCATTACTATTTGTATTTAGTTTTGTTCGTTGCGAATTTTGTATAATTTAGCATTAAGTAAGCCTTAAGCTGTTTTCTAAGAACTGCCATAATTTTAGTGGGTAAGAAAAACAAAATTTCTAACACGAAGAAATCGTCATCTGCGAGTCAAGTGGATTCAGATGATTCTGATGGTGACTCTGACGGAGAACATGTGAGCACTGGGGCTGCAAGTGTTCCGGAAGAGAATACACCTGTTAAAAGTACAGCGGATACATCACAGCTGAGACAAACAGCTTTAGCCGCACCTGTGGTTTACAATGAGCAAATAGTGAGATGTATAAACATGTTGAGGCTATTTACAGGCACTAATCCGCTGTATCGTGCCAAACACTTTTTCAGGATGTCGAAAGTGTAGCGATGGTGGGTAGATGGAGTGAGCAAACTAAACTCGCGATTGCAAAATCTAAATTTCGAGAGAGAGCTGCTGAATTTCTATCTGATAGCGATGAGCTGAGGGCTGAAACCGAATATGTAAATTTTAAACGGCTTGTCATTGATCGCTTCCAAGCCGAAGATCCATTGGTAACGCGAATGAAGCAGTTTATGAATTGTGTGCAATTGCCAGGACAAGACATTCGGCAGTACGCAGCACGTCTTAAGATCGCAGCTACGAAATATCATGGTCCTAAGTCGGATATGTCAGAAGAGACAAGGAAGCACAGGGATCAAGATGCAATGTGCCAATTTATTTCAGGGTTATCTGAATCGATTAGGCGTTGGGTACTAACAAAATGCCCGGAAACTTTGGATGCTGCGGTTCTCATCGCAATTCAAGAGAAGGAGAATTTAGCACTCATGTGTACAAAAACTTTGATGAATACGGTGGAAGGAGGCAGAGGGGAAGAGAAGTCGGTAATGCTGGCCCGCACTTTACAACAGATGTTGTCGCGTTTGGAAGCCACGGAGAATGCAGTAGGTAAGTTAGTCGGGAATTCTCAGGGAAGAGAAGACAGGAAATCGGAAGGGAATGAGAGAAATAGAGAGACATTTCAGCGATCTAACCCCCAGCTCTTCGAGGCGGAACGAGCTAGATGGAAGGAAACAAGGCCAGATGATCGCCGGGGTTTCGGTAATCGAAATATTCACTCAAGGAGAATTGTGGATCGCAAAAAACACGGCGCAGCAAAAGTACAATTTTGTGCTTTGGGTGTGGATTAGAAGGCCACGGGATCCGGTTGTGCCCTAATTTGAATGGGTCAAATAGGACGGAGACACTACCCAAACAGGTATATAGCAGAGGAAATGGAAGAGATTCTCATTACCAGGTATCAGGAAAATTTGGTACACAGAAACCAGATTCCAAGAATAAGTCTTTAAACTAAGTAAGGGTCGATTTGTAAGAGGTATCTTGGCCCAGTCAGAGTTAAAATCCTCTCAGGTGCGTTATGTTTCTATTCAAAGTGGGGACAATTTGCCGATTATTGATGCAGATCTCGAAGGTGACAAAATTAAGTTATTAGTTGACACGGGATCATCGGTAACTCTTTTGGCGAAAGATGCTTATTTAAGATTGAAAGGTCGCAGGAAATTGACTCACATCAATTCAGAATTAAGGATAAAAAGCATCACAGGGGAAATCATTCCAACTTTAGGATGTTACAACGTAAACTTGCGAATAAAAGTGAGAAATATTTTTGTCAAGGCTCATGTGTCAAAATACCCGCTGAGTGAGAATTACTCAGCATTGTTAGGAATTGATGCGATGCGAACACATCACTTAACCTTCTCTGCCCATTCGAATCAGCTGTTGTTTACCGACCCCCACCCACGCAGTGCTCTCCGCAGAAAGAGAGGGACGCTGACGATATGCTTGAGGAGGGGTGACAGTTGCCTCCCTGGCGCAGAAAACTTTTCATCCGGTGAACGAGGAGAAAATACAGGCTGTCAAACTCCGTGCAATGCTCTTCCAGCAATAATAGGGCGACTGTGGTCGTGTTTTGTCCATTGCAGAATCCTCCTGACGGCAATGAGAAGATTCTGCTACAGTTATAGCACTTTATGATTCGTTTGAAAGGAAGCACAATACGACTTCTTCGATGTTGGAAATATAGATCGAATACTACCTACATTTGACCGGCTCTAGGACTCTACGGTAGACAAGAAAGCCGGCTCTTATGTTGGCATGCACAGGAGATGGCAGAATGAAAAAGTGAGTTGCACAAAATGTTGTCTCTGATGTACGAAGTTTGTATGAAATTTAAACTGAGTATAAATAAGGGAAAACCCAAAGTCTTAGTTCTTGAACGAAGAAGTATTAATATTCAAGGTAAGATAAGTTTAAATGACACAGTGATTGACCTAGTGAATGAATCTGTATATAATCACAGAGAGAACAAATTTGATGGTAGAATTAGTAGGCGAATGTGTTAATAGAAAATCATATCTGCTTTAGAAGGATTATGATGGGTTCTCAAAAGATTTCTGAATGGCTGTGTATGAATATGTAACTGTCTTTGCTCTGATGTATGGCAGTGTAGTCTGGGTACTGCGGAAGAGACATTGGAGTCGTTCGTGTGCTGGAGAGATACGTTAGTTACGAGGAGGTTTATAGAAAGACACTGTCTGATCATCTGAAGAAAGAAGATGTGTTTCAGATCTGTGGATAGAGGCAAAATGTTGTCAGTAAGGTGGAGACTGCTGTTCTTAGATGAAAGAATAAGTCTTCAGCCCAACAGGCAGGCCAAGAAAATAATAGGAGGAACAGCTACAGGAATGTCTGCAAGAGAAACGATTATGGGTATGGAGTGCAAAAGGTCTCGTGTGTGGAGCCAGTTAGATGTTAATGAAGATTGAGCTGTGCGCCAAGATTGCTGCAAATGGAAACGGTTGATACGTCAACAGTAAGTGAATACTCAGTTGAATATTTTTCTCGTGGATTTTCTTATTTTATTGAGCTAACCTCCGAATCCCAGAAAACAGCTTAGTGTGTTGTTTGTAAAAGTATTATTTCTTGGCAGAAGCTTCCAGATATTGTATATACAGTAAAGTTACGCGCCTTTAATCCACGCCCATGGGATACATCTAAATTTAGATAAATCCTGAGCTTGTTGCAAACGTCATTGAAACATTTCTTTGTAGAATCAAACTTTTTGCAACAATACTATTTGTTACAGAGTGAAATAAATCTCGCTTAGAAGGAATATTTATTGCTGTAATTATGAAGCAAAAAAAATGTAATGTTAAATTTGAATTATAATATTTTGCAAACATTTTACTGAAAGCCAATAATGAAAGCTAATGTTCCTCATATTATTATCCTCAACTATTAAGACACATTTAAATAATGGTTAACAGAAGTAAAATCCACGTCAGCAGAAAAGATGTAGACGCAAAACGTCGAAATTTTCCAGTCACATTTCATTTCTGAAAAGTCACATTTGTCTTACTTCCAGGAATTTTTTAAACTGTCAATCTAACTGTTATAAAGTCTTTGAGATTCAAAATGTCTTGTTTACTGCATCGAACACTTGTATTCTATTTAAAAAAATCATGTGTTGTCCTCAAATGTTTTGTAAATGTTACAATGGCTTTTATCCTTTATATTGTTTCTTGATGTAACTTCCTCTTTTTGGGTGAATTGCCAAAAATATATCTTCTTTACTAGATGGGTCTTCCTGATTGACGTAGCATTTGTAAAATGTTGTTAATGTATTGACCATGGCATTGTTACATTAAAAATAATTTTACTTACGTTCGTTCAAATATTTTTATTTTGAAAACTGCATGACTTTGTATAATTTAAATATTGTTGAAATGAATTATTCTTCATAAAAGCTGTCGCGAAGTCAATGATACTCTGCAAAACTTATTATGCTGCCCCAAAGTAAAAATCATGAAGAAATTGGAAAATCAGATTCTGAAACTGCTACGAGTATTTCTGTTCTCCGTACATAAGAAATTTCAAACGTTTTGCACTATGTGCAGGCGCTGCCGTAGGATGATACAATTGCTACAATCACTGCTCCAGTTCACAATCAGAATTCAGCAACCAAAAATGTGTCTTCGTTTTCTGGCTAATATATTCCTGTTTAGGAAAGTTCTGTGTAGAAATGGAAGAATAAAATGAGTCAGGTTATTTCTCGCGAAGCAACAAGAGATCTCACATTAAATTTGAAGATTTGGGTGGAAAATCCTCTACAAAAATTCATAAAGCTCTGGGTGAAGTTTGTGGGGTTAGTGTCGTGGATCGTAGGACATTTTTACGGTGGGCTCCTTTTTCCCACCAAGGTCGGAAAAGTATTCAAGACGACTCGAAAATCGGCGGGCCATCAGATGCAACGGACGACACTTCTGTGGTTATCGTCAACAGCATTTTTGAAGAAGATTGACGGAAAAAACGTGAAGAGATTGCAATTGAAGCAAACACGTCTACTGCTTCGGTTCGGTTTTCCGAATCCTAACTGAAGAATTGCAGAACAAAAAAGAGGCAGCCAAATGGGTTCCTCATCATCTGAGTTTAGCAAGTTGTTCACAAAGGGATCGCAGAAAAATTGCAACTCCGTTACGATACGGAATGCAAGCAGTGTTTGGACAGCATTTTTGTTACACAACAAACTTGAATATGAGATATTGAACGAGAACTGAATTCTTAGTCCGCTAAGCGGAAAGACGCAGAATCAACTCGCCAGAAAAATTTCGGCAGCCAACAATCGAAGGTTAAGCTGATGACTATTATGGCCTGCGACAAGGTTGTAGTGATACAAACAGACAGAGTACCCGAGGGGACCATTGTAACAGAGGAATACTACAGAAAGTTTCTGCAAAGTGTTTTGCCCCAATGATTCGCGAAAGAAGGCTCAAAATGATCGAAGATGGTGTTATCATTTTGCACGACACCGCGAGCCCGCATGTTTCCCGTACAATAAGAGACATCTGGAAAAGTACATAAGGGAATTGATTCCCCCTCGCTATACAGACCTAACGTGAGCCCACCACACTATGACTTGTTCCCAAAACTGAAGAAGCTACCCCGGGTGAAACGATTCAGGATTTTTCTAATGAGATGGCCCTAGTAATCCGATGCCTCAAAAATAGAGGTATCCTGAATGGAGTACAACACTTGCCGGAAAATTGGTTCTCTGTCATAAAGAAAAATGGAGATTACTTCAAAGCCCTGTAAATGTGTGTTGTGAAATAAATTCGTGTTTTAAAAGGTAACACACAGTGTGCAAAACGCATGAAATGACTCTCATATAAACCGAAAGGAGAGCTGGCAAACGAAACAAGAGTTGAATTTTGCTTTCTTGAGTAACCAGCGAAGACTGACAAATATTTGAATTCGGAGCGTAGAATTTAACATCGTTGCTGAAGCGGATCTTACGATACGGTGCACTGAATGCGTACAGTTGCTGAAGCTTAGCTAGCGAAAGACGCAGTGCTGAAACTACACTGCTGGCCACCCAAAATGCAACACCAAGAAGGACACGAGATAGCAAAGCAAGATTTACTGGACACATAACAACAGGTACAAAGATGAAACGATTGAGCTTATAGGCCTGTGCAACATGAACTGCAAGATGTGTGGGGCCCGAACTTGATGACCGTGCAGCAGGTGCAAATATAGTGTCGTGATTTCCGTCGTGCTAGAGTGAGTGACCATGATAAACCGAAGACCGGACGTCCTTCAACATTAGCAAAGCATTGCGATGCAGTTGAGAAATGCTTACGTGAAGTTCGCCGTGTGACACTGCGTTACCTATTAGAAAATTTCCATCTGTGGCGTGGCACAGTGTGGGACATTTTTCGTGACCGTTTGGGCTATAGAAATTTGTGCAGTAGGTGGGTTCCCAGACATATGACAGAGTAACACAGGAATAACCGCATGTGTGCATCTTGCCATTCTGACTCGTGCTGTTGTGTTGCTTGCATCATTTGCAACTGAAGTATGCCGCGAAGAAAAGTTCGGCAGCAATTCGAGCAGCTGAAGGAGTTCGAGAGAAGCCGCATCTTCTGGATCCGAGAAGCGGGATGGTCCTATCGCCATTTTGCGCCCCATACCGGTCAAGCGGACATCACTATGGTACGGTGTTGAGGGCCAGCGATAGAACAAGGTACGCAGAAGCGACAGAAATTGTCTCGCAGCACAATAAGTATTGCCCATATGTCTCAATGTTTAATCATTTATTGTTCCTGGTAAGCTTTACCTTACGAATAGCATTGCAATTCAACCTGTCGTTCTGGGTGCAACTATTTTTTGACAATGACTGTAATTAGTTTGATTACCTCTTGTGCTTTGAGTAATTAGATTCATATAAATACTTCGATATTCCGGACTTGATGAGGGTGTGATCGTTTCACCCGAATGATGACACATTGACGATGGTAGCAATGTCTTGAATGTTTGTCCGACGATCCTCATGTACCAGGTCATTAATTGTGTCCACATTTTTGGGGGTTTTGCATGTGGCCGGTCGCCCTAATCTCTCGTAGCCTTCCAGTGCCGTAATGCCGCTTTTGAAGAGCGAGTGCCACTTAAACCACCTCGCACGACTCATTGTTTATTGCCGTGAGCTGCCGCAACATTTCATGTGTCACTGTTCCCGATTTGCCGAGTTTCACGCAGAATTTCATGTTCGATGGTTGTTTTAGTTTGTAGGCCATACCGAAATCGCCGCTGTGTTCCGCACGTGGTCACCAAATATTGTATAGCACAGCTCCCGATGTTCACAGAACGACACCACTTGGCACAATGACTCATGAAACCCACTGCCCTCGACCGCTGCTCGCACATCCGTGTACTGCCATCTGTTGGTGCGTTAGAAAAATTTCATGGAATTCGACAGTGGCGATCAAATGTAACGGTGATTCTCCAATTATATTTTCTAACCAAGCTTACCTAGGAAACCACCGTTACGTGTGGCGACTACACGTAGCGGCGGTTCACCATTTAGAGTTTTGTCAATAGAGTCACGTTTTGTTGTATATATATCGTTAAACGATCATGATTTGATGTTGTTGTGCTTGAGTTTCAAGAAATGTGTACAGTGCTCCGTTTTGGCATATTTGTTCAAACATAGAAACAGCACCGTTGAGGTGAATGTACCGGGAAGAATGGGAAAGCCCTGAATTACTCCTAAAATTTCGCAACTACAGAAAGGTTCTCAATGTTTCATTGCTAGTTTATCCATCAATTTGCCATGTTTACTTGTCTTGAACTTCACACATTTTCAGTACTGTAATTGAAGTTGCGAGTAAAAACTCGCTTTTTAAGGTCAACCGCCACCAAAATCTGGAAATTGTTATACAACAAATTTCTAAAAAAGTTTTTTTTGCTGAAGGAAATACTGCGGACTTAGATCAACGGTGTGAAATAAATTGTTTCGAATATGTAAAGAATCCTTATGGAAAATTAACTTTAAAATTTAGGATATCTAAATATGAGCTTTAAAAGCTTTTTATTATCCATAAAGATTTTAAACAATAAATCTGTCTGCAAAGTTTTAGGTACTTGTTAAGTGTTATTTAAATTCACATATTCTCCCACTATTTGAACATCAGAAAATAAGGATCGATCTGTAGATGGCAATATAATCAGTGCTACAGTCGATTGCTGCAATCGCTTTTTCATTCAAGAGATGAAAGTTTTGATGCCACAGTATATTGAAATATATTGTTGCCAATATATCTTGACTACTGACATGCATTCTTGGATCACTGAAATACCATAAATATCTTGATCTATAATTGATAATGACTCAGTAACAACTTCAGCAGTACCACTGTGCATTAATGATTTTTCGACCTTTCTCAAAGTACGCCAGTTGCTATTCTCTTTCCTTTTTTTTTTTTGAGGTGACGAGATGTAAGTTGCTGACGTGATGATAGAATTAATATTTCGGTGTGATTATAAAAAATATATCTCGACATGTATCGTGTTTGGGCTACTGACCTTTCACAAAGTTTAAAACTAAGTTTTCAATTTAAGGATAGCAAAACGTCAAATGCTGGAAGTTAATAGTTAATTCGCAAACATAAAAACACATACGGAAGGGCATGATCACAAAAACTGCGCCTTACTACAACAGGGACACAACAAGCCGAGTTTAAATATAACTGACACACTTGAGAAAAATATTTTAAGATTTAGCACGATTCGATAACCAACAGCCTGGTGTTTGTGTGTTTAGCTAATGTTGGTCCTCTAATTCCACACACGACCAAACAGTTCGCTCTGTTCCAGAGTCATTTTAATGTAAGGTTAATTGTCTGAATTTTTAGCAAAACTCTGACTCAGGGAATTCATCCAATTCTGAGGTTTTACCTTTGATTCTTGAGGAGAAAGCCAATTGTTAGTCAGCCATTCATAACCGACGTATCCTTGTATATTCTCTTACGCAACTGCGCATATTATGGTGTATAATCACTTCAGACGTTGCCTTGATATGGCCCCTGAAGAAAAAGTATAAATAGAAAAATCACAAAGATGCAAAAAGTTATGCTTTTGGTCCGATTCAACAAACGGAAACTAATCAATGCCCTGGAATGGATGGTTTAGTTCACCTGACAAGAAAATAAAAAAGTTAACAGTCGGTTTTTTCACGTCTTAAGGAATATCCTTTTCGATTTTCTATTTCATTATTGACATCCAAAACTCAGGAATATCTGCTTTATCAAATTTCCGGATAAAGACAGAAATTTGACCTTATTTCAATTTTGAAATGTATGGTTGTCTTATGTTTTTATTTTGTTTTTGTTTTTCCATGAACTGTTTTTTTCTCTACAGTACATTCCCTTTCGGCATTCCAAAATATCAGAATATATGACTTTTGAAACACATACCATAATTATTAAATAAAACTTACTTCACACAAGCATCTTAGAAACATTACTAAAGCGCATTTTCATTTCTTAAAAGGATACCTTCATCAGGAGGAATCAATTTTATTCTACAGGTTGGAATGTATCCTCCCAAACGGAGTGAACCAATTTCCACGAGTAATACTTACAACACTGTCCTGCTCGCAAGATATAATGATTACATATGGTCAGACAAATGGCAGCACATCAGGGTAAACTCCTGCTTGTTTGTTCCGGGTGTTTGCAGTGATGGGTTTTCTCGCAGGAGAGCCAAAATCCTTTGTACTTCTTTTTTTGCTACGTTTTCAGGTGTTCTTTTGCTGTGAGACGTGATATTCGAAAGCGTTTTCAAATTGAATCGCTTGTGACGAGGATACGAGCGATCTATAGTGTTAACGTCAGGGATTGCTTCCGACGCTAAAACCATGTTCCGAGTATCACCAAATGACACTCAGAGTGAATTTGTCTCTTCGGTTTTAACAATTAAATTATCGGAAAAAGCACATTACAATTATATTTGAGATATGTGTTCACATACAGTTGGAACTTGGTGCAACAATCCTCATATTCCTTATATATAAGTAGTTATAGTGTGGACAACAATAGTTGGCTTGCACTCAAGTGTGAGCTCAGAGAATTGAATTGAAATTTATTTGGCAGGCCACGTTCCAGAATATGCATTCCAAGGGAAATGTCCTCTTTTCTAGAAACATAACTTTTACCTGTTGGTTCGCATCAACAGAGTTTTTCTCTGGCAGGGAATCTGTGTACTTAAATGTATTCTGGTAGACAGTCAGTTTTCGAATTATGAGGGGAAAAAAAGGAGATCTACGAATTTTTTTATTGATTGGAGGTTTAACGACCACCTTTAGCAATTCAGTGAGCTATAAGCCACAGTCATTCCCTTATTGAGGGCCACTGGTTCCAGAGAAGGGGGAAGAGTTGGTGCGGTAAGACAAACCCAACATCCATGCCTCATAGGGATTCGAACCCGGACCCCTTTCTGACGAATGATCAGAAGTCATCGCTTAGACCACTGGGCCACCGGTCGGCTTCCTCGAATTGCATCATCAGAGAGTTCTTTCCGGCCAGGAAATACATGTTCTTGATTTATTCGGCTAGACAAGCTGGTTCCGAAATTTGAGGAAACAAAATGTGCTGGTTAACTGCATCATCAGACACTTCTTTGCCGCCCTGGTGGCGCAGTGGTCTAAGCGATGGCCTCTGATCATTCGCTCGAAAGGGGTCCGGGTTCGTATCCCGGTGAGGCATGGATGTTGTGTTTGTCTTACGGCACCGGCTCTCTCCCTTCCCAGGAACCAGTGACCCTAAATTAGGGACGGGCGACTGCTTATAGCCCATTGAGTTGCTCACGGTGATCGTTAAACCTCCACTCAAAAAAAAAAAAAAAAAAAAGATAGTTCTTTTCTGTGAGGTAATAAATGTACTTGATTTATACCGTTACATAGACAGGTTTCGATTTATGAAGAAACAAAGGTTTTCCTTCAGAATTAATAATTAACAGTTTAGAGGCAATTAACATTTTTAAATCTCTTTCAAAGGCCAAATTAAATTAGTAACGGAACGTGATACATGCATACGTAACAAGCTTAAACCATTCTCATCGGCCGAGAGATGGCAGCTAGTATAGGTAAACACATGTATCTCGCAGTTCGGGCGAGGTGTATAAACATAACAGCCATGGAAACGTTAAAGCTGACAGCGCTCAAAGTAATTAGGGCGTAATAAAAACGCTCTTTGGCGGGGAGGAACTTAACATTCATGCCATTCTATGTGTACACCTTACACAAAGAGATTGATTCATCTAGTTACTTTTAGAGTGAAGCGATATTAATAATGTCAGGAAGAGGAAGAGCTGCATAAATATCGACCATGAATTGGACACAGGCACACACTATATGGTGCGCTTGTGTGTGTCTGAGAGAGAGAGGGCTAATTGAAAAAAACGAAGGAATATGATCTCCGATTATGCATGTCTTTTATCAATTATGAAAAGTTATTTAATACCGTGAGACGGTCAGCAGTTACATTGGCTTTCAAATCCATGCATAAATTAGTATTATTAGTAATATCCATGAAAGCGTAATTGCCAGGGTTCGATAAATTTGAAGATACAGCTGCAATGAAATTTGTCAAGTGAATGAGACAAGGTGACGCCATAACTCCTAAACTCTGATGCTACAATGCAAAATGTCTTTCAATAGTTGAACTGGAAAAACAAAGGGATAAAGATTAATGCATATTATTTAACTCACCTTGGTAATGCTGATGACGTAGGTACTCATTTTAGCAGCTGCCCCTTCAGAACTACAGAGTATGATCCAGAAACTTGCTGACAAAGGTAAAGTAGTGGGTTTATAAATAAATTTTCAGAAGAGCAGTGCTTTTACAAGAAATAAGGATTTATCGATTGATGGGGAAAAAGTGGAGATAACCGATACCTATATAATCTTTTGGACACTAGATATCAAGCAAAGGTCACCTTGATGAAGAAAGTAATCGACGTATAAAGCCCGTTTGGAAAGCGTTTGAAAGAAACAGTACAGTTTTTAAGATCAATGTGCCTTCATTTCTTAAATGAAAATTGTTTAGTCAATGCATCATTCCAGTGCGAAGCAGAGACGTGAACCTTAACAAGAAAACACATGCAAAGACAGCAGAAGACTGAAAGCAACATGAAGAGATGCATGCTTGCTATAACCAGGAGAGGTAAGAAGAGAAACTCGCATGGATAAGAAAAATAGGAGAGGACGACATCAAGAACAGGATAAAATCCTTTAAATGCTAATGAGATGGACATGTTGCTAGAAGAACGTTCTACCGATGGACAACCAAAATGCTATATATATATATACTAAAAATGCAGCCTACCAGCAAGAACAAACAAATAAAAAAAAAAAAAAAGAAGGAAATTGACCCGAAAAGATGAAAAGAAAATTATTTTAACCAAAAAACTGAGAACGAAACGCAGAAAGAAATAACAAAAACGACAAAGCCCTGCTCCCGAACCAAGGAAACTCCAGTGCAGCAAAAAGTAAAAATTCGAAAGGAAACCAGAAGAAAATAGGGAGTGTAGATCAATGACTAATTCTCCCATGGCTTCGTCAGGGGTAAACATTAAGAGAATCCCTCATATACCCAGAGAAGTGTTGGTTTCTGCTAGTTTAGCTTGCTGCAAGCCCCAATAAAATATTAAGGTTAAATTCAGCGAATGCTAAAAGGGACAAATAACCCAAAAAGCAACATACTACACCACATTGTCCAACTCACACACGATAATCCAGCTGAGAGATAATTAGTAAATCACTTTCTGAAGGAGTAAGACCTCTTTAAACAACACTATATAAGAGGAAAAAGAAATTTGTTTATGATAAGGTCTTAATATTATATATATACATATTTACACATATATCATCATCATCATCATCCTCAATCATTATCAGTCCACTGCTGGATGATGGTCTCATTAAATGTCTTCCACAATTGTCTGCCTTGGGCCATTTTCCTCAACGTCACTCAAGCATACTTTCGAATTTCATCCTTCCATCTCCCATGGGGTCTTCTTCTGGGTCTTTTCCTGTCCCTCGAAATCCAGTCCAAAATTTCAGTTGTCCATCGGTGGTCCGTTCTTCTGGCAACATGTCCAGCCCATGGCCATTTTAGTGATTTCAATCTGGCCATGATGCCGTCCACTCTTGTCATTTTCCTTATCCACAAGTTCCTCTTCTTATCTTTCCTGGTTACAACAAGCATGCATCTCTCCATGCCTTTTTGAGTTGTTTGCAGTCTTTGTATGTCTGTTTTAGTTAAGGTCCATATCTCGGCTCCATACGTAAGCACTGGCAGGGTGCTTATACACATGTATAAATATGTATATACAACCAGTACCATTTACCCCGCTTTGCCTACGTTTCACATATCTAATACTATTTAGGATGTTCATTATTATTTTAAATATGATGTATTGTTTCGTTATTTTTTAGAAAGACCTGTTCTTCACCTTGGTTTTTTATTATTCATTCTTTTGGGTACTCTTTTGCTTGAATGTCTTGCACATTGTTTCTGTGGTGTCCATATCTAATTTTTATTCAGTGCTTTTGCACTAGGCTACATTATACAGAAGATATATTTAAGTATTTTTTCCATTTACCTGAGTATTTTTTTAGTAAATACTTTATTTCATTTACTCTTAGTTGCTGGGCAAATGTTATCATTTTAATTTTTTTAAATATTGAATTTGCAATACTAATGTCAAAGATTAGTGATGTTATGTAAACATAACAAGTGTAATGCTATTGTTTTACTGCATGTCAACGGAATGTCGATTGGTATTAACGTTTAGATTCACTCCTGTGAGGAATACTCCTTTTACTTGACTTTTCAGTTAGCACCAGCAATTGATGTTATGTAAGGATAACAAGTATAGTGTCATTGTTTCACTGTAATGTCAACTGATACAGTATATTATTCACACGTGTCAAGAACTAATTCAGATTCACACCTGTGAAGAAGACGGCCAATTGAATTATTTTCTTTCGATTATAACTTGCTGTCTGTTGAGAGCAAAAGGATCTCTTGTTATCAAGTTAAGGGATGTTATGTTAATGTAACAAGTGTAATGTTACTGTTTTACTGCATGTCAACTTGTATCAACTTTTAGATTCACACGTGTGAAGAATGCCCCTTTTACTTGATTTTTCAGTTAAAACCAGGTGTTTGTTACAAATAAAAAATCTACTCAAGTAATCACTTTCATTTTTTACTGTGTTGTTTGCTTTCAACTGGTTTTTCGCCAAATATCCTTTAAGAAAGGAATGTTTAAAAATTTTGTGCAAAAAGAACTTAAATTTTATTTTGAGCATGAGTGTACGACAAGTATCCTTTTTGAAAAATTTCCTACTGAATACGACCCTCAAAAGGGCCTTTTTTTATTCTAAACTTTTGTTACAATGAAGTCCTTACATAAGTACGATACTACTTTTTTTGCTCTAAAACACTCGGGACAGTGTCTGCCCAGTAAAATATATATAAATAATATAGCTCCGGACAGTGTCTACACAGCTACGTTGAAGAGTAATAAAAGAACGCAAGAAGTTGTAGGATGGTTATTGGAACTTTGGTATGCCCAGTTTTGATAGCGTGAATACTAATTGCGGAAATTGTCGGCACAATTAGCAGTTGAAAAGAAATTAGACTACATTTTAAGAAAGTACAACGAAACCACCTGCGTAGGTACCAAGTGATATAGCCAAATAAAATTAAAATATATGCTTACCAAGTCCAGGATCCACGAATTCACACACCTTTTTGGCGGAGCTGTAAGGCAGTGCGAAGACCAGCTAACCATGGGGTGTCACCAACAAAGAGGACGAAATGAAGTGGCGTTGCCTCAAGTACCAATGTTAGCAAATAATTTCCCCTAGCAACGATGACATTACATGCAGGTAATGTAGTAATACCTGATACATGCATGTAATTTATCAAACACACACAGAAGAAACGATATGGATTTCGCAGCTGTAACGCAGCTGAGCCCTCACACCATGTCAAGTTACCAGACTTCATGATGCTTTAAAAAATACCACACAATACATGCCATTTAAAGAAAAAAACTTTTAAAACTAAATACTATCAGCTGCAATGAATATGCAAACGAGATACAAAGATTATCAGCCTACATAATTTTTAACGTCAAACATATAAAGAGTAATCAAGAAGTTAAAAGCTCCCTTTTGGTGAGCGAAAGCATGACAATAGCAATTGTTTCATCTCAATAAACTGAACGGATGTTATGCCAAAGTTTGTCTAACATATAGGTTTGGTTTACCATAAGGGATACAACACTCATAATTTTAATGTAAAAGAATGACCTCCATCGCTTGGGATAAAAAAACAGCTATAAACGGGTAGAACATTTTCTTATTACTATAATAATGAATTTGTCTATTTCAACAGAATCGAGTTTCAGGAAGTTTGACAAATAGTAAGACGACAAGAATTTAAAATAAATTGTTTGCGGATTTTTTTAATGTTCCGCCTGTTATGAAGGAGCACAATTATTTTTAGTTAAAATGAAGATTTAAGCTAGGAAGATCAGAATTTGATATTTCATTAGAGTTCATATTTCAGATTTGCCTTTTGAAATTTTCACTGAATATTTAACGCATTGCGCAATCAGGCAACGAAAGAGGAAACTTTTTGTTTTGCTCAATTACTTGGCTCAAAGTACCATAAGAAGCCGAAATCACAGCCGAATCTTATGTAAATGTAGTGCTGTCAGACGGATCGAGCAAATATGGTACATGATCTTTGTGGTTGGCAACATGAGCTTGAAGAGGAAAGAATGTTTGGCAATACTCGTCGTCGCGGTATCGGACTCAGTGACCACAGCTGCTGAAACAAATCCAATAACCAACACTCGTAAAAAAGTTGAAATTAATAATCTTTTCTGAGCTGAATTTCTGCACGAACTCGAAATTTCTACATATGATTACCTGGGGTATATGCTATGAGTTCAGCATAGCTCAGGATCAACGACATATTCCTAGTGCGCTACGAACTGTTCAATAATTCGCATGCAACGCTTCTTTAAAATGAGATGCATCACTGCGATTTATATTGCATCTGCTTGCGCAAACCGGACATCTCGCACCCGTCGATTTCCTCGTATGAATCACGATTTCTTGACACCCTGCACATCCGCTTTCGGAAAATTTAGTCCTGTGTGCCTGGTGGAAATACAAGGGTGTTCAACTTTAAGCTCGACCCGGATTACGACGATACCATTTCGTAAAGCATTTGCATTAGCTTGATTGGATTTAAAACAAACTGAGTCAATGATTCTCGGCGTTATTCAAACAAAAATTGCATTCCTTCCCTCTGTGGCCTGTGCAGTGCTTTCCGAAAAGGACTAACTCCCGCTGCAACTTGGATACAACCAAAACAATGCCCACTTTTGATTTTTTACTAGTTGTGCAATCAGAAATTTTCTACCTGCTGAATGGTGTGTATATTTGAAATGGTTCAAACGCTGACGTAAAGAGTTATTCGTGGCTAAGTGGGAGAAATGGAACCGTTCGGTGTGTAAACGCCTTGCAGAAGGGTGGGTGCAAACTCTTGAATACCGTGAAGCAAGCTATTATATGAAACCGTTGTCTGTTTTACTCTTCCAATTCAGTAAATTTCTATTTTAAAAACGTACTTTTCACTGATTCATCACTGCCTCCATAAAGGTATAGTTTAAAAACATAATTGCCGCATTTTTAAAGAAATGGGTTAAAGTGTACATAACACCCTAAACTGGTTTTACCAATTGTTGACCATTTAAGTGTGGTATTCGTGCCCAGGCAGTCGGTTAACGTGAATTAGGGAAATGGTCGCATAAGGCAATTTTCGAATTTTTTATTTCTAACTATGTTCTATGAACGAACCAGAAAACTGCCTGACATAATAGAATCAGCGAGAACAGATCTTAAACCCAAGTCACTGAATACAGGCATTTCTTTTACTTTCTGTTTCTTTCATTTCATGTTTTCAGAAGAGCTCTTGTGTGTTTTTAATTTGTTTAAGTCAGCAGGAACAAATCAGCTCCTTTGAAAAAATTGTCGAGACAATTGAACAAAACAAAATTATCTTCCATTATTAATTTTTATAATATTTATCCCGATATTATACAGACCACTGCTGAGAAATTAAATAAAAATTGTTCCTAAACCCACATATAAAGCCATATTAACAATTTCGATTAACATAAAAAAAGCAGTCGCAATAAATCAAGAAATTTATTAAACGTACTTTGATCAAATATTCACGTTATGTAAATGTTTTCCCACCAGCAGACGGTGTCTCTTGAAGTCATTGCCTTGCTAAGTCAGAGAAAGTCATTTCCTCTACGGACCTAATTTGTAGATAAAACTTTACAGAACTGAAATTTGTCCTACTCAAAATACTGCGAATAGATTTACGGATGTGCTACAAGCGAAACTGAATTAATTTCTTTTCAAGCACCTAACGCTTTGTGATAAACTGAGTGCCATCCCTTGCAAATCGGTCATATTTGGCGCATACGTGCGGTTGAAACCCCTGGTATTCGGCTAAACTTCGAATGCTTTTCTCTCATTGTACTACTCATTTTCGGTCAGTCAGAGACTTCGCTTCTTTTGTTTGTGAGAACTAAAAGGAGTAAGTTCTCTTTCTTCGTGATGTTCGGAGCATTCTATTTTTTATTCCTACTTAGTTACAGTGCCGGGTTTGAGCAAAACTGTGAACTCTGCGAATCTCTATTTTTAGATTTGCATTTACTACAATGCTCAAAGTAAATGTATTTATCTGGTGAAAAAGAAGACAAATGAGTGCTTCTTTTGTTGCAAACTTGTTGATCAAGATAAGATATGGGCGCTTCATTTATGTCACGAGAAATTATCGCGATATTTGGGAAGTTGGTTAAACGACCTGCACCATTCAATGCCGTTTGCTATCCCAATGGTTTGCAGTGATCCAAAGTATAATGTTTCTAACGTATAATAAATACACCACACTGTGAATATCAAGAGACGCAAATAGTGTATTGAATCTGTATATTTTTGCGGCGTAGTCAGTACAAAGATTCGCCAACATTTCGCACTCCACTGGGAGTCTTTCTCAAGGCATAGGTAGACATAAAAATGCAGGGAAGAGAGGTGTGTACGCTATGCCGTTGTAAATCCTGACAACATGGAAAAGGTATCTATCGGAACGACAAAGCTATCCTAGGACACTAGGAGTAAAGAGCCCGTGCGAAGTGTCAACCAGGTCATGCATTATACAGCCCTCCCCAGAGAAGTCATGCGTTCCTCGGCCGCTCTTCAATGGAATAATATTAGAAGAATTACCCCTATACACGAATTTTAAAGAGACTACCACCAGGAAAACAGTTGAAATCCTATCCAGCAAACTAGCGTGCAATGATATAGTCTCTACTGAACTACGAAAAGCTTGTCATGCGTTATTGAAAAATGGAAGTACATCGCGGCACCGTATAATTGCGTGATGAAAATTCGTGTAAAACGCTCGTGAAGTCACCCGCGTTTTTTCAAAAAATCGTTTTTGTTCCTTATGTCTTCCAATTCCCTGCATTTTATGTCTACCATTGCCTTGAGAAAGCCTCCCAGTGTAGTGCGAAAGCTTTGCGAATCTTTGTACTTACTACGTCGCAAAAATAAACGGATTTAGTACGCTATTTGCGTCTCTTGAGGATCATGTTGCTGACTGCTACATTTATTTAACTAAGGTATCTGTATTTTCCTCGAAAAATAAACCCACCATAGTTTTTCCGAATTTGCCCACATTCATGACACTGGTTAAAGACGTTGATTCTGTACCACTTCCTAAACTGCCGCAAAAATGGATCATGAATGACAAAACATCAAACTCCTCTTATGAAGCTGGTCCGTCCTGTTCTACTGATCGCGAATACCTACCTGGACCGGAAGACACTCATTTAATTTTATAGTACGAACTGAACGACCTAGTGAGAGGCCTGAACCTCACGAAAAAACAAGCTGAACTGTGAGGTGCTCGGTTACAATAATGGGGCATTTTCTTCATCCTGGCCCTAAAGTCAGAAATGATAGAAAACGTCATGAACATCTGTCGTCTCTTTTCTCCAAGATTGATGATCTCGTTTATTTCAGTGCTGTTAAAGGACCGTTTACCGGGTTAGGAGGTACCATAGTTTTGAAGGATAGCAACTCGTCATTGATTCTTTCAAACTACAGTAAGTAGGTCACATTTTTAAAGAAATTATTCAACGTATAAAACTTGGACACAGTGCAATTTTTAAGAGCTACATGCCATTGTGTCTTAAAAGAAATGTGTTTAATCAATGCATTCTTCTAGTTCTTACGCACAGAGCAGGGACATGAACCTTAACTAAAAAAGCCATACAAAGACTGGATGCCACTCTGAGAAGCATGGAGAGATGTACGCTTGGTGTAACCAGAAAAGATAAGATGAGGAACTCGTGGATATGGAAAAAATTATAAGAGAGGAAGACATCATAATCAGAGTAAACTCATTATATCGCAATGGTTGCACATACTGCCAGTAGGATATACAACCAATGGACAGCCATAATTTTAAATTAGATACGATGGTGCAGAAACAAGACCAGACGAAAACCACATAGGCGTTGAATAATGAAATTCGGAAACATGCTAAACATTACATGGAAGAGAGCAACTCAAAACAGACAGTTATGGAGGAAGCTTGGAGAGAACTTCATTCACCAGGGGACTGATAATATTTTATGTATCATCATCATCATTGTCAACCATTATCAATCCACTGCTGGACGAAGGTCTCCCCAAGTTTCCTCCACAACGGTCTGTCTTGTGCCAGTCTCCTCCATGTCACTCCCGCATACTTTGGAATTTCATCCACCCATCTTCCATGTGGTCTTCTTCTGGGTCTTTTCCTGTCCCTTGGAATCCAATCTAAAATTTCGGCTGTCCATCGATGGTCTGTTCTTCTGGTAGTATGTCCAGCCCATTGCCATTTCAGGGATTTAACTCTTGTCATTTTTCGGATCCACGAGTTCCTCTTCTTATCTCTCCTGGTTACACCAAGCAAGCACCTCTCCATGTCTGCAGACTTTGTATGTCTCTTTGTCTGCAGACTTTGTATGTCTCTTTTAGCTAAGGTCCACGTCTCTGCACCATACGTAAGTACTGGAAGGATGCATTGATCAAACACTTTTCTTTTAAGACATAATGGCATATTGCTCTTGAAAATTATGCTGTTTCTTCCAAAAGCTCTCCAGGCAAGTTTTGTACGCCGATTAATTTCTTCACCAATGTGACCCTCACTTGATATCTGCTGTCCAAGATAAAAGTACGTGTCTGTTATCTCCAGCTTTTCTCCATCAATCGATAAATCTTCATTTCTTGTAAAAGCAATGTACATCACTTTTGTCTTCTGAAAGTTCATTTTTAATCCCACTTTTTTACTCTTGTCAGCAAGTTCCTGGATCATACTCTGTAGCTCTGATGGGGTAGTTGTAAAAATGACTATGTCATCAGCAAAACGAAGGTGGGTTAGATAATCTCCATTAATCTTTATCCCTTTGTTTTCCCAGTTCAGTGATTGAAAGACATTTTCCAATGTGGCATTAAAGAGCTTCGGAGATATGGTGTCACCTTGTCTCACTCCTTTTCCAATTTTTATGTGTGTTGTATTTTCAAACAGCCGAATCTTTGCACTTGCATTTTCATAGATGTTATTAATAATATTAATGTATGCATCTTCAATACCGCAGGATTTCAGAGCCATTGCAACTGCTGATGGTTTCACCGAATCAAAGGCTTTTTCATAATCGATAAAAGCCATGCACAATGGAAGTTCATATTCCCTCGCTCTTTCAATTAGTTCTCTCAGTACGTGGATATGATCTATTGTGCTGTAGCCACTCCTGAATCCAGCTTGTTCTCTCGGTTGAGCCATGTCCAGTGTAACCTTCAAGCGGTGTGAAAGAACTTTAGTGAAGATTTTATAAACCACAGATAGGAGGCTGATAGGTCTGTAGTTCCTGAGATTCTCAATGTCACCTTTTTTATGTAGCAAGATCATTGTAGCGCTGTTCCAATCCTCAGGAATTTTCCCTTCATTAAGGCATCGAGTGAAAATTTGGGCGAGTACTGTTTCGATTTCTCCACTTGCTTCTTGTATGATGTCTACAGTAATTCCATCTTCTCCTGGAGCTTTTCCCCGCTTCATGTTCTTGATTGCATGTGCAACTTCTGCTGGAAGGACTGGAAGAATTCTGGTACTGGTACCTTTCATGATGTCTTTAGTACATGTATCATCCCTTTCATATAATTTGGAGTAGAAATCTTTCACTCTTGTCAAAATTTCACCTCTATTTCTTGTTACAGAACCATCTTCTTTTCTCAGTGCCATAATCTTTTTTTCCCTTACTGAGATGTCCCTTTGCTATCTTTAGGCTTTGGCTGTTTTCAATTGCTTTCCTTACTAGTTCACAGTTGAATTTCCTTACGTCTTCAGTGATACTTTTTCGTACTGTCTTGCATAGCTCTATATATTCCACTTTGAAAGTCACATCTTCTTTAGTTGTCCTCATCACTCTTCTTTTTTGCATCAACATTTTGGTTTTTCCTGATAATTTGTTCACATGCAATTTGTTCTTAGACCCAGCTAATTGTGTTGCTGTTTCCATAAGAGCTTTGGTTACTTTTCTGTTAACTTCAGAAATATCCACTTCTTCCGATGTTAGGCCTTCTAAAGCAGAGAATCTGTTCTTCAGTTCCAATTTGAAGGTATTATGGTGTTTTTTAAGGTTGGTTATGTCAGTACATTTTGTTTGTCTTATGAGCTTGCTACGTTCGAGTTTAGTGTTGAGGTGCATCTTACATCTCACCAATCTATGTTCACTGCCTGTGTTGAACTTGTTTAGCACACTGCAGTCTTCTATGACGAATTTTTTGTTACACATAATAAAATCAATTTCACTTGTCGTCCCATTTGGATGTCTCCATGTCCATTTCCTGTGTGGCTTTTTCTTGAAAAAGGAGTTTAAGATGAAAAACACTTCTGCCGCTGCAAACTATACGAGAGTATTTCCACGCTGGTTTCTGTTGCCGTGACCGACTTTACCTACTGAAGTTTCATTCTGTTGCCGTTGCCCTATTTTTGCATTGAAATCTCCCATAATCATCTTCAAGTGCTGCTTACCTTTATTATTTAGATCACGAATTTCCTCATAAAATTCTTCAATTTCTTCTTCAGGATGACTTGTGGTGGGTGCATAAGTTTGAATAATCTGAGCCTGGTATCTTCTCGAGAGTTGGATAACGAGTCATGCAGCTCTGTCAGAGGAACTTTCAACTTCTACAACTTTATCCTTCAGTTTCTTGTTTATTATAAATCCAACACCACTAGTTCTGCTAGTATCTGTCCCACGATAGTAGAAGAGATGTCCACTTTTCAGTTCAATGAGATCTTCTCCTTTTCTCCTTACCTCACTTAGCCCGACGATGTCCCACTTGATCCTTTGTAGTTCCTCTTCCAATTCAAGAAGCCTTGAATCAGAAGATAGGGAGCGTCCGTTGTACGTAGCCAAAGTCAGCATCAGATGGCAGCCTAGTCTGGTCCTCCGGGGATTCTTAGCACCCTCTGCCTTCATGTCGCACTGACCGGTGGAATTATTTTGGAGGGGTTTGGCCATAACTCACCACGCTGGCCAAGCGGGTTGGTGAGTGTGGGATAGCATTTCCTCTAATGCCGATGGTATAGTTATACCGCTATTAGCGGTCGTCAGAGCCCCTTTAGTGGGAACAGGATGTACCACGAGAAGGCGGGGTTGACATTTGTCAAGGAGAGGCTGTAATGTTACATCACCTGACCTTACATCCCTATTTTTTATATATATATATAGATGCATATACATATAATCATAATCAACGTCATTATAAAATATTATCAATTCATGGCTGCATGAAGGTCGCCCCAAGTTTCTTCCTCAATTGTCTGTCTTAAGTCTGTCTCCTCCATGTCACTGCAGCAGCATACTTTCGATATATATATAAATTTAAGAAGAGTTCAAAACAACAAACCTAAAGGAAAATAAAGATAAAAGTAAAAAGAACACATATTCAAAAGGCTCTTGAAGAGCCAACAGTATTGTGTTGTGTGTTCAGATTTTGTGCTTTTTTATTTGTCTTTCGAAATTATTAATCATTCTCTCTCTCTCTCTCTCACACACACACACACACAAATGTGTCATTCCGCCCAAAATACGGTCAATATTTCCTGCTTCAATTGTTTAAATTGTCGTCCTTCAGATCTAGGACCACATCCTAAATCATATAATTTTACAAACATTGATCAGTGCCTATGAAAATGTTTTCAATTTATGAAAAGTGTTAAATATCCTAGATTCTGATATCCATAGGACAACACTCCACACGAAAGGCTATTTTTTAAATTTGTAATGATGTCTGGATGTATCAAATTAATTTTTTGCAATTAAAGTTGAGGTGGCACGTGCTATTGTTAATATCACGCTGTTATCACCTTATCATGTTTCGTATAAAGCCTGCTTAAATACCTGAAATCATCTTCTCATTGTTTTTCTTCCTTCTATAAAGGCATCCATGCTTTGTTTTCCAGCATTTGCCGATTTCGTTAATGCAGTTTCTCCTCAACAGATCTTGAACTTCAAATTCCTCCTTTAATTTTATTGATATTCTTCAGCGATTTCTTGTTTATATTTTTTGTATTCTCCACCTATATTTGAGTGACTTTCATCGGAATATTTCAGTGACTTCCATCGGAATATTTTCGATGTATACTGAAGCAGCAGGTACATATTAAATGCAAGACGACCGCAGAGCAACCGGGCAGGTACCATCTTGCCTTTTATGCGCAACTATGACGTTGATACGGTGGACTGTAAAGGAATTTATGCGCAACTATGACGTTAAACAGCTGACTGTAAAGGAATCCGACGTGCACGAAGCACAGGTACCCGCATTTTTACATTTGTGTTTGAAGCGAATCTGAAAGAAGCATAATAGTGGGCTATGGATGGGAACATACAAGAGTTTTAGAAAGAGAAAATATTCACAGCAACGAAAAACAGCTGCATCGAGGGCGCATAATATGTGGTGCGCAAGTAGTACCACACAACCTTAAAAAAAAAGAAAAGAGAACGTAAATTTATATAAGACTTAGATACTTTTTAGTGGTTTATCATACGTGCTGAAAATAACTACGATATCTTCAAAGATTACGTTTGTATAATATATATAGACTGTATTGAGAGCACGTATGTCAATAACCCACTTTCACAAACAAACTGACTTGGTATTGATCACATGAAAAACTTGTAATAAATTTCTTCAAAAGTGTAGCATAGAAAACTATGAGAATACAGTGAAATCAACCTCTCGAAACTGTGTTACATATGCGACTTTTAAGAGGTTTTTCAGCTGAACCAAAATTTTCCCTGACTTAAAGGATGTTTATGGTTTCAATAATACTTATTATTTTAGTTTAACAAAATTAAATTACATGAATATGTTTGAACAATATATGATACAATGTAAAATGTAATTTACACAGTGCTGCCTAACTTCAATTTAAAAATCCTTTCTCGTGTGGTATATTTTAAAGCATTGTACCGCACACAGAACGACGTCACATTCTTTGCAATAGGTCCTGGTTTATTTTCTTATTATTTTTCCATTCTCATTCCTCTGGGAGCAACACACGACACATCTTCTGCAGGCATCAGATCTTTTGGCAGTTGGAGGTATATAATCAGGGAAACGACGTTCTGTCAATCCCATGGGACTTCCTTCCATTAAATTTCTACCATAAATTAACTTGTCCAAATCTTATGGATACGTTTCTAATACCTTTTTCATGAGGTTAAGGCGAAACTCCAAGTGGTCCATTGGCCCTCCATATTTGCTGTAGATAGTGACACAATTCCAAATAGTTTGATCCAGTAAATACTGAAAATTTGGTCTGTAATATTTCGCTGCTGCTTCCGTTCAGTTGGTTAGTAAACTATACACTGGTCAGCTTTATCTATTCTTCCCACAGTGCTGTTTTACTGACAAATTGCTTTCGGTTTCTGCTCCAAATTGTTTAATTTTGTAACGCCTAACAGCTCAGCATTGTCAACGCTGCTTAGCATGCAAACTGTTTTTTTGTCGATCCATTTTAGAGATATAATTTTTCTTCGCTGAAACGCAATCAGTTCTCCTTTCTTTAACTTTTTGGTCTTTAATTTTGGCGGCATATCTTTCCTGTTGGATCTCACAGTGCCGACCAGATCAGTGTTATGCTGAACAAGCTGATCAGTTAGTTCAGGAAAGTTATAAAAGTTGTCCATGGTTAGGCAATAACCTTTGTCGAGCAGTGGGTAAATTAAGGACATGGCTGCTTTTATTGTTACGCCAAAGGTATCATACGCACTACGAAACTTCGTATGTTTACCAGTGTATAACATGCTGCTTCAAATATACCCGCTTCTCGATTCGCACAGCCAAAATGACTTTATTTCAAATCGTGATCGCTTAATTGGAACGTCCCTTGTACGACATTAGCGATTCATCGATTGTAATATCCCGTTCTGGAATATAAATTGAGCAACATTTATCCTTTAGTTTAATAAATATATCCCATATCTTTTCAAGATTTGGTTGAGAATGAGTGCTCTAGTCAAACGTTTCGTTGTTTGAAACGTGAAGAAATTTCATAATTAAACTTAACTTTCGTTCACTAATTACCCTTGCGAAATGCTGAGTTTCGAGTATTGGCTTTCTTCTCCAATACCAATTAAGTTTCGGTTTCTGAACAATTCCTTGCAAAATCAGTACAGCAAAAAATCATCTAATTTCCGCTGCATTTGTTGGCGTTCACTTATGTGCTTTCCCTTCAGAAATTGATCAGCATAGCTGTTAGTTTTAGTTACGATAAGATTTACAATGTCATCACTAAAATATAAGTTGAACAACTCCAAAGGGTTCTCTTTGTCGAAAATATCTGCTCTTAATCCACTGGCTCCTAAGAATGGAAATCGCTGAGGAGGAGGTATCAGCATTAATTCATTTTTTACACCATTTCCTGGCCTCTGAAATTCCACACATTTCCTCTGAATCAGTTTCTTCTTACTCACTGCTACTATTGTCGCAGGAGCTGGAAGATAAATTCAAAAGATACTCTGAATCGTTGTCGCTCTCCATTTTTTCGTCAATATTTTACAAGACTTGTGTACGCATTTATAAAACTAGAAACGGAGAAAACTCGTGATCTTAAAGCAGAAAAGTTGTTTTGCCCCGGGTAAAATGTTTGATGGTCTTTCTATGCGGAGGCAAAATTGGATTAAGCTGTAAAACAGGTGCTCTCTGAACCCAAAGAATGTATTTCAAATTGACACACACCTATGCAAAAGCAGCTTTCATTAAAAGAATGTAATTTAAGGCGATTGGGGAAGCAGCATTTTGATTACAAACGAGGAATTAGAGATTGCGAGTACCCTACCATAAAAATATCTGCCCTTAGGTTTGATACGCACCCTGGGCGTTCCAGTCGTTTTTCCGTAGGATGACAATGCACGCATTCCACACGTGCAAGATTTTTCAGGAAGAAATCAGGGGAGTCGCGCCTGATGCGGTCAAACCTCTTTAGGAACAGTAGGGAGAGAACGAGTCACGCGCGATCTAGCCGTTTTAGGTAAGGATGACCTTGAACGCACTGGGTGCGACCAAACCGGTCAGAGGGGTAATAGCAGAATAAGCAGAGTTTCTTACGCTCAAGGCCGCCCACATAAACCACCAGTACTCTAGTCTTCAAAGGACTGATGAAATGAATCAGTGGAACTGAGTGACTAAGAATACTCCTGGTGTTTAGAAACTGAAAGAAAAATTACTTTGATTGGGGTATCTTGCCCCAAGTAGCAGCCCGAAATGAAGCAAACAAAGGTTACATCTGCAGACTGAATACCAGAACAGGATGGAATTCAGACCCAGTGCTCTGCGTTGGGTTCTTTAATTCTGAAAGCAACCCTTGTATTATTAACGGGATATTTTACAATGTCTTTGTTTAGTTTAAAACAGCTACTATCTTATTCTTACACGACTGTTTGGTCCACATTTTTACAGCTAAATTTTCTTGTAAACTGCAACAGCCATAAGCGTAGATTCGCACATCCTTCACTTCTTAAATATCTTTTAAAATGAAGTATTAATTCACGAAACAAGTAGCAACTGATGGCTAAAAAATAAGCAAATCATTAACATTTGAAACAATTTGCCATCACACTCAATGTTTGCAGTTTTTAAGATTCGAACTTTACTATCAACGACAGGACAATAACAAAAGGTTCTTACATGCGATGGTGACGCCATTTTACAGCTATTGTTTCCCTTCCTAAATGAATTACACTTCTCTTCTACAAACATTGACGCAGCCGATTTACAAAATTTTACGTTCTTAACATCATTTTTAGTTTGAATTTCTTTTCCCCAGTTCAAACTCATTTAGCTACGAACGGGTATTAACTACAATAAGACGAATTTTATCAAATCATACTAAACTGTAATCGTAGCTTTATCTTAAGTAAAATATTTTTTGAATTTATGTGACTCTATATTTAAAGGTAAATCAACAAAAGCTCCACATCTATGATAATGCCTTTGCCAAACAACTGAACTCGTAACTCCGACAAGGAATTCAGCTCTCACAAAGGCTTCCAATTCGTAGAATAAAATATTCGGCTTTCAGAGTTAGAAACAATTTCATTTTGGTCTTGGTCATTCAAGTTTCAAGGTCCTCAGTGCAAACAGCAAATTTAAATCACTAACAATATTGTGCTCCACAGATTCAGTTTGCTCCGTGTAGGCACGTTTTGCTTAACAGACTTCGGCAGTTGAAATTTCGATTTATCTATCGCCAACAACACTTAAAGGTTAAAAATATATTAACCCAACCAAATTTTGTTTCAACTAACTACAGGAAATTGTTACCTCATAAATGGTCTGCAGCTTTAAAGTTTCGCGTTCACCACTTAAATAGCAGTTTTAAACCATTTATAATCATTAGCAGTCCAAATTCAATCCGCTGTGATGATAAAAGTTTGTTTTTCCTTTTTATTTCGATTTTACAAAGTCCTCCTTGCTTTATGTTTCAATTAAGAACAGTCATAGCAGTAGTTTTGCATTCTGAACAAACTTCACATTTACGGAATTTGTTCTTAAAGTTTGCAATAGTTACTCTAACCGAAACCTGTCGAATTTGCTGTAGTTTGCCCCTCCTACCTTCAAGTTGTTCAGATTCATAGAGAGTTTTCAATTTCCAAGCAGTTATATCCATCGAGATTCTGTATGTACTGTGAAATAACAAACGTCTCTATTCTACCATTGTGAGCCTTCAGCCTTAGCTTTCCTACGTCATCAGCACCAATAGAAAGGCAATTATCATGATAATTTCTGTCCCAGAACTATGGAAATCACGTTTTGCCTTTTGAGTACCACAGCTTCTAACTGTATTCCGAGAGGAACTCAGTATTCTTTACTTATTAATTTCTGCATTTCCGGGTGAAGGCAATATGCCTGGTGCTTCGGGCATTTTATGCCATATGCCTAGCTACAAGGAAACTTGCCATGAAGGTTTGAAGAAGGTTACTCAAGGATCTATTTTTTTTTCGAATTTATTCACAAGATTTATGCACAGTGTTTGTAACATTTTCACAAATTTCTAGAATTACAAATATATTTATATGTATAAAACAAAATGTAAAGTTTTATTAATATTTTTTCATAAATATTTTAAAACGTTGATTCCAATGTTTCGAAAAAAAACACGTCGGTCTACACATCAAGTACTTAAAATTTGCTTGAAAGCAGCAGTGTACACCACTTCAAATAAATTACTTGCTATGAGCAGAATTTAAAAAATTCTGATGTTAAAAATATTTATAATTTTTTTTGTAATATATTACTAATTGTTATATTTTTAAACAATTTGAGTACTCGAGATTGTATAACCGTTAAAATAATCGGCTATAAAGTACACATAGAAAATCTGTAATTTATTTAAATACATAATTTTTCCCACCATTGAGTCGTATGGCAGAGGCAACTTGAAAATATCTCAGTGCCTTATACATATTTCTTTAAAGTTCTGAATTTCATAGGGTTTCGAAATCAAGTTCAAAAATTTAAAACGTTTGCCTAACTAATTCCAGACATTAAAAGCTAATGAATTCAGAAACTCAACGAAACACATAGCTTTACAATATTTTAAAAAAAGTGTAGTTTTAATTTTTTTAAATAAGCATTTACAGTATTGCAAGTGAATTAATTTAGTTAGAATGTGGATCGATAGTTTCCTTCTGAAACTTCGACAAATTCCAAAATACTGAAAATTTTAAATTCCAGCACTTAAGGAAGAACAGTTTTGGGATTTTCATATGCACCATTAGAATGTTGTAAAGTATCTCTTGTCTTTGTTTTGAAACATCTGTGTGATTTTGCGAAAAGTGATATGCGGAGATTCTCTACAGTCTCGTTAACAAAGACACAGACAAAAGAAATTACTGCTGAGAGATCTCCAGTTTAACAGCAGTATATATGGCAGCATGATCAAAGAAAGTACCATAAATTGGCAATCGCTGGACGAATTGTTAGATTATATATACATAGTCGTGTCACATTATTTTGACCAACAGCTGTTGTCCACAGTAACCGACGCGTGAAGCGCGGACATAAGCTACATTGGATGGGAGTCACTCAATAAGGTGAGGAAGGTGTTCACAGGTATGTGGAGCCATTCTGACTGTAGTGCATCTAACATCTGCAGGAGGGTGCGTGGTAGAGGATCCACAGAGCGAACAACACGATTGAGGTAGTCCCACAGATTCTCAATTGGGTTTAAATCTGGAGAATTAGGCGGCAGCGAAGTACTTTGAAATATTCGTCGTGCTATTTCAACCACTCTCGGGTATTTTTAGCTGTGTGACACGTCGCATTGTCATGCTGTAAGATCTTATCCTCCCCAGGAAGATAATCTACATGTATGGGTGTATGTTGTCTGCAAGGAATAATTCATAACGATTTCTGTCCATCGTGCATTTCACAGGTATGAGTGGTCCCAGAGTATGCCACGCAAACATTCTCCAGACCATAACACTGCCCCCACTAGTTCGTGTTCTTCCAGCAATGGTTGAAGTGTGTTTGTTCTCCGATGTTTCTCGCCTTATACGACAACGTCCATCAGTTCTATGAAGGAGAAAACTCTTCGCAGAACGCAATCCTTTGCCAATGAGCGGAGTTAAAATTCCGGTACTGCCGTGCAAATGTAAGCATTTTCTGCCAATTCACCTTTGTTAGTATAGATACAGCGCCTATCCGTCTGCATAGGAACACCATACGTCCCACGGTTCGCTAAACAGGGGTTTTAGAAACAATTCCGGTAAACTCCTGGCTCATTCGGCTAATGAGTTGCTCCACTGTAGCGTTTCGACCGGCCCTCACTCACCTTCGTTGCCGATGTTCACCTCTCACATCAATGGCACTTGGTTCTCCCCGGTTTACACGTCGGTTATTCGCAATGGTGCCATTTCACCAATAACGATATATATTACCCACAGTAGCACGCGAACAGTTCACAAAATGCGCTGTTTCAGAAATACTGCAACCCTTGTCCCGAAAGCCGATAATCATCCCTTTTTGTAAATCTGATAAATCGCTCCTTTTATCAATTACAGCAAAGAGTGATATGTTTCAGAAAGCCTGCAGCACACCTTATGTACCTTCAAAGCCATCTCACGACCGGTGCCTTCTTATATTGGCTACGCGATGTTGAGGTCGAAAGTAGGAGGCGACAACAATAATTGGACTCCACTGGGTATTATGTAACATTAAAAAAACTTGCATATGTTCTTATACTTTTGGTCTATTTTTTAAACACATAAACAGAGGAACAGCTTTAGGATATTGCATTGCTTTTTATACTTTGTAAAAGATATCTGATGCTGAAATGGTATGTGACGCTGTTAAAATGCCTCTAGTTCGAAAGGGACTCCAAAATCTATTACTACTATCGAATTTTGATCTGCGGTATTAGCAAAGGAAACACATATGTCATAAGGTTCCACATCCACGCTCTTAGCAAATGTCAAACCCTTGAACCTCTTTGCGCCGCTCTTCTCTGGATATCTTCCTCTTTGCGGTTGCAAACTGATGTGTTGAAGGTGTGGCTTCTCTCAAACGTTTTATTGATTCCAGTTCATTTGTTCTTCATATGTTGTGTCCTGTGTCTTCATTTTTCCTGATTCTATTCCCTTTTTTCCCTCTAAAGTTTCAATGTCGTTTATTGTCAGATTTCTTAACACCACTGTTTGAAGAACTTTTTCAGCTGAATGATTGACGAAGGCAGTTAATTTCATCTGTTTAGACTTTTCTGGTTATTAGCAATGCCAGCATGCTTCATTTTAACTAGAATTAATAATTAATAAGAGGAAGAAAAAGCTGTCATGTGCTAAAGAACAAAATATCTAGAGCATACAATACGAAAGTAATGAGCAGAAGATTTGCAGGGGCTAAAACATAAGTTGAGAAATGACTTCAGTACGTTAACACAAAACTGCAAGGATCCGTTCCACAAACTGATAGTTCTGCACTCTACAGTCAGAAATTCATCGACCATCAGTGCACGAAATGTTAGGAATTAGAGTTACGATTTCAAATTGCCAACTTTGTTAAAACCAATATGGAATGATATAAAGTCACTAGATATGTCACATGGTATATCATTAATTTTACGTTTCATCCACTTGCTTTCCGTATTTCGTAAGTGCTTTTATCCAGCAATAAATTAATTTTCAAATCTACTACACGGCAATGTGGAACACATATGCATTAGTTACAAAGACAGAAAGTTCCTGTTGTTAAATGCTGATGAATCTCATTACTACCAATGAATCTCCTGCCTTCCCTGTGATTTTGTAATATGACGAAAGCATTTTGTGAGGTAACGTGAAGTTTAATATTTCACTAGAAAAAGCAATAAATTTTAAATAAGCACAGAGAGCATGATAAACGTACCGAAGTGGCAGTTACAAGATCAACTAACTAAGCTTGTCAAAGCTTTGGCGATTCATTTAACGCATAGACACTGAGAGAACAGGTCAGCTATCTTGCTACATTTATCACCATTTGTCAGCCTCCCTAAAGCTTTCTAGTAGCCAAACACCCCTTTTAATAATGTTCCTTTGCTAGAAGCTTTAAAGAGCTTGCTAGAATCTTTTAAGGCTGGACAAACTGTGCTGTCATCTCTTATCCGCGAACACTCCTTGCGTGTTTATGGTTAAGAGGATGACTTTCAATTTAATACCTTTATTATCATATCTGTGGGAATAACTCTGACCCCACCATTCTGTCAATCGGAAACAAAAAAATGTTTTCAGTTCGTAGTAGACTATTCTCCAGTATCAATTGGATACATCACTTCTGACAGCTGACATTCGAAGGGCTAAAAAAATTAGGAAAACGGGAAAATATAATTTGAAGTTACCGGCAAGCGTAGTGATGTCCCACATTAAATCAGCAGACGAAATCTCGAAATGTCAAATCTACGGTAAAATATATGACTTTTTTATTGAAGGTTTAAGGACCACCGTGAGCAACTCAATGATCTGTAAGCTGTTGCTTGTCCCTTATTTAAGGTCACCGGTTCCAGAGAAGTTAGAACGCCAGGGCTATGAGACGAACACAACATTCTTGATTCAACGCAATTCGAACCATGGCACTTCTCGGAACGATGGATCTAAGATAGCGCTTAGACCACTGCGCCCCTCGGGCGACAAAATATTTGTATTTGAGGGTTACAATTGTACGGAATAATTATTGATTCTGGGGAAATACGGCATAACCACGTGACAAAACTGAAAGATGCAGGTGCAGGCACTTTTTCAGATTACACGCTGGACATTTTAATGGAATTAAAAGTTCAGAATTTTGCTTTACATTCTTTTTTTGTACACGTTCTGCTGAAGCAACAATTTGTATACAAAGCTATTGACTTAAAACAGCAAAATTTTCAGTACAAAAACTTAGACGCCGGATCTTAAGTTCTAGTCGCCATATTGACCTGGTGCCCTGGATTACTCACGGGGTTTATTTAGTTGGTTCCCCGTGTTTAAAAGAAAAAACAGTGGCTGTCATGTCGCTTTAAAAATGCAAAGAATTTTAATATACACGGAAAGCTGCCAAAATTTCAACAAAAATAAATTTATGCTCTATTTTCTAGCAGCATAAATATCATAAACTAACAAAAAGGTTGCTAATTGAGGATTCCTACTTGTGTAGTTTTGTTGTCGATATTCATTTCCAAACAAATTATTTAAATTCAGTTTAAAGAATTCTTTGGTTGCTGAGTTATACTCTGTGTTCGTAACAAAGAACTTGATTGCTTCCTTATTCTAAATAGATTAGATCGACTGCCACGAAATGTAAATTTTATAGGCTAAATGTGCTATACGTTGGAGGTGACTGGTTCAATTGTTGTGTGATTATAACCCAAAACAACCTCTTTTATCCGAAAACATGCGTTTTCACCCAAAAGATGGTTCTTCTGGAACATTTGCACATATTTCTATGGGAACGTTAGATTCTCACAATTAATGGAATCCCTGCCCTCAGTGCCGGAAAATTCCATCTTCAAGGTTTTTGACGACGTTACAGCCTATGATCGAAGCTGAAACCCATTCTGAGTATCTCTTTGGAGATTATATGACATCGTGTCCTCAATATAATTTCGTACGTAAACAATACGATCGGTAATGTCAATTCGAAACCAAAAGTGAAACAATAAATATATCTGACGGATGTAATAGAAATAAAGAGAGCAAGAAATGCTTCAAATGTGTTCTTTTCGTGATTCATAAACACTGTTCGTGCTGCTACGAAAATCATATAATTTTTTGTGAGTGGCGGTTCCAAGTACATAGTATTTTATGATGCCTTTCATGTATGTTCTTCTGGCAATGGCTGGTACTTTAGAAATGAGCAGTAAATTATTGAAAACATAATCTTGATGCTGAATTTCGGATGTTTTGTGCACCAATGAGAACTGGTATTTTAATTGTACAAAACGGAAAATATCACTCTAAATTGTGGTTTGACGCCGAAGTCTAAATGGGTGAATATTTTCCTTCAGAGAACGCAGTAATTAATATGAGCGCCAACAGATGGAAATAATTCCACAAAAATAAAAAAAAAAAAAAACGTCAAAATATATGCACATCGAAATTGCGGAGTATCAATATAATTGTAGTCCAACTCCACAAAGTGTTGGAATAATTTCATTTGTGACAACTATTAACAGTAGACTTCATGCTATCCACGTGGAAACAAACAACTTCACGTAAGGTAGCTTCTATAAATTCTGCTATAGTGGGAGAAAACAGTCAAACCGCATTGTACAGACCCTCAGTATATCGAGACCACGCATAACGCAACACCTTAGAACTTAACACAATTTCTCTATATATAATATCCCTTAATTATTTGATGCACAGCTAAACAATTGCCCAAATGCAAATTTATATTATTGCACAAACCGGATATCCCCAAACAAAATGTACTTACACATTTTAAAGATGTGAATTCGCTTTTTGGTGTAAATACGACATGGGTGGTAAGTCAGATAATATCAGACAACTTGCAGATTTTGTCGTCCTATGTACGGATTCGAACCTCCGTCTACTAGATAGCGCCAGAGAATTCTAACCGCGATACCACCCAGAACGACGAAGGCTCGAGGTTTCTATTTATTCGAATACAACCATCATTTGAATATTACCTGAAATTTTCGAAAATTCTCTGACTTAATGTCCATTTCATAATAACACCAAAAAACGAACTCATATCTTCAAAATTTGTATTGTACGATGCAATCCCGTATTGCATTCAAAACGTGCTTATTATACTTCACTGCAAACTGTGTGAGAATTTTCTTTCCCTTTTTTAAGAAAGTGATTCAGCTGTGGAAAAACTTAATGTTAAAGACACTCAGTCAAAGATAAAAAACATTAAAACGTGTAGCAGGTTTTATTTTTGAAAGAATACGGTCACTTCTTTGTGTAGAAATTTCAAATAGAGTTTCGTATTTACTCAGCGGCACATTCGGCTACATATTTTTATGATTTATTTAAGTACAAATGGCAGAATCAGAGATAGCACTCGAAATCGTATTACGTAATTTGCAGAACGATTTTTCTTTACACCTTTTTGGCATGTCATTTGCCTATATTCCATGAATGTACATGGTAATCCTTAGATGCAAAATAATATGAGCATTATGTATTTCGAGCAAATTTAAGAAATACAGGCAATCATCTAGTAACTTTGGACAGAGACCACTTTACAAAATATAAGCAGGCAAAAAGGGCCAGAGCTTGAACGGTAAATTAGATACAAAAGCCATGCCTTACCCAGAATTAGAATCCAGGCACATGTCGGAAGAATAGTCGAAGGTCATCGTTTACACCACTGCACGTCCGTACCGGCACAGAGTCGTTACAGCAAAGAAGTTAAACCCAAAATAAAACCAAAGCAGAAAAAAGCAAAACTAAAAAACGGATGTTTCTATTTTTTAAATCATGGATACTTCCGTGGACCACAGCACTATACACTGAAGAGCAATTGAATTAAATATACCTGTCTAGTAACGTGTGGTACCACTTTCGCCCTGATGACGGGGGCGACTCGCCACGGAATGGACTCGACAAGACACCGAAAGCGTTGGGAAGCCATACGAATCCACGAACCCTGACCAAGCTCCAACAGTTCACAAAGATTTGATGGAGGGGGTCAGAGCCTCGAATATCTCTCTAGATGAAATCCCAGATGTGCTCGACAGGATTAGGTCAAGGGACCTAGTTGGCCAAGGAAGCGAGGTCAAGTCGGCGGAGTGTTCATCCAACCATTCGGATACAATTGGAGAGCGATGACACGGTGCATTGTCTTGTTTTAGGATGAGGTCCCCAGTGAGATGTTGAAGAGGCACAAACGGGAACAAATGGTCGTCCAGGTTATCCCGGTAACGTTGACCTGTGAGGGACGATGTCACACGTACAAGGGGTCCCATTTCCGTCCAGGTAAACAGTCTCTAGACACGAATGCCTCCCCCACCAGCTTGAAGAGTACCTGCTGGCACGAAGGATCCATCGCTTCATGTGGTTTGCGCCGTACTCGTATCCTGCCAACCGCATGTACCAACATGAATCTCGACTCATCAGTCCAGGCAACATTTTTCCACATGTCTAGGGTCCAGTGGCGATGTTCTCGCGCCCATGCTAATGTTTGCACCCTGTGATGTGCGGTCAGCAGCGGTACCCTCCTGGGACGATGGCTTCTGTACCCCATAGCGAGGAGATGGTTCTGGATAGTGTGGCTGCTTACACGTTTTTGGGCACCAGCGTTAAATTGCCGAGTGATTTCTTGCACTGGGGCCTGTCTATCCGCTGTTACAATGCGAGCTAGCCGACGATGATACCGCTCATCCACACGGTGTTGTCCACGGCAGTTGGCCCTTGCAAGGATGGTTTTACTGAATTCAATGTACTCAAGGTGCACTCGTGACACAGTGGCTTTTGAAAATCCCAGTGCTTGCACGACTTCCGAGGAGGAGTGGCCCATTCGTAGGGCCCCGACAATTTGCCCATGATCAAATGCGCTTAGATCCTTCGTCTTACCCATACTGCGTCCGACACTTACTGATTCCCGTCGCATCACTCCTCATATTGTCGGATAGCTGCAACCGTCATGTCGTTTCCGTTTACACGGCCTTCCACAGCGCCCCATTTGCATAACGCCAGCTGTCTCTAATTCAATTGCTCTTCACAGTATGTATATAACTTTTTCTAATTCAAGAAATAATAACAAGAATTTAGTTAATGCCCCATGTAAAACCATATGTCATAAATGTTGTGTTTATCTAACAACATTTGAACAGTCTGTCCTGATCCTTCATTAAACAAAGATCCTGATTTCTAAACATTTTCAAAGATTGAGGTTAGCAAGCAGAGTAATAAAATCCTGTAATAGAAAGATGAAACTTTCTGATGGAAGCAATTAGTAACCTGTAGGTAATAACATCTTAGTTGTGATTTACAACGTCGGTGCTAGTAGGTAAAGCGCTGGTTTTTTACACGGTCGCGTCACATAATTGTGACCACCAGTTAATATCCACAGTAACCGCCTTGTGCAGCGCTGAAAGCAGCTGGACGGGCTGGGAGTGACTCGATGAGGTGCTGGAAGGTGTTCACAGGTATGTTGAGCCATGCTTACTGCAGTGCATCTCACAGCAGCTGGAGAGTGCGTATTAGAGGATCCATGGAACGAACTACACGATCTAGGTGGTGCCAGAAACGCTCAATTGGGTTTAGCTCTGGGTAACTATGGGGCAGGGAAGTACTTTTAAGTCTTCATCGTGCTCATCCAACCATTCTTGAACATTTCTACCTGTGTTACACTTTGCTTTTTTGTTCCTGGAAGATCCTTCGTTAGCATAGGTACAGTGACTTTAAGTTCCACAAACCGTGCTCCATACGCAGCAGGATTCGCTGAACTGTCGTTTCAGACCCACTTCCGGTAGCTCTCACGTTTATTCGGCCAGTGAGTGGCTCCACTGTGGTGTGTCGATTGGCCCTCACGCACCTTGGTGGCCGATTTTCACCTCACGCATGAATGGAATGTGGTGCTTCGCAGTTTTCACGTCGTTTTTTCTCAATCGTACATTCCTCCAATCGAGAAACACTTTAACCACAGCAGCAGGCTAACAGTTCACAAACCGCGCTGTTTCAGAAATAATGCCACTGCTGGCCCGAAAGCCGATAATCATCCCTTTTGGAAAATCTGATAAATCGGTCCTTTTTACATGAGAGCAACGAGTGATATGTTTTCAGAATGCTAATAGCACACCTTATATACCCTCCAAGCCAGCTCAGGACACGTGCTTTCTTTCATTGGCCACGCGTTGTTGACGTCAAAAGTAGGAGGTGGTCAAAATAATGTGACTCGGCTGTAAAATCCAGACTCATTCATCGGTAGGAACCTGATTTGGAAAAGAACCACGGAAGTGTCTGTATTTATTAATACTGGAAATGAGCGTTATTTCCCTACCTGTGATTTGATCACGGTTATCGAAAAATAAGAGGTAGCGCCTGCTACTAAAAACCGTGAGGTACAGTGATCGTCCAATAAACGTTCATCACTTTGTAATTACTACCCATCATGCTCTTCGTGATTGTTCACTACTCCGTGTTAACCGTTACCGAGTGATAACTGCTTCCGTGTTAACCGTTACAGAGTGAATTCTGCTCCTGTAGCTGTTACCATAATTGGCTGTAACTCGTTATCTCATGTTCAAATTCGTCATCTTGCTATTCGTGATTTTTTCCAGGCGTTGTGTATGATCTCACCGTTACGTCGTCCTCTCGGTGAGTGAGGTTCATTTTTTTCATTTAGGAGAAAATAGTGAACTGTGAACGTTACTTAATAAATTGTTACCTACTTCATACATTTCAAGGCAGAAAAAAAGTGGTGTCTCGTTTCTTTCAAAATTGTAAAATATGGTAGATATAAAAGAACAGTGCATTTTTGATAATCTAAATTCAAAATTTTACCTTTAATCGCAAAAAAACGTATAAAAAATTGCGCATAATTTAACTGAAAAAGCCATAAAACTGCAGCGAAATATCGGGATTAGTTCAGAATCACATATAAACGTTACAAACATATAACCTAGGGGACAAACACACACCCTCACCGTTCTTCTGGGGGATTCTATTGTTAGTTAGTTAACTATTATACAGATGTGAAAGAATAGGTTCTAAACTGTGATTCCATTCACGGTAAAAAACCACTGCTACTTTTGAGTAACAGTCACACTTAGCGTCGTGATCACCAAGTAGAAGTTAAGCTCATCTCTAACTGATACATTCCTTTCACTTCAACATAAATGTGAAGGAGTTGGTCATTCACTGAATTTCATATTGTCTACTGAAGTAAAACAATATATATTTTACATAAAAATTATTCTGGATAATTAAAGAAATTTACAAGGTATTACAAATTTTTAGTTCTCCCGAAACTCATTTTTGCTCAAGCATGAAATTGTGTACATTTGTGATCAAACACAGCTTGGTTGCAGCAAATAAGATTAGCGAAGTAAAAGTGGTAAACTTGTAATTAATCACGTAGCCGTTATACTTTGGACCTGCGTGGAGACTGTTAATTGGGAGCTTCATTGTGTTTCTAAGGCGAAAATATTTCCAAGGGTAAAGTTAGAAAGAATACCGAAAACCTTTCCTAAGAAAATGTCACAAACACACTATGATAATTCGTAACAAATGTCCTATATCAGCAATTGCGCCTTGTATGCGTTTTATGAGTAACTGAGCTGAAAGTGAAAGACTGCCTCCTAAGTATGTCATGGGCCGGAAACTTAAAAATAAGGAACTCTTAGAAATGTGTCAACTGTGTCAATTTTATGTGTCGTTAAGCGAAATATTTTTTAACATGGCTTTTTGGTTCAAAAGAGTCACAAAAGAAATGCCACACTATGTAGAAGTATGGAGACATTTAAATGTAAGAGCTCTGATACTTCTAGATGTTACAGAAAGTGATAATAGGATGTCGATGAATCAAATTCAGGGTAAGAATAATTATTATATTTAAACGTCATTCTCTAACATTAAGAAGGAAACGAGACAAATGTCAATTTTGCAACCCACCGCTTTGTTCAGGAAGCAAAATTCTACAAATCACACTAACTAAAATGAAAATGTTGTTTACTGAAAAAGTTCTGTATTGTCCTGAAACGGTGCTCCCCTGTGTCATGATAACACCGATGCCACACCACGGTAGATCTCATGAACACTTCGCACTAGAACGTTCTTTCTCATATCCCACTATAATCTTGATTTGGAGTCATCAGACTTCTACCTTTAGGTCGCCATTCTCTTCATTGTTTTAATATTCAATTAGATAATTTGATATTACCGCCATCAAAAACGAGAAGAACATTTCAATCCAAAAGCAAAAAAAAAATGTCCCGTAGATCATGGGATAATGTCGTAAATGATCTTTGCCTGCCAACTGCACTATCACACTGCTTTTAAGGTTACTATATCAAATGTCTGCAGCTTAGGAAAGGACCCTGCAACTTCTCCATTATGTTTTGCAAATTTTTGGCAGCTCATGAAACTTATACTTCCGAAATGGTGAAATTGTGTACAAACGTGATCAAATGCAATAAAATGCACCAACGTGATTAAGCAAAATAGTGTCATGCTTTACAGGAATATGATTTTCATATGACACATATATTGTATCCAGGAATTGGTGAAATTAGTTTATGTGTAAGTCAAGGGAACGGAAGTGAAAGTAAAGTTCTTTTAATTAAACCAGGACAGTTTTAATATCAAAATTCAAAGAGAAGGTGTAATGTGTCGCCGTTCAAATCAATCAGGAATGCACAGTATTGAAGAAAAAATACTTCTTAAGTGCCATTCAATTTTTGAACGACGGTTCTTGGGTGCCGTGTGTTGAGGTCGATATATCCAAAAGAAATAAGAAAGAACGCAGCAGTTGACAATCACTCACAAGAGCAGCAAATGAACATCTAACATGCACATGTATATTTTACACTACACAGATGACCGACCGCACACTTACTAAAAAAGACAAGTAACATAAAACACCGGCGTTCATTTTCCTCTTTAGTTCCATCGTGTTCAAAACACACGACGTTATCCTTTCCGAGTTCAAATCACACTATTTTTTTCTCCTCTCGTTTCCCACGGAGGGTCAGCGCCCTCTATCAGAAACAGATTTCACAGCTGCTCGGATTTTATTTATTTTTTCTCTTCGGTAGTTGTTGCTCTTCCGACATCCTTCCACCTTTGATCTTCGGGATCAAGTCACGAAACTCAAACACATAAAACGTTATAAGTTCATTCGCAGCACTGGCTTTAAGATCCATCCATAATGGGATCGCACGTCTCCACCACCCGTCGCTTCTTCTTGCTTTTCTGACAACACTGGGTCATGTAAAATGTCTCTGGAAGTAGGTCCGCTTTCGACGTCTCTCGATACTGCAGGAGGCTCAGAGACTTGAAGGGACGAGCGCTCGATCTCTCGAATCTCAACAGTATAAAGTCTCTTCACTGGCCACAATAAGGATCCTGTTTTGGCCTTAATTTCCGCAACACGAACTTCGCTGCTCTTTCCCGGAATAAGTTTTTGCACCTTGGCCAAAAGCCAATTGATTCTCTTAGTCTTGTCGTCACCCGCTAAGACCACGTCCCCTTCCGCAGTGTTGGATCTCCTTTGAGCCTTTGAAAATTCTCTGAGATGTCCCAGATATTCGACTCTGAAGCGTTTTCTGGGATCCTGCCGAATCATCTGCCTAAAGTTAAATCGCTTGTTTAGTCTTTCGGATTCAATCAATTCCAGGTCAAGGACTTCTTTCTCTTTGATCTCTTGCAAAAACATAGCTGGTGTGAGGGCAACGAGGTCATCATTGTCCTCAGAAAGGTATGTTAGCGGTCTCGAATTAATCACACCTTCCGCTTCGCAGAGAATCGTGAACAGTTCTTCGTACTGTAGACTGGATTTACCCAGTACCTTTCTGAGCGCAGTTTTCAACATGCCTATCATCCTTTTCCAGAATCCTCCCCACCAAGGGGCAGAGAGTGGATTGAACTTCCATTGAATTTTTTCCGCCGTAGCAATCCTTTGTACTCTGTCCCAATGAATGGATTTACAGTTCTTAGATGCTCCCACTAAGTTTGTTCCATTGTCGGAATAAATGGTTGTTGGACGTCCTCTGCGTGCAATAAATCTTCTAAGTGCCAGAAGAAATCCGTCGGTCGACAGAGAAGTTACCAGCTCTTGATGAACCGCTCAGTAAACTGCACAGGTGAACAGTACAATCCAACTCTTTTCATTATTTTTCAAAAACAACGGTCCACATAAGTCGATGCCAACCACTTCGAAGACAAGGGCATCTGTAACTCTATCTTCAGGAAGAGGCGCACTAAGTGGTTCCAAAGGAAGGGCAGTATACCTTTTGTATCTGACACATTCTTTAATGACTTGCCGTATCGTCTTTCTTCACTTTATTATCCAATAACCTTCACGCAGAGTCGAGATTAGGACCAGCATGGCCTAGTTCAACAGGTTTTTCTCAAATTAATTTTTTCACTATGTGATGTTTAGAAGGCAGTACTACTGGATGACGAAATGCCTCCGAGTCCTTTCTCAAGGTGATTGTCGTATTGACTCGAAGCAGCCTTTCTACGTCGATAAAGGTTTTCAGAGAAGTTTCTCTCTTTTCGCCAAAACTCTGTCTTTGGACTTCTTTCAACATTACCATTTCGGCTTTTTCTGCTTGCTCTACACTTACCTCACCGAAACATCTTTGAATTCGTTTGGCCTTTGCATTCCTGTAAAAAAGAAAAATCCACGCCATGACTCTGAGTATTCTGCTATGCGAGAATATCTTCACAGAATATTCAAAAACCTTCTCAATTTCTGTGTTAGTAGCAGACACAATAGTTTTTCGCCTTTCTGAATTCACAACCTCCAAATTTGGAAGCGCTTCTGAGGCTGGCCATTTATTACATGGTGATTTTAGCCACTTAGGACCTTCCCACCAACGAGAATTTTTTAACTCTTTCATTGTACATCCTCTCGAAGAGAGATCCGCAGGATTCGTAGACCCGGCAATGTGCCTCCAGTCTTCTGGGTCTGTTAGCCGCCGAATTTCCTGAACACGATTGTAAACGAAGGTTGCCCAATTTTCATTTCTTTTTATTCAGTATAACACATTCACAAAATCAGATCAATAGTACGTAGGCACGTTCTCCAGAACCAAGTCTGATTTCGTTGTTTCTGCTAACCTAGCTCCAATAGTGGAGGTCAAGAGTTCCATCTTGGGTATGGAAGGTAATTTCAAAGAGCTGACTATACAACGTGCTTGTATTAGCTGACACGTCGTGGACCGATCATTTTGACATCGGACAAAAATACAAGTACCAAAAGCTATTTTGCTTGCATCACAGAACACATGAAGAGATACCTCCGAATTGGCTGAAGCATCCTTTAGTATGCATCGTGGAATCAGCACACCACTCAAGCCTTCCAATTGTGTCTTCCAACGTTCAAATTTTCTAGATATAGTCGGAGGCAGCTTAGTGTCCCAAATGACCCCGTTCTTCCAACATTCTTGGAGCAAAACCTTTGGCCCCAGTGTAACCGGGCACGTGAATCCAGTCGCATAGAATACTCGATGGACGACTGAGAGGATTTCTGGTTTTGTCAATGGGGACTTTTCACCGCTAGAGAGTCCCTTCATGTGAATAGACAGCTCATCTGAACTCAGTGTCCAACTTATTCCCAGCACTGGGACCTTTCTTGCATCTACATCTTCATCCTCCACTTCTGTCGACGCAGGAGCATGCTCCCATTATCGCAATTCGAACTTAGCTGCACTGAGGATACTTCGTGACTCAAAAATGAACTTTTCAAGCTCCTCTCGTCTATTCACACTAGAAACACAATTTTCAACATAAAACGACATCAGGAGATTTTTCGCCGTTTCCTGCAGATCTTCTAGCGCGTTTTTCAGGTGAAATTCCATTTCTGCTCCCAGTAGGAAAGGGCTCAAAGAAATTCCGAGAACAACTCTTCGGTGCTAGAAGGTTTTAAGATTTTCTTCTTTACCGTTCTCCCACAACAGGAACCTCAAAAATGGTCTATCATGCTCCTGAATTCCAATCTGTGAGAAAGCTTTCTTTATGTCTGCAGTTACCCCAAATTTTCGCATCCGAAATCTGTTTATAATCGAGGGTATAAGTTCTACAACATTCGGTCCCTTTTCCAGACAATCATTAATGGAGAGAGAATTCTTCCCTCTCGCCGAGCCCTCAAAGACTGGTCTCACTTTGGTCGTTGAGTTCTCTTTGAAAACAGGATGATGAGGTAAAAAATGCTCAGTTTTCACATTCTCCTCAGGAGATTTAACTTCTTGTATAATGCCCTCCTTCAGCCACTCCCGGAAAACATCTTCATAAGCATCTAACTTCTCATTCCGTTCTAAGGATTTAACATAGCCCTTCAATCTTCTAACTGCTATTTCCCTGCAGTCCGACAGAGGAGGGTGATCTTGAATCCATGGCAAACAAATCATATATCTTCTTTCCTCGTCTCTTTAAACGTTACGAATAAAATTATCTTTCGCAGCGTCTTCGAGCTCTTTTTCCGCAATCTTTTCGCCTGGATTGAGAATCCCCAAAGTATCAAGTCTCCACAAATCAGAAAGGTTTAATTTGCCAACGTGGAGAGAGATAAGGACATTAGATTTACTGGCTTCTTTTTCTTCTGTTTTACCCATAAACGTCCATCCCAGATGCGTGTTTACCGCCACCAATCCATTAGAACGGTGCTCAATTTCACCTGTGAATTACTTCCTGCGAAGTCAGCTCCTATCAGAAAATGAATTTCCTTCGGATCTTTCTCATACAGACAGTCATGTTCATTTATGGAAATATCGCTAATGAAAACTCCACGATTTGTCAGTTCTTTTATGCATTTAGAGTCCTCTAACTTCGGTATGAAAGCAAAGATTCTTTTTTGATCCATCACCTCTAATTCGCAAATATAATCGCGTCAATATTGCTTAATTGAATCGAATATCTTTTGTGCTTTTCTCTTCTTTCTATTCCTCCAAAAATTCCATGAACGGCTTTTTCTTCACATTTGCTTTTCAACTTTAGTGCTTTAGCGACAAATTCAGTTACATATGATCTCCAGCTACGTGTATCAATAATCCCTCGTACATAATAACTGATATCATTCTCCTTAATACAAACAAACAAAGTCTGTAAATACACCTCCTTGGAACAGGAATTGTTAGTCAAAACACTGGCTTCCAGAGCTCTATCATTTTCTTTAATATTTTCTGGTTTATTATCTTTCTCTTCGTGTTTATGAAAACACATAATTGATAGATGTCTATTACCACAGTGTGAGCAGGTAATTTTTACCTTACAAGAACGTGAAACGTGTCCTGGTTTAAGACACCTAAAACAGCATCCCCTTTTTGACATAATAGATTTTCTTTCCTCCAGAGACAGATTTCGAGTTTCTTTGCACTCAGGGTTTGCGTGCGGCTAATCACAAAAAAACACAAATTAGTTTTTCTTTTCTTTCCGTTCAGTGCTGAATAGCTCAGCTGCTGTCGGTGTCTTTCCTTTTCCCTCGAGTCACGTGAGAACTTCCGGCCACAGTCACTTAACCGAGGAGCAAAGGTGTCTTAAAAACTGTTGTGCCAGTCTCTGGGTACCGAAACACTAGCAGAGGTACGCTCCCTAGGGGTCAGTTCCTTCCTCAAAAATTCAATCAAATCTGTGATGTCATAACTGGCATTGGTACTTCGTTTGTTGAATTCTAAAATCAGATAAGCGGGGAGCGCTTTCGAAATGTTCCGATATCACTGGAATTCTTGAGAGGGGAAGAATCAAGTAAGTTACTCATATGTGCATTTATTAACAAATCTTTCCTCTCAAATCTCTCTTCTATCATGTTTACAACAATGTCGTAATTTTCCGGCGTGATAGCAAATCCTTGTACAGCGTTTATAGCCGTACCTCATGAGTGAGCTTTAAGATAATTAAATGTATCTACTTTGTTCAAAGAATCATTCTTATGAATTGCCGATTCAAAATAATTCCAAAATGTAAGCCATTGACTCACATCCCCGTAAAACTTGGAAATAGATAGCTTCGGCAATTTTATAGTCACATCGTCCCTCACTCGTTCTTCTATTTTAGATTCATGTAGCTCGGGGCTCTGACCAAGAGACATGACGTTATTCACAACATTTTTCCTTAATATATGAACATAATTGGACGCTCTGTATCTCCATGTAGTTATTTTCTCACGATATTTATCAACACTTTCTAACTCAGACTTCAAGTCTCCTGGGTCTAAAACATTTTCCAGCTCGGAATCAATTAATTTTAGTTCTGTTGATTTTTCATTACGATGTTCTAAAAGTTCTTCAAGATTATCTACATCCACATCAGTTAGTTCAATTTCCGCTTCCAATCGCTTAATAATTTTGGTAACGGAATTTCTCATTACGCAGCGTTTCTGTCTTAATCTAGCTCTAATTTCTTCGGCCATCTTTTCGTTCGAAACAATATATCAGAATGTCAACAAACGGAAGAATTATCTCGGTTACGAATTCTGTGCTATATGTTCAAAATACCTCAACTCAAAGTCCCGGTAGGAATGCCATATATAATGTGTCGCCGTTCAAATCAATGCACAGTATTGAAGAAAAAAGACTTCTTACCTGCCATTCAATTTTTTAACGACGGTTCTTGGGTGCCGTGTGTTGAGGTCGAAATATCCAAAGGAAATAAGAAAGAACGCAGCAGTTGACAATCACTCACAAGAGCCTCAAATGAACATTTAACATACACATGTATATTTTACACTACACAGATGACCGACCGCACACTTACTAAAAAAGACAAGTAACATAAAACACCGGCGTTCATTTTCCTCTTTAGTTCCATCGTGTTCAAAACACACGACGTTATCCTTTCCGAGTTCAAATCACACGATTTTTTTTTCTCCTCTCGTTTCCCACGGAGGGTCAGCGCCCTCTATCAGAAACAGATTTCACAGCTGCTCGGATTTTATTTATTTTTTCTCTTCGTGAGTTGTTGCTTTTTCGACAGAAGGTAAAAATAAAAGAATTTGGAGAAACAAACATTTCATTTCAATTTCTGCGAGATAAATTACTTCTATTTAAGTATATTAACTTTTACGATATCACCTGTGTTCTGCACATCCACAATGGAATGATTCTAGATAATTTCTGGAGGGTAAGTCGAAATCACATTATTACCTTGTGAATTCTCATCATATTTCAAATACAGCGAAAAAAGTGCCTTTAAATCTGATCCAGATGAAGAGACTTACTTTTGAAAGCCTGTAGCCTCAGATTCCTATTAGTATCCAGGATTTATTTGCATTTATTACTACGAACTTCATCTCAGGAACAAATTTCGAAATAATATTTCGTATTTCTTCTTCTTCACAGAGTTTTTATAAAATGGCCTTTAACAGATTTCATAAAATTATAATTTAAAGTTTCACAACGAAATACATCAGACAAAATCTCTCTCCAGTCTCTCAAATCCCTGGTTTTAAATTAGAGTTCAATATCCAAAACAAATTCATGAATATGTCGCTACTATCGATAACGCATCATTTTATTCTTTAAACGATGCATTTTTTATGTGATAATGTAAATTTAAAATGGGATACCTGCTTTTACACCCACGAGTTGAGGGATAATAAATGCAGCATACTACAATTTGTATATTGTACCGAAATTCCCGTCTGTTTAATAAATATTCATGTGTGATCGCTTAGGGACTATTGGGAATGGTTAGGAGAAGCTGTACTTCTTTACTGATGCATCAATTTCAAATTCTTCTGTCGCAGAACAATTAGACAAAACAGAATGCCTGAATGAGCAGAAAGGTAACGGAATCATATATTTATTTGTTCACTTCCTGACTTTTGGGTCACTACAAGAGTATGTAAAGTGTCTTTATTTTCACATTTTAGTGCTGGAATTAGAAATAATAAGAGGAAAATTTACCAGATAACCGTCGTGTATTGTAATCATCGAATCATTTGTTCACAAGAATCACAGAAGCAACGTCTGCTATTTATCTCAAAATTACTATTGGGTTTTATTTATTAATACATGCACCTATGTATTATTCTCGGTGACTTAATCAACAACCTATTAGATTCATATTGTTCGTATGTGCACAAAGTTAACGAAACACTACAGTCCCTTGAAAGCAAAGCACAATTTCATTAATATTATTATTTTTTATATTTCTATTTCTGACGTTTGATTGAAATAAAAGCATCATTTTTTTCTAACCCCTCGGCCCCCTCAATCATGCATACCGTTTAAAATTTCCCGTTCATGTGTCTTTATTTTCACATTTTATACTTTAAAAGCTGAATCGCTTGCTTTCAGAATTTAACAGGATATCTTTCAATTGGGCTTTTTCTTTGAAAATTTAGAATAAGGAAAATGCGAAAAAGCTAAAGTTTAACCTATTTTTAAATACGCAGAACTGGCTGTCTGTAACGTAATGTCTCAAGGTATTAAGGGAACCTTTACTGAGTTTTCAGATAATTTTTTAACAAAAAGTACAAATTTTGTTGTTGAAAATTACATTGCATTTTCTTTTTAATTTTAAAGAACTATTGCAGCAAACTAACTTCTTCCAGATCGTGCGAATAATAATGTAAAGCAGATTCGCTTAAGGTACTATAGAATAAAAAATAACCACAATCCTTAACAATATTTGTAGAAGACTACAGTTGGGAATTGGGATCCGAACCCGGAATAATTTTTCTCTTGTACGTTCAGACCGTGACAAAGTCAATAAGCACAAACAACGTGGTGTTTATAAGATACCTCTACGAACCCTGTACCCGTCATTGCCTCCTTCCTGCTACATAGGCTCCACCCGGATGAACCTTGGGTTACGTTTGAAAGAACATAAAAATGATTTGAAACATGGGAACTTGTCTACGGCTCTAGCCAAAGCTGTGGGCATGGGTAATTACGTTCCACAATAGGCGAAGCAATTATTATCTCTTTAGCCTCTTCTCAAACCAATTTGTTGTTCTTGGAGAGCCTGCACATTTACAATTTGGGCAACTCCTGTTGTAATAACGGCTTCCCTCGTCATATTCCAGGGCCCTGGCAACATCTCTTCTGCCTAGTCACTTAATTTGGAACTAGAGACTTTTTAACCGTGAACATTATGTTAAGATTGGTATGTAAATTTTCTTTTAATTTTGGCCTCTTACCTGTCACCTATATATACTTGCATGGACGGTCTAATTTGACCATCTGAAGATGGGCGTACAGTAATGCCCGAAAGGCCTAATGTGTGTCAATGTTTTTAATAAAGTTTTTACTTTCAATGTAGTTTTAACTTAATTTATCATACAACTAGACGGACGTCGTTAATACTAATAAGTTATTGTGACTATTGAAGGAACGTAAAATTACCAGTTTCTTAATAAAGCATAATTTAATTCACAGAAGTGATGCACCATTGTGCGCCAGCATAGGAGACTTGTTTCTCCGCGAAAGAAATTGGATAGTGAATGACGTGAGTCAAAACATCCGGGCACCGTGCACTTAGCAAGGAACACCAGGCAAGAAGCCACAAGCTCGGTAGAATCATTTCCCCTAACGAGGTGTGAAAAGGTAGGCAGTGTAAGAGTCACATTCGTCTCGCGAACTGCCGCTTAGCCAATTGTTTTCATGGGTCAAAGGGCAAAAAAAGAAATCCGTGTTTCCGCGGAGCTGTTAAAAAAGTTCTAAAACATCAAATGATTTTTGCATCTTCTATTCTAGCAAGAGAAAAATGTGTTTGGTAGTTATACAACACTGATTAATTGTTTTAATTAGGTGAGCAATAAAAAACTACTCGAGATATGGTTATAAATTTTTAACAAATCAAACTTTAAAACATGATGTAAATTCGACGGCCAGGCGGGACCGTTGATTCTCAGCTTATGAGGGAGATATTTGCATGACTGCAGAACGACCACGAAATTTCTCGGTTCTGTCCATAGAACATGCAATGTAACCACTACGATGGGTTTCTCCCATGGAATATTACTTGCATTTCTTTTCAGCCACAGGTTTCTGTAGCAGACAGGATGACTAGAATAACAATGTTTTAATATCGGTCAAGCAGAAGGTGGTACATCGAAAAACATCGATGTCCCATGACCGATGTTTGAAACTAGTAAAGAATATTTTCTACGAAAAGTAATTGAATTTCCTTTTGTTACATGCTCATAAAGGGGAAGGATATGTTATCATATTTCAATTGGCTGGGTTTTTTATACTTCATGTATGAAAACCGAATGCCTTTCCTCTATGTTATGGCAGCCGATACATTGAAAAGATATCGAACATTTTAGCAAATATTATCAGTCATTCGGTTTTAACTGTGGATCAATCACCAATACACTGAACAGAGATTTTACCCACCGATGTGCCCATACAATGCTGCAGATGAAAAAGCGTGAATTTTTCGGCTTATTAGGAAATCACCGATGTTCACAGCCATACATGGAAGATACATCGAAGTTTCAACTGATACATCAAGCGTTTTAAGAAATATTGTTACTGGATGTTGAATTGGTGAGTATCACTGTCGTATTGAAGAACGATTTTAAAACTCGATTGTCCATTCACCGCTGCAGGTCGAAAAATGGGAATTCTTCCGTGTATCCGCAAAATTTCAAAATCGAAGTTGACACCGATGCATCGAAGAAACCTGAGGTTTCGGTAATCTTCTACTTCAAGCAACTTTAAAATCTTCAGTGGGATGCAGCAAGGTATCCGTGCTATGAACACAGACCGTGACGGCAGACCTTCACACAGTTGACATACTAAGCTCGGAGACCTCATTTGGCTCGGCTACAAATTGCTCATGTAACAGCAGCTGAGAAATTACCGCTCAGATTGGCAAGAGGCCAGATACAAATTAAAATCTGCCTTAACAGATTGACAGGAAAGCTTTTTGCACTCTGTTTTAGTGCGATAAACGTACTAAAGGATATGCATTTCTCTTTTTTCATATTTCAGAGTTTCTCTCATTGCGCACATATATTCATACTTAGAATCGCGTGGGTCACCTTTACTTATCTCCTTATTTCTTCTCCCTTGTACTGTTTCGGGCTGGCCCCCTGTACCCCACACTATATAAAGAGCTGATGACTTTGATACGCTTACTTTTCTTTGTCTATCACCACGTTCAGTCGGACCCTAAGCGATAGTACTCCTGAATTCTTAACCTAAAATGCAGAAATCCATTTACACTGCCGGAAAGTAAAAACATAACACCAAGAAAGAGACGTCTGATACCAATGAAATTTATACAGCATCATAACGTAACACAGAGGATAACGTGATTAAAACATTATGGCAAAATACAGCTGTATTTGCTCGTAAACTGAAAAATAACATTTCCATGTAAGATGGTTAGTACGAGGTTGAACCGCCATGAACTGCGTCACACTGTGCAATTCTGGCATGGAGTCTGTCGTACAGATGTTCGATGTAAGTTTAGGGTATTGAGTTCCAAGCATCCTGAACATGGACGCGTAAACTGGGGATAGTCGTGGCGGGCCGTGGAGACCGGATAAGTAGTTGTCCCATATAATACCACACGTGCTCAATTAGGGCCACATCCTGTGAACGTGAAGGCCATGGAAATTGTCTCACACCCTGAAGTGCATGTGCGTTGCACGTGCAGTGTGTGGGCGTGCGTTAAATTGCTGGAAAACACCACGATGGACCGACCTTACAAATGGCACAATAACGGGCTGAATGATGTTGTTGATGTAGGAGGTGCTATTTAACGTAATCGGTACAAACACTAGTTGTGTACGGGAGTGACAAATGATCGCTCCCTACACCAGAAGACCAAGTGTAGACCCTGTGTGTCGCTGGTGGATGCAAGAAGGGTGGAGACGCTCCCACGTGCGTCTACAAACACACATACGGCCATCGGAGGTTCCCAAGCAGAATCTGCTTTCATCGCTGAACACGACAGATTGCCATTGCGTTCTCCAGTGCAGACGTTGGCGACACCACTGCAGCCGTTCCTGACGGTGGGCTGGAGTCAGAGGTGCACATGCCAGAGGGACACCTGCACGTAGTCCTGCATCCACTAGACGGTTGAGCGTTGTTCGCACAGTCACCTCAGGTGCAACGGCAGCTCGGATTTCCGTCGCAGTAGATGTTTTGCTTGACAACGCCGCCCTTCTTATGCGTCGATCGGTCCGCTCATCAGTCCGTCTGTGACAATCTATTCCACGTCTTCTCAAGTAGGAATGTTTCTCGCACCATCTACGCCACCATCGTACCAACACCGATATTTCTTGTCCAATTCGCTCCGCAATACGACGATACGACCACCCGGCCTCGCGGAGTCCGACGGGACGACCTCCCTCAAAGTCCGATAACTGCTGAAATCCTGCACGTCTACCATGTCCAGGCATTGCAGCTTCTTCAGGGTCTTCGCACAAGTCCGTACGCCGACGACTGATTACATTCACTTCGCCGTACTTCTTAAATACCACCGACGATAATTTGCATATTATCCCGTGCTCTGGCGTAAGCGCTCACCGGTTGGTCCCGACATTAACATCACACCTACGTAAACTCGACTCCACTAACATATGTAAATTTCATGATCGTCCGCCAATTCCTTCGTTATGTTCTTTTTTCACTTTCCGCCATGTGTATTAATGAAATTCAGGAAAATGTATATTACATACATTTTTGAAATTATTCCTGGGCTAGAACTAGTACTTGTTTCGGTGTTACGTGTTCTTTGCTTTCATTTATTGCATTGTGAAAATCTTAATTTCAAAAGAAGATTTATTTCACTAGTGGCCTCACTGAACAGTGTTTCACCTGCGAGTAAGGTGAAACAGTGAGGCTATAGACTTTATTTGTCAGTATGGTATCCTTGGCGGAATCTACATACTCAAAATCATCAGATATAATACAGTACGGAGTAAGTTATGTCGTGAGGCTCTCCTTGTTTTTTCTTTTCTTTGGATTCCTAAAAAAATCATTCTAAGTTCTTTTATGTAAAAAAAGATCAAACATGTTTTAAAGATATTAGAAACTCACTTGTTCTTTGTCCAGTCTCAGTGATGCTTTAAGTAGATATGCAAAATAATAATTTAACATAGATTCGAATAAAATGGTTGTAAGTTGTCTTATCCATATGAATCGCTTTTCCTTAAACAAGGTGGTGGTCTAAACTACCTGCATTTCCAATTTCATAAGAGTACAGAACCAAGCACTGCGATGCTTGAATTCTTACATTCCATTTTTTATTTCACACTTTTTCCTATTTCGTATAGACGGTTCACGGAATAAATAACTTTGGCACAGTCTTGTGTTCACAAAACAACCTAATCCAACTGAATCGCTATTTATAATTGGGGAAAAAAATATCAAGAGTTATTTTCATGAAAGTTTACATGCTGGCAGATCACCGCGAAGCAGAGCATCGTTATCGAGAAGGGAATTCCTATATACACCGTTACTGCACATTAAATGGTACGGGCTGAAGCTGTTTATTCGTTTCAATGTGTTCCCGTGCCAGTATTTGTTAAACTGGTTCTACGTCAATTCGTCGCGTGCGTCAATTCGTCGACTGCGTCAATTCGTCGACTGCGACGATTCGTCGCGCGTCAATTCGTCGCCTACGTCAATTCGTCGCGCGTCAATTCGTCGACTGCGTCAATTCGTCGCGCGTTAATTCGTCGCGCGTCAATTCGTCGACTGCGTCAATTCGTCGCGGACAAATTCGTCGACTACGTCAATTCGTCGACTACGTCAATTCGTCGCGTTTACAGATTTTGGTTACATACAAAACGAATTCAGGAAAACGTACGATTTCGAACGTCTTGCTCCCTGATCAAATTTATAAAGTTTCGACACGCACACAGGATAGGAATATTACGTTTTTCTTTGGCACTAAAAATATTAGACATTAAACGGTTTTTGGAACGGGGCAGGGCCCGGTTGGTCAGAGCCCCCCATATACAAAATTTTCGTAAAATCTACAGTTTTCAATTCAGAACCACCAAATCTGGTATACTATCTCGTGGTATTCTAACTTAGACTGTAGACGGTTTTGGGAAGCGGTTGCAGAGAGGAGGGGGGGGTTACAGCCCCCACAGAATTGCCGTAAGATATAGTTTTCAATTTAGAACTACCAAATTTGGTATGTTATCTCAGGGTACTCTAACTTAGACGGTTTTGGAAAGGGTCAGGGGCCCGGTTGGTCAGAGCCCCCCACACTACAGTTTTCAATTCAGAACCACCAAATCAGGTATCCTATCTCATAGTACTCTAACTTAGACGGTTGTCTGTTTTTGGAACGGGTCAAGGCCCGGGGAGTCAGAGCCCCCCTCCCCCCATACATACAAAGTTTTCGTAAAATCTAGTTTTCATTTCAGAACCATCAAATTTGGTATCATGAAACTAACTTAGACGCTAGACGGTTTTTGGAAGGGGTTGGAGCCCGCGGGGTCGGACCCCCACCCCCTCTCATAAAAATTTCGTAAAATCTACAGTTTTCATCTTAGAACCACCAAATTTGGTATACTATCTTATGGTACTCTAACTTAGTCGGCAGACCGTTTTCGGAACGGGTCAAGGCCCGGGGGTCAGAGCCCCCACATACAAAATTTTCTTAAAAACTACAGTTTTCAATTCAGAACCACCTAATCTGGTATACTATCTCATGGTACTCTAACTTAGACGCTAGACGGTTTTGGAAGGGGTTGGAGCCCGGGGGTCAGACCCACCCGAATAAAAACTTTTTCCTAAAATCTACAGTTTTTAATTTAGAACCACCAAATTTGGTATACTATCTCATGGTACTCTAACTTAGACGCTAGACGGTTTTTGAAAGGGGTTGGAGCCCGGGGTCAGACCCCCGCCCCCGGAAAAAAACTTTTTCGTAAAATCTACAGTTTTCAATTTAGAACCACCAAATTTGGTATACTATCTCATGGTACTCTAATTTAGACGCTAGACGGTTTTTGAAAGGGGTTGGAGCCCGCGGGGTCGGACCCCCCCCCCTCTCATAAAAAATTTCGTAAAATCTACAGTTTTCATCTTAGAACCACCAAATTTGGTATACTATCTTATGGTACTCTAACTTAGTCGGCAGATCGTTTTCGGAACGGGTCAAGGCCCGGGGGGTCAGAGCCCCCACATGCAAAATTTTCTTAAAAACTACAGTTTTCAACTCAGAACCACCGAATCTGGTATACTATCTCATGGTACTCTAACTTAGACGCTAGACGGTTTTTGGATGGGGTTGGAGCCGGGGGGGTCAGACTCCCCGAATAAAAACTTTTTCGTAAAATCTACAGTTTTCAATTTAGAACCACCAAATTTGGTATACTATCTCATGGTACTCTAACTTAGACGCTAGACGGTTTTGAAAGGGGTTGGAGCCCGGGGGTCAGACCCCCCCCCCGAAAAAACTTTTTCGTAAAATCTACAGTTTTCAATTTAGAACCACCAAATTTGGTATACTATCTCATGGTACTCTAACTTAGATGCTAGACGGTTTTTGAAAGGGGTTGGAGCCCGCGGGGTCGGCCCCCATCCTCATAAAAATTTCGTAAAATCTACAGTTTTCATCTTAGAACCACCAAATTTGGTATACTATCTTATGGTACTCTAACTTAGACAGCAGACCGTTTTTGGAACGGGTCAAGACCCGGGGGGGTGAGAGCAACCCCCCCCCACATACAAAATTTTCTTAAAAACTACAGTTTTCAATTCAGAACCACCTAATCTGGTATACTGTCTCATGGTACTCTAACTTAGACGCTAGACGGTTTTGGGAAGGGGTTGGAGCCCGGGGGTCAGACCCCCCCCCGAATACACAGTTTTTTGTAAAATCTACAGTTTTCAATTTAGAACCACCAATTTTGGCATACTATCTCATGGTACTCTAACTTAGACGCTAGACGGTTTTTGGAAGGGGCTGGAACCCCGGGGTGAGAGCCCCTCCCCTCCTCATAAAAATTTCGTAAAATCTACAGTTTTCAATTTAGGACAACCAGATTTGGTATACTACTTATGGTTATCTAACTTAGACGGTAGACGGTTTTTGGAAGGGGTCGGGGCCCGGGTCAAGGTAGCCCCATGCAAAATTTTCGTAAAAAGTTCCGTTTTTTACTCTTAAGAATACCCTATTTACGTTCTAAGGCGCTCTTTGGCTCTTTGAGGGCCTTGCACCATAAACCATCAACCAACCAACCAACTAACTAACCTACGGTCTAAGTTAGGGACTGTAGATAACAATAAAGTGCAAAAATATGCGTTTAATGGTGTATTAAAAACACAAATCTATATAGTTTAGCTTTCACTACCAACGAACGGCTTATCAGAAAGAAATATAAAGTAATGTAAACAGAGAGTTCCAGATATTCAAAATTCAAAACGGTAAGAAAAAGATGATCAATGCCAATGTGAAGTCGTATGCATGCGACATCACATAGGTACATTGCATTTCTGTGTCGCGGGATTCACAGAAGCACACGCCAGATGTACGGCAGTTCTATAGATGTCTCCTAGAAGGTAAGTATTCCCATTCCTTTGATGATCAATGCCAATGTGAAGTCGTATGCATGCGACATCACATAGGTATATTGCATTTCTGTGTCGCGGGATTCACAGAAGCACACGCCAGATGTACGGCAGTTCTATAGATGTCTCCTAGAAGGTAAGTATTCCCATTGCTTTTTCTTTCTTTTTGTTTCGCAAAATTAAATTAACTAAATCAAAAAATTTAAAATAAGTTTACTGGAAAATTGCAGGAATATCTTTTTCATTCATTAACTTTCACCCGCTGAACTTGGTGATTCCACAAATAGTAATATTTACCTGGCAAATAACTGGTATCCCTGCTAGTACAAATTATATTAATGATTTATTTGCGTCCAGTTCAATCTCGTATGTCCATAAGAGCGTTAGGGGCCGTATGAAAAATACATTTCAACGTGTGCCGCTACGGCGGCGGGTGATCTAGGCGCTGGCTTCTGACCACTTGTCGAGAAGGATCCTGGTTCAAATCCCGGTGAATCATGGACGTTGTGCTTGACTTCTGGCACTGGCTGTCCCCTTCCCAGGAACCAGTGGCCCAAAATTGGGAATGTCCGACTGCTTATAGCCCACTGAATTGATCACGGTGGTCGTTAACCCCCCCCCCCCAAAGATTGCGACGTATCCATTGCTATTTGTTGTGGACCGTACAAAAGGTATGTTTTTGATATCAAGGTGTCCACTTCCATGTAGGCTGGCCATAAAATGTTAGGAGACCGTACAAAATTGCACTTTTGTTTTCACCTTGTCAGCGCTTCGGTATATGGTTGAAGTATACGTATATATAGTTGGGCCATTTCAGCACGTAGTTTGGTTTATATAGAAAATCAAGATAATGTTGCATTTTTACTCAGCTACAACACATTAATCCCGAAGGCTATTTGTTGAAATCTTTAATCCGCCGTGCTCATATTCACAACGTTAACATAACATGTCAGGTTATTAATGTTGCAGTTTTACCCTGTCACAAAACTTTAGTTACAAGACCTTAGGCGTAAACTTTTTTTAGGAATTTTTAGTCCGACGTATTCATAAGGTTTCGATAACATGCCAAGGTTATGGTACTGCGTTTTGACTGAGGCACAAAAATTAATAAAACAGGCCTTAAGCCCTTTTATCAGTTTTCAATCAACAGTGCTCATATACATAAAATTTTCAGAGAAAGTCAAGTTTACTGTGTTGCGCATTTACTCGAGTACAAAACTATAAACAGCCATTAACTTTCACCCGCTGAACTTGGTGATTCCTCAATTCATCCATTAACAAGTCTTTTAAGTGATTGTATGCTATGGTCATATTGATAATGTTTGATGACAAGTCAGGTTAATGATGTTGCACTTATTAAAGACTTAAAAAGGTGTAGAGGCTAGTAATTATTATTTGAAGTCTAAATAAAAGCTCATTTTTAACATGACTCGTCATGAAATCCTTGTGAATATGGCATTTATTTTATTTTGTACATTTTACAAAGCGTATGCATTTTTTTTTGGCATTTGTTTTAATTTTGTGTTGTACTTGTTACATAGCGTTTCGCATTTTTGTAATGCTTGTGACTTGTGATTGCATTTTGAATTTTTATTTGTTTCACATTTTGGATTGCATTTTGAATTTTTATATGTTTCACATTTTGGATTACTTTTTGACATTTTATGTTTTTGACATGCTATTTTGAAAATTTTGTCTTTTTTAATTTTGCGTTGGTTTTACATTCTTGCATCTTCGGCGGAATTACATTCTTGAAAAATTCAAATACAAGTTAGTAAAAGGTATAATTCAATTAGTGAGAAATACCAGCACATTTTAGTAAAGGGTAGAATTATATGAAATTCCTCTTAAAATGTCCAGCATGTTAACATTGTCTCTGTGCACCAAAGAAGTTCGAATTCCTTTTTATCTTGCCAGCGTTTCTCTTCTGGGTGGATTTGTTGAAATCTGTGCTATCACTCTTTCGATTTTAGCCATAGTTGTTCTCTGCTCTTTCGCAATTTCACTGATTATTTCGTACAATCACAGTTTTTTCTCTCCCAGAATTGTATTCCAGCGTCTGTCTAATCTTTCAAGTTCGTTTTGTGTTCTGGGAAAGCCAAATAAATTGTTTTCACTAACTGACCAAATTGTTGGCGGGAACAGCGGAGGGCTTCTGCTTGGATTGTTTCTTCTGCTTCCACAAAATTTTCCAAGAACATAATTTTCCTCAAACCACTGAACTACAGAATCTGCATATTCTAGTAAAATTGATTTCACAAAATGAAATGCCCAAAACATTAAAAAAACTGCAACCACACGAAACAAAATACCCAAAACATGGTAAGAAATTCTGTTGAAAGCACAATGAAGGTATACGATAGGAGAAATATATGTTTTTAAAACTTAATACAAGAGTCAAAACTGAAATAAAAAGAAAGAAAAAAGAAATATTCCAAATTTCATTGTTACTTTAGATATTTTGACCTGTTGACATTTCGTAAATTGTACTTGCACTCGGTCAAAAAATATTACTTACAAGGACTCTTTAGTAACTTTTAATCGCTGTGGTCGTATTTATAAGGTTTGCATAACAAATCAAGTTAATAATGTTGCGCTTTCACTTAGGCACCAAATGCTAATTATTGGCCGCTAGGCCTAGGCCTTTTAAATAATTTTTGATAAGCGTAACACTCTTAAATTGATTTGTCATGCAAAACCTCATATAATCACAGCATTATAAAAATTACTGTAAATGCATATGCCTAGGTCTCGGGCGTAGCTATTAATGCTTTGTGCTCGAGTAACATTTAAACAGAATTCATTTTATTTTCTATGAAAACTACATAAATATCAGCTCGGAGGACTGAAAACTATCAAAAATCTCTAGGCCTATTGTCTGCTTAATAGTTTCCAACCTCAGAAAAGCGCATTGCAAAAATCTTGGACTTCTATGAAAACATTATGAAAATTAGCACGGCACACTGAAAATTGCTAAACAGGCCCAGTCCTAGGGTTTTCTAATTATTGTTTTGTACCTGACTAAAAGTGTAACATTATCTTTAGTTCTTACTAGCAGGGGTACCCGGTATTTCCCAGGTAAATATTACTATTTCTAAAATCACCAAGTTCAGCGGGTGAAAGTTAATGAATGAAAAAGCTATTTCCGTAAATTTCCAGGAAACTTATTTTAAATATTTTGATTTAGTTAATTTAATTATACGAAGCAAAAAATAATTTACATTATTTACAGTACATTGTATTTCTGCCTGATAAGGCAACCGTTGGTGGTGAAAGCTAACGTTTATTAATTTGTGTTTTTAATACATCATGAACCGGATATTTTTTCACTTTATTGTTATCTACGGCCTCTAACCTAGACCGTAGGTGCGGTAATGGAGTGCTGTATTGGGATGCAGTTCTTAAGAGTAAAAATTGTAATTTTTACGAAAATTTTGAATGGGCCCCCTTCACACCGGGCACCGACCCTTTCCGTCTGCGGTCTAAGTTACAATACAATGAGGGAGTGTACTAAATTTGGTCGTTCTAAATTCGAAACTGTAGGTTTTACAAAAATTGGCATGGGGGAGGGAGGGCTCTGAACCCCTGTCTCCAACCGTTTCCAAAAATCGCCTGCATTCTCAGTTAGAGTACCATGACATAGTATACCAAATTTGGTGGTTTTAAATTGAAAACTGTAGATTTTACGAAAAAATTTTATGGGAGGGCTCTGACCCCGTGCCTGACCCGTTCCCAAAACCGTCTACCATCTAAGAGTACCATGAGATAGTATACCAAATTTGGTTGTTCCAAATTGAAAACTGTAGATTTTACGAAAATTTTGTATGGGGGAAGGATCTAACCCCCGGGCCCCAACCCGTTCCGAAAATCGTCTACGGTCTAAGTTAGAGTACCATGATATGGTATACCAAATTTGGTGGTTCTAAATTGAAAACTATAGATTTCAAGAAATTCTATGTGGGGGGGGGGGGGGGCTCTGAACCCCGGGCTCCGACCCTTTTCCAAAAACCATCTACCGTCTAAGTTAGAGAACCATGAGATAATATACCAAATTTGGTCGTTCTAAATTGAAAACTAGTTTTTACGAAAAATTTTTATGGGGGTTGGCTCTTACCCCGTGCCCGACCCGTTCCCAAAACCCTCTACCGTCTAAGTCAGAGTACCATAAGATAGTATACCAAATTTGGTGGTACTAAGTTGAAAACGGTATATTTTACGAAAATTCTTTGGGGGAGGGGGTGCTCTTACCGCCCGGGCCCCGATCCGTTCCAAAACCTTCTCCCGTCTAAGTTACAGTTTCATGATACCAAATTTGGTGGTTCTAATGTGAAAACTATAGATTTTACGAAAATTTTGTATGTGGGGGCTCTTAGCCCTCGCGCCTTGACTTATTCAAAAACCGTCTAGCGTCTAAGTTAGAGTACCATGAGATAGTATACCAAATTTGGTGGTTCTAACTTGAAAACTGTAGATTTTACGAAAAATTTGGCGGGGAGGGCATTCTAACCCCCGGGTCCCGACCCGTTCCAAAAATGGTCTACCGTCTAAGTTAGAGTGCCATTATATAGTATACCGAGTTTGGTGGTTCTAAATTGAAAACTAGATTTTACGAAATTTCGTATGAGTGGGGGGGGGGAGCCTCTGAACCCAGGGCTCCGACCCTTTCCAAAAAACCGTCTACCGTCTAAGTTAGAGTACCATGAGAGAGTATGCCAAAATTGGTGGTTCTAAATTGAAAACTGTAGATTTTACGCGGCATTTTATGGGAGGGGGGGGCTCTTACTCCCGGGCTCCAACCCCTTCCAAAAACCATCTAGCGTCTAATTTAGAGTTTCATGATACCAAATTTGATGGTTCTGAAATGAAAACTAGATTTTACGAAAATTTTGTATGTGGGGGGCTCTGACCCCCGGGCCTTGACCCGTTCCAAAAACGGTCTGCCGTCTAAGTTAGAGTACCGAAAGATAGTTTACCAAATTTGGTGGTTCTAAGATGAAAACTGTAGATTTTACGAAATTTTTATGAGGGGGGGGGGGCGACCCCGCGGGCTCCAACCCCTTCCAAAAACCGTCTAGCGTCTAAGTTAGAGTACCATGAGATAGTATACCAAATTTGGTGGTTCTAAATTGAAAACTGTAGATTTTACGAAAAAGGTTTTATTCGGGGGAGCCTGACCCCCGGCTCCAACCCCTTCGAAAAACCGTCTAGCGTCTAAGTTAGAGTACCATGAGATAGTATACCAAATTTGGTGGTTCTAAATTGAAAACTGTAGATTTTATGAAAAAGTTTTTATTCAGGGGTCTGGCCCCCCGGGCTCCAACCCCTTCAAAACCGTCTAGCGTCTAAGTTAGAGTACCATGAGATAGTATACCAGATTAGGTGGTTCTGAATTGAAAACTGTAGTTTTAAGAAAATTTTGTATGTGGGGGGCTCTGACCCCCGGGCCTTGACCCGTTCCAAAAACGGTCTGCCGTCTAAGTTAGAGTACCATAAGATAGTTTACCAAATTTGGTGGTTCTAAGATGAAAACTGTAAATTTTACGAAATTTTTATGAGGGGGGGGGCGACCCCGCGGGCTCCAACCCCTTCCAAAAACCGTCTAGCGTCTAAGTTAGAGTACCATGAGATAGTATACCAAATTTGGTGGTTCTAAATTGAAAACTGTAGATTTTACGAAAAAAGGTTTTATTCGGGGAGCCTGACCCCCCGGCTCCAACCCCTTCGAAAAACCGTCTAGCGTCTAAGTTAGAGTACCATGCGATAGTATACCAAATTTGGTGGTTCTAAATTGAAAACTGTAGATTTTAGGAAAAAGTTTTTATTCGGGGGTCTGACCCCCCGGGCTCCAACCCCTTCCAAAAAACCGTCTAGCGTCTAAGTTAGAGTACCATGAGATAGTATACCAGATTAGGTGGTTCTGAATTGAAAACTGTAGTTTTTAAGAAAATTTTGTATGTGGGGGGGCTCTGACCCCCGGGCCTTGACCCGTTCCAAAAACGGTCTGCCGTCTAAGTTAGAGTACCATAAGATAGTTTACCAAATTTGGTGGTTCTAAGATGAAAACTGTAGATTTTACGAAATTTTTATGAGGGGGGGCGACCCCGCGGGCTCCAACCCCTTCCAAAAACCGTCTAGCGTCTAAATTAGAGTACCATGAGATAGTATACCAAATTTGGTGGTTCTAAATTGAAAACTGTAGATTTTACGAAAAAGGTTTTATTCGGGGAGCCTAACCCCCGGCTCCAACCCCTTCGAAAAACCGTCTAGCGTCTAAGTTAGAGTACCATGCGATAGTATACCAAATTTGGTGGTTCTAAATTGAAAACTGTAGATTTTAGGAAAAAGTTTTTATTCGGGGGGGTCTGACCCCCCCGGGCTCCAACCCCTTCCAAAAACCGTCTAGCGTCTAAGTTAGAGTACCATGAGATAGTATACCAGATTAGGTGGTTCTGAATTGAAAACTGTAGTTTTTAAGAAAATTTTGTATGTGGGGGGCTCTGACCCTCCCGGGCCTTGACGCGTTCCAAAAACGGTCTGCAGTCTAAGTTAGAGTACCATAAGAAAGTATACCAAATTTGGTGGTTCTAAGATGAAAACTGTAGATTTTTCAAAATTTTTATGAGGGGGGGCCGACCTCGCGGGCTCCAACCCCTTTCAAAAATCGTCTAGCGTCTAAGTTAGAGTACCATGAGATAGTATACCAAATTTGGTGGTTCTAAATTGAAAACTGTAGATTTTACGAAAAAGTTTTTTTTTTTGGGGGGGGTCTGACCCCCGGGCTCCAACCCCTTTTAAAAACCGTCTAGCGTCTAAGTTAGAGTACCATAAGTTAGTATACCAAATTTGGTGGTTCTAAGATGAAAACTGTAGATTTTACGAAATTTTTTATGAGAGGGGGGGGGGTCCGACCCCGCGGGCTCCAACCCCTTCCAAAAACCGTCTAGCGTCTAAGTTAGAGTACCATGAGATAGTATACCAGATTAGGTGGTTCTGAATTGAAAACTGTAGTTTTTAAGAAAATTTTGTATGTGGGGGGCTCTGACCCCCCGGGCCTTGACGCGTTCCAAAAACGGTCTGCAGTCTAAGTTAGAGTACCATAAGAAAGTATACCAAATTTGGTGGTTCTAAGATGAAAACTGTAGATTTTTCAAAATTTTTATGAGGGGGGGCCGACCTCGCGGGCTCCAACCCTTTCAAAAATCGTCTAGCGTCTAAGTTAGAGTACCATGAGATAGTATACCAAATTTGGTGGTTCTAAATTGAAAACTGTAGATTTTACGAAAAAGTTTTTTTCGGGGGGGGTCTGACCCCGGGCTCCAACCCCTTTTAAAAACCGTCTAGCGTCTAAGTTAGAGTACCATAAGTTAGTATACCAAATTTGGTGGTTCTAAGATGAAAACTGTAGATTTTACGAAATTTTTTATGAGAGGGGGGGGGGTCCGACCCCGCGGGCTCCAACCCCTTCCAAAAACCGTCTAGCGTCTAAGTTAGAGTTTCATGATACCAAATTTGATGGTTCTGAAATGAAAACTAGATTTTACGAAAATTTTGTATGTATGTGGGGAGGGGGGGGGGGGGCTCTGACTCCCCGGGCCTTGACCCGTTCCAAAAACAGACAACCGTCTAAGTTAGAGTACTATGAGATAGGATACCTGATTTGGTGGTTCTGAATTGAAAACTGTAGTGTGGGGGGCTCTGACCAACCGGGCCCCTGACCCGTTCCAAAAACCGTCTACCGTCTAAGTTAGAGCGCTATGAGATAATATACCAAATTTGGTAGTTCTAAATTGAAAACTATATCTTACGGCAATTCTGTAGGGGGGCTGTAACCCCCGCCCCCTCCTCTCTGCAACCGCTTCCCAAAACCGTCTACAGTCTAAGTTAGAATACCACGAGATAGTATACCAGATTTGGTGGTTCTGAATTGAAAACTGTAGATCTTACGAAAATTTTGTATATGGGGGGCTCTGACCAACCGGGCCCTGCCCCGTTCCAAAAACCGTTTACCGTCTAATATTTTTAGTGCCAAAGAAAAAACGTAATATTCCTATCCTGTGTGCGTGTCCAAACTTTATAAATTTGATCAGGGAGCAAGACGTTCGAAATCGTACGTTTTCCTGAATTCGTTTTGTATGTAAATAAAATCTGTAAACGCGACGAATTGACGTAGTCGACGAATTGACGTAGTCGACGAATTTGTCCGCGACGAATTGACGCGTGACGAATCGTCGTGGTCGACGAATTAACGCGCGACGAATTGACGCATGCGACGAATTGACGCGCGACGAATTGTCGTAGTCGACGAATTGACGCGCGACGAATTGACGCAGGCGACGAATTGACGTAGTCGACGAATTGACGCACGCGACGAATTGTCGGGACACCGTTAAAAACTCTGATACATTCGTTAGCCATGGGTCGGCGTCACTAACACTGGAGTCATCAGAGCTGCAAAAAAGTCGCCTTGTCATTAGCATCAAGTTTTTATTTAATAGATATGAATGAATGGGACAGAAAATCGAGTCATCCGGACGAATCGATCAATTCCACCTGCATAGCATAAACTTCACAAGTTCGTGGAATCGATGTAATTATATGCTATTTATGCCATGGGAAAACATTGGGTTCTTTAATACACTATGTACCAACAAGTAATTGGACACATGTGATAGCAATGGAAAACGAAGTTTATTCACCTTCAATAGTTGGTGGAGCCTCCACGAGCGGCGATTACAGCTGCGACCCTCCGGGACATACTCTCAACCAGTCGTTGTGCGACGGCTATCGGCATTTTCTTGCACTCGGCTTGGAGAAGACAGGTCAGTGTCTTCACCGATTTCGGACGGTGGAACACCCCTTAAGTCGACGCTCCAACTCGTCCTAGAGGTGTTCGATAGGGTTAAATTGAGGGCTCTACGTAGGCCAGTCCATTCGATTAACACCAATGTCACCATTCCAAGCCATGGTGGACCTCGCAACATGACAGGTGGCATTCTCATTCTGAAAGTAACATGGTTCCACCCCGTAAAACTGCCACAACGTAGGAAGCGCATGGTCATCTAAAATGGTGCAGTAGTCCCGGCGTTGAGTCTACCAGGAATTGCGACCAAGGGTCCCGTGCCATACCAGGAGAAACACCCCCGTAGCATAATTCCACAGCGGCCGAACTTCACAGTTGGCACAATACATTCCGGCAGGAGACGTTCTCCAGACAGACGCCAAACCCAGACCCTGCCATCCGAACGGTAGTGGTAGAACCTTGATTCGTCTCTCCAGAGAACCTGTTTCCACTGTTCAACGGTCCACTGTCGACGTTCTTTGCACCACGTTAGCCGAACAGCGCTATTGCACTTGGTGATCAAAGGCTTTTGGGCGGCAGCACTTCCATGATAACCGAGCAGAAAGTCTTCCTTACGGATGGTATTCATCAAAAGAATACTCCCTGATGCCTGTTGAAATTCTTCGCGGATGTGGCCCATCGACGTGGTGCGGTTCTTCCGAATTTCTCTGGCCAGCACCTGCCGGTCTCTAACTCCCAGTTGTGTGGGTCTGCCGGGTCGGGTCATATTCTGACTGTCACCTTTTATTTTCCACTTGCCAATCACGTAGGCCACTGTCGAATTTGGGTACTTTAACTCGCGAGATATGTCACGTATGGGTCGGCCATTTCTCTGATACCCGACGATTACACCTTTCTCGAAATCAGACAGCTTCGAACTGCGTGGCATCTAGCATACGACTGGTTGCGTTGTTGTTTCCCACACGATATTTAACGCCGGCGGCCGTGACGTGTATCAGGACCGCAGATATCATCGATTGCAGCGGTGTCCAATTACTTGTTGGTAGATAGACCTCTGTAACAGTGTACTATTGCCACTGCATATCTGAACATCACTACTGACGAGGAGTAACTCATTTCAATATTCATTTATGATGTGTTTATTTGATACATATTGCTTATTGTCACCAATTTTGAGTTTCTTTTCGATACCCGTTGGCCAGAAGATTAGGAAAAAAATACATTTTGTACTTAACGATGTACTTACAGGAATAGCACGATTTCCAACCGCTCTCCCCTCACTTGTAGCTCCATCTGATGTGTAAATACACACTAAAGATAGACACCATTTTATTTTTCTCCGTTGTACCAGTTTCGTCTGTATTGAGCAGTTTATTTTTTTATTTTGCAAGTTGCTGAATTTCATATTTCATTAAAATGCTGTATTTTAAACTGCATAAGAGATTTCAGAATTCATTAGAATCTTATATTTAAAAATACATTTTCCTTCTTCACAACTGGTATGTAGTCCCGAATTCCACACAGATTCACTTGATTCCCACCGACACAGGTTTCTATATACTATTCGTGAATTTTAAGACCGCTCAACTGGACAATTCTCTCTGGATCCTGTCTTTGAAATAGCAAATCCTTTTAGTCTTTAAACAAAACATTTTGCTGGCCATGTCTGTTATCTTATACAGAATGTAGAGTTTAATATATGAGTGGTTTCGACAGGTCAAACCCATATACTTTGGCTCTAACAGGCATGAAAAATAAAAAATCCAGCTTCAATGTTTTTTGCAATTAAACACTTTGGAAGAACAAGGATTGGTCGTCAACTCAAGTAACATCAAAGAATCATTGTCCTAATGCACAATAAAAATGAAAAAAAAACCGTAATGTTCTTAAGCGCTTCATAGGTAATGCATGTTCATAAGACAAGCAAGAATTACAACTTTTAGGCAACGACGTATCAGCTGCTTGTACTTCTGTAAACAGGAGCAATTACGTGGAGCTCATTTACGTAATTAGACAGTATTATCCTGTTTTCGAAATCATTTTGAAGACTCGATAATTTTCGAGGTACTTTTTCTGCCATTCAAAATGAGCTTACTGGCTGTATTAAATGTTTAATTACTGCCGAAATTAAAAAGAAATCGAGCAGGCTGACTTTGTAATACTTTTTCGAATGAGACATCAGACATAATGTATAGGTCACAACTGTCTACTTTTTCTTGTTTCATTCACGGAAATGGTGACGTTCAAGAATTTTTTTATTTAACTGATATGAGTGGTGTTATATCGTACACATTCTTGCAATGACGGACACACTGCTCCTCAAACGAACAGCAATCTTCGGTTTGAAAGCATTGAAGTCAATCACGCTGATAATGCGAACTCGCTGATGTGACTGTACGACTGTCCTACCCGGTGAGGAGGAATTCTTACCAACTACTGCACAACTACTGACATGCCAACAATCCACGCGGCGCTTGAAACAGAAAAGCTGCCGTTTTCCGGTATCATTTGCCTAGACGTGGCATGCATGCACCTATGACGTCGAAATACTAGTCACTTCTGTGACATTGCCTGATTAGCATACCCTGTAAACATCGAAGTCATGCTCTACTCCTTTCCCGTGTTGTGCTCTTTATGAACATGTAACTCATATTTAATGTTCAAAAGATAAACTATATACCCACATTTAAAGTCGCAATGTTCACTTCTTCATTTATTGAGGATATTAATATTAAACCAAATCTTTATTGACGGGAATTTGTGTACTTATTACTGTGGCGTACGCAATTCTTTCCCACACTCTAATTCAAATTTTATCCGGGATTCTAACATATTTTGCCTATTTATTGGAAACATACAAGCACTTCTCAAATCAAAATTAATTTAAATTTTCGGTGAATTTCGTGAAAAATTATTTATGTATAACTAAAATTTTAAAATAATTTTGAATTTGTTCCGAGAAGTTTTTTGAAAATCGGCTGACCCACCTAGGTAGATGGCAGAAGAAACTTTAGCTACTCATTCTCTCATTGTCTTTATTAAAGAAGGTATCTCGGCTTCGTCTCTTATGAAAGCGTATCCTCTGAGAGCCTCGAATGTGTTCGACGCTTTCATTGTTCACATTATATAAAACGATAGTGACTCGTTTTCACTTTGCTACTCAAATCCCATAACGACAGCATCGAGACGGTGCCAAATCTCCTCTCTCGTTCCTTGTTCGGGCCTGGGTGCTCAAAATTTTCCACTAGCATGACGTCACACAAAACGACAGACATTTTCCCGGGAAAGCACTGGAGCAGCATTGCTTTTAACTTAGCTGCACTCACTACAAAATGTGTTCTTACAGGTGTTGTTGATCTCATGCCACTGAAACGAAGTTATACCACTTACTGTATACTACAGTTTAATCAACATCTCATCAAGAGATAAAATATAAGAAAATTGTGCTATCCCGGGGCGAAACTGTAAATGATGGTATTGAGGGAGATCTGACTATGAAAGCTTAGTTTTATTGCCCTTAGGATTTCGTATTAATCTGATATGAAATTAACTTCGCATTTTCCGCTAACTAAATACAAGAAATGAGCAATAACCAGACACTTCCGAATAGAATTTTCTACGGTTATATTTGAACGGGGTATTTAAAAAAAGAAATGAATACATTAAAATCAAAAACATCTGTTAAATGTTTGAAGTTCTTTGTCATGGAGAGACCGAAAGGACAACAAACTTTACTTTGCATGATTTCTCACCAATGACGTAATTTTTTTAGCTTTGCGTAGTGTTTAGAAAAAATGCTCAAAAACACTTAAACTCATTTCACGGTTAACCTTTCTTCCACATCTGCTGGTACTGCGAGTTCCGAAATTTTATTCCTTGGTAGATTTTTCAGCAATGATTTTATGTTACCCTATTGAGAAAGTACTCGTTCTCTTCACGTGAAAACAATTTAAATAATTAATAACATGCAATGAAAAAAATACTACTATCTCACGCGGATATGTTAGTTCACCTCGATTAAGTAGTTCAAAATATTTTTTTTTCACTTTGGGACCACGAAATCTGGTATTACCTGTTGATGTTAATTTGTTGTGCCAAAGCAGTAGTTTAACTATTCCTTTCCCTGAATGCCCCGTATCCCTGATAAATCTGAATACGGAATGAAACCGTAAGGTTTGTTTATAAGCTGTGCCTTACACATAATTTTACAAAAGTATTTTTTTTTGAAAATTTTATAAAAGTATTTTTTTATAATTTAAATGTTTCCATGAACGAATCTAATGCCCGAATCAGATTTTAAATCCGAATTAGATTGTTTGCTATCCCTTTTTCTTTCGGATAAGTGTTTGATTGTTTTGGAAGGTGCTTTTCGCGAATGTTTTGTCAGACAAATATCTTGGCCGTTTAAAAAACAATATATGGGTATGAGTGTAAGCGTTTAGCATTTGAAATGCTGTGTGTATTTCTTGATGACAATGACGAATTTGAATATAGTGTAGAAGATCTGATTTGGATAAATCAGCGGTTTATGTGAACATGATGACGTGTACTCAAGAAATCATCGGAATGTGAAACTTAAACCTATTATTGGTGACAGTATCCTCATTACAGATATTCCTGGCAGAAAAACATAGTTACTCTAAAAGACACAGCCTTTGAAATTTTGAATTCGCAGTGGTACAGTTAGCGTTAATCTGTTCCAACAGTGTTTAAAAGTGATTTATTGAGAAAATCTAACAAGTCTGGTTTTATCGCTGTTTTGGAACAAAAACTGAGCAAGAAATGTCTTATGACGTTACTGTGGTTGCTATAGAATACTTTCTACACAAGGCAGTTTGTCGTCCAAAACTGATATATCGTGATCTTTATGGTGCGTACTTGTCAATCATTCATAATTTAAAAGCCCATCAAATAAGCCTTGCTTCAGTCAAGCTTTAAGTCAGTACCTAATTTTATTTGGGATCAAAGTAATCCTTGCTCACTCTGTTGCAGAACGCATGATTGACACATCAGGGATCGCGACATCTACTTTAGATAACCATATGGCAGGTGTAGAAGAAGACGCAGACATCCTGATTATACTGCTTTAAACATATTCTTTCACAAAGAGAACAAACTTCATCAACCAGTGAATGTGTTCAACATACAGCCGTTACAGGACAGTATTGGAAGTATGTTCGAGGTGATACTTGTTATGCGCGCGATTTCAGAATGTGACATCAGGTAGTTCCTGAATCAAAACGGAAAGAAAACGTTTTACGGACTATTAGAAAAGCCAGTGACTTGCGGCAGGTCGTAAGTATGTTCAGCAGCTCTGCTCCTGATATTTACCAACTACTTAAAGCATAACACTTTCTGTTACTTACCTATAGAGCATGTTATGGTCGCACGCAGGCTTCCGGTTGATACTTCGCAGACAGCAGGTTCGTCGAACACCACTTACTGAATATTCAGTTTAATTTGGCAGTTTCACCAGAAACAGCAAGTGGGAGCAGGCAGCACATATTAAGGTTTATCACAAAGTCCAAACCTGGCCTGGGCAAGTTATTCCTGGAACTGAATGGGAATGGCAGAAAAAAGTGAGCAGCTCTACTCCATTCCCACTTTGGACTGGATCCGCCAGCACTAAATAATCTTCTAAAGCTGATATCCTGCTCCTGCGAAACTCTCATGTGCACTAAGCGCAACTGTCGATATGCTGGATTATTTTGCATTGAGATGTGCTTGAACTGCAGGGGAATTTCTTACGGAAAGAAGAAGCCAAAGAATTAATGTGACAGCAGTGATAATAATTAAAATAGTAGAACTGGTATTTCCAGTCTCGGCACGACTAAAATACACACAAAAAATGAGGTCTCAGTTATAAAAATATTTAATATTAAGAACTCTATGATAAGTACCTATGTATACAGTTGTTCAGGTCGTCATTCCGTTTGCTTTTAATCTGAGAATGAGTCCGTGATAGACTCGAAAGATCTCGTAGGTATCTTTGATGTGTGTATAGGTTTTTAACATACGGTTTTTAATATTAAATCTGTTAATAACTGAGAACATATTTATGTGTGTGTAGTTTTATCGTGCCGAGACGGCTAATACGAGATCTACCGCTTGAATGTTTACTGTCACGACGTTTGTATATTTTACAGCAATAATAATGATCAGAGTGACATGTCAATGTTATATCAGCGTATTAAAACTTATCTTTCATGCTCTTTATGCAAATACACTGGCGGAAAGTGAAAAAAGAACAGCAAGAAGGATTTGGCGGACGATCATGAAATTTACATATGTTAATGGGGTCGCGTTTACGTAGGAGTGATGTTAATTTCGCGACTAACCGGTGAGCGCTTACGCCATAGCACGGCAAAATATGCAAATTATCGTCGGTGGTATTTAAGAAGTACAGCAAAGTGAATGTAATCAGTCGTCGGCGTGCGGACACGTGCGAAGACCCTAAAGAAGCTGCAATGCCTGGACATGGAAGACGTGTGCGATTTCAGCAGTTATCGGACTTTGAGTGAAGTCGTCTAGTCGGACTCCGCGAGGCCGGGTTGTCGTATCGTCGTATTGCGGAGCGAAAAGGAAGGGGAATATCGGTGGTGGTACGATGGTGGCGTTGATAGTCCGAGGAACATTCCCACACGAGAAGACGAGGAACCGATAGTTACAGACGGACTCATGAGCGGACCGATCGACGCATAAGGAGAGCGGCGTTGTCAAGCAGATCATCCACTGCGACGCAAATTCTAGATGCCGTTGCGCCTTAGGTGACTGTGCGAACAATCCGCAACCGTCTACTGGATGCAGGACTACGTGCACGTGTGCCTCTGGCATGTGTATCTCTGACTCCAGCCCACCGTCAGGAACGGCTGCAGTGGTGTCGCCAACATCTGCACTGGAGAACGCAATGGCGATCTGTCGTGTTCAGTGATAAAAGCAGATTCTGCTTGGGAACCTCCGATGGCCGTATGTGTGTTTGTAGACGCACGTGGGAGCGTCTCCACCCTTCTTGCATCCGCCAGCGACACACAAGGCCTACATCATGTCTCTTGGTGTTTAGAGCGATCAGTTATCACTCCCGTACACAACTAGTGTTTGTACCGGTTACGTTAAACAGCACCTCCTACATCAACAACATCATTCAGTCCGTTGTTGTGCCATTTGTAAGGTCGGTCCATCGTGGTGTTTTCCAGCAAATTAACGCACGCCCACACACTGCACGTGCAACGCAACATGCACTTCAGGGTGTGAGACAACTGCCACGCCTGCACGTTCACCGGATTTGTCCCTCATTCAGCACATGTGGGATTTTATGGGACATCGATTTATCCTGTCCCCACGGCCAGCCACGATCAACCCCGATATACGCGTCCAGGTTGAGGATGGTTGGAACTTAATACCCCAAACTTACATCGAACATCTGTACGACAGACTCCATGCCAGAATTTCGCAGTGTGACGCAGTTCATTTGCGGTTCAACCTCGTACTAACCATGTTACATGGAAATGTTATTTTTCGGTTTACGAGCAAATACAGCTGTATTTTGCCATAACGTTTTGATCACGTTATCCTCTGCATTCCGTTATTATGCTGTATAAATTTCGTTGGTATCAGACGTCTTCTTCTTGGTGTTCTTTTTCACTTTCCGCCAGTGTATATTATTTCTAATGTTCATATAATTGCATCATCGTACTGAACCTTATCTTTACGAATATGAAACAGCAGTAAACTTGTATTTTAAAAGCTGGAATTTACTTACAGTTCTGCAATATGTGTGTTACTTGCAGTTCTGAAACATCTTGTTCATAATTGATTCGTGTCAATAGCGAACCTATAAAAATGCTCCCAACCTAATGAGTGTAAGACTATTTACGTACCCATGTAACATTACCTAAAAAGGGTAAAAAGTTACAACAAACAGGGGGAAAATTGCAAAAGACGTACACGCTCAAATTACCGTGTCGCTACTATAATATGTGTAACTTTTGATCTATGTAACATACAAGAATGTACAATACATTAAAATAAAATAGATTTCACTAGCAAAATATTTAATTCGCAGGTCTAAGACTGCAGAATTGAATCCAATATGAGAAAGAAGCAAAACCGTTATTGGCGTACAGATGGCGGTGGCCATATTGGATGACGCAAAAGTCGGGCATACACGACTTTTAGGAAATGATTATGTAGGGTAAAAGGAAGTTATCTTCCGAGTTTCAAAAAATTACAAATTTTTTCTGGGTTCCAACACCTACAGTCTGGACTACTACAATGCTTTTAAATGTACGCGCAGTGTATAACCAACAGTTTTAAAAGTGCAATACTCGGTAATCACATCAGATTTACCTCACCAGAGGTTTCTTATGAATCTTAACATGATCAAATTACTTTTACTTATTAGACATGACGTTTTAAATAGATATGTTTTATAGATATAGAACTGGTTGTTTCCACAGTGCTTCTTCGCTTCCGCTGTATAGGACGATGTTACTATATAAGATGATAAATTGAATATAATTTTCATCGCTGATGGCTTCTATTAAGGGAAGGATGTATTCGAGACCTGTTGAAATGGATGTACTCCAATTTTCTAACCTGAAAAAAATGACAATCCCCTTCTCAGAATTTAATACTTTCACCCTGCAACATACATATAAATCCCTCCCACACACATATATTACATATTATTTCTTGAATAATTACTAGCTGTGAATGTCATTAACAACTGCATCGTGGACTGTCTTGAACTATTTATTATAATCATTTCCTTATTTTCCTTTACATTTTTCTTTATAACACTGCTCACTTTCTTTTTGTATGATATTGGGTTATCACATTCATTAGTATTCTATACTGCTCAGACTGAAAATTTTCACTGATCATTTTGTAGATGGCCCCGTATCTACACCTTAAGTACATTGCATTTTTTCCAAATTGTAGACCCAAGTATTATTTTGTGGTCTTAGTGCAGTGCATCTCCAATTATCCAGATTAACGGTTACCAGGGTCTGCGTGGATATTAAAAATCCGGAAATTGAATTGCCCATAGAAATCAGGTACAAAATGATAAATGGTCAAAACATTTTCAAATAAAAAAAAACTAATAATATATATCTTTATATCTGTAACTGTTACACTATATTTAAAAGCAGTCCGTTATCTTTAGCACGTCTTTTTTTAAAAAAAGTTCGTGCTTATGTTACCGGTTTGTTCTTCCGTCCGTCTGTATCCACGATATCGCTGCAACTATTAGTCCGATTTGAAAAAATATTTTTGCATTGGGAAGCTTGAAATTTGCGAATGATGGTCCTATATTTCGTTTTTTTTTTGTTTTTTTTTTACGATAAACAATTTCGCCACTAGAGGACGTAAATGCAGATGATGTCGAATTCAAAATTACATTTTATTCCACATATTTGCTTCTAAACATCCGATTGAAAAAAATATTTTATCTTTCGATTCCATTTATGTCTAAAAACACTTTAGATATAGTTACTTTTTCAAATTATTCATAGATTTCCCGCTAGGGGGTGTAAAATTGAATTACATTTTTCCCGATAACTCTTCTTTTAAAATTCCGATTTCAAAATTTTTTTCTTCAGCGGATACACCTCCTAATGCGAAATCGTTTGCATATAATTTCAAATTTTTGGTAAAGAATGCTTTGGCTACTAGGGGGCGAAAGCGTTAATTTTTGCTTCTGATGTATTTGCAGCGAAATATGAGTTTCTAAAATATCGATTAAAAAATTCTTTCGTGGACTGATGCCACTCACATCGATAAACATTTTCGGAATATTTTCTTCTTAAAATATTCCACAGTTTCTCCGCCAGGAGGCGTGGATGTATATCATATTTTTGTCAATATCTCTACTTCTAGGAGTCGGATTTAAAAAATTCCTTTCTTGTTGGATAGTGTTTCCAGTGTGACATGTTTTTCATATAATTTCAAAATTTGGAAGTAATTCGTAGATTTTCCGCTAGGTGGAGTAAAGGTAAATTGCCTTGTGCCCTATATCTCTGTTTCTAAATCTCCAATTTGAAAAAAAAAATTCTGCACCGGATACAGATCCTGATGGGAAATCCTTTGCACGTAATTTCTAATTTTTGTAAGAAATGGTTTTGCCACCAGGTGGCGTAAGCCTCCATTTACGCTTCTAATACATTTGCAGCAAAATATGAGCTTCTAAAATCTCGATTGCAAAAAAAGTCGTTTGTTGACCGATATTACTCATGGAACGTTTCTTTTTGCAATAAACCTTTCAGGAACATTTTCTTTTTGCAACAATGAATGGTTTCTACGCCAGGGGTCGTAGATGTATATCTTATTTTTGTCAATATCTCTACTTCTAGGTGCCCGATTTGAAGAATTCCTTCTTTGTTGAATAGTGTTTCCGATACGAAATGTTTTTCCTATAAATTCAAAATTTTCAAGTAAATCATAGACTTTCGGTTAGAGGGCACAAAGGTAAATTGCGTTTTCGACGTCATTTCTGCTTCTAAAACTGCGATTTGAAAAATTACTTCTGTATCGCATACAAGACCTGATGGAAAATATTTTTCACATAATTTCTAATGTTTGGTAAAGATGGTTTGGCCACCAGGGGGCATAAGCATTAATTTCTGCTTCTGATGTATTTGAGCAAAATCTGGGCTCCTGAAGACTCGACTAATTTTTTTTTTCTTGGACTGATACCGTTTATATGGAAAAACCTTTTGGGAATACTTTCTTCCTAAAATAATGGTTGGTTTTCACACCAGGGGACGTAAAGTCACATCTTATTTTTGTAGATATCTCTGTTTCTAAGAATCCGATTTGAAAAATGCTTTTCGGTGTTGGAGAGGATTTCCGATTCGAAATGTTTCTCAAATAAATTCATGTTTTCCTTAACGCACATGTCTGCAAGCAGAGTGTGTAAGCTCACGATTCCGTTTACAGCAATGTCTGAGGGATTAAAAACCGGATTAAAAAACTTCAGTCTTCCGTCAGATACTATTGTTTTCCACACCGGTTTCATTGACTTTGTATAGCTTTGATAAATTTAATTCGCGTCAGAACGGATCCAAATGTCCTCCTTATTACACCCGAAAATGATTTGGTGTCATCTTTGATATTTTCTGTTTTGATGAGCTACATCGGTTCCCAGCTGCGAAGTCCCCAACTTTTTAAACATGATGCAATTGGGAAGCGTCGCACTTTTCCTGATTCTCCATCCACAGTAATGCTAGCTCCAACGCATGAAATGAATCATTGTGTCAAGGAATGTTTCACTTTTCTATTTCTCTCGCATTTTAGCCTTCCCCAAAACGGCACATTACACCTCACAATGTAAGCAAAAGGTGAACTGAGGATACATGCACTACGTTGACCCACAAAAATATTGACTAAAAGGAAAAGATTCATTTTTGGAGTAAAGAACAGCATAAGCACACCTACTTTAAATTGGTTAGTACTACCTTTGCTATGGTGATGTAAACAGCTAACTTTCGGTAAAAAGGTATTCTTAACTTGGGCGCACTATAAGCTGTGCATGTGTCTGTTTTCGAGGAAGTTTTTGTTGTTTTCATGTGTGTAGGATTGCCGAGATTTTATTCGGAGAACAATGGCTGCTAATTTTTTTCCGTAGTTCTAGAAAATGGTTCCCGATAGTCTGATATCTGTATAATCCGATTTAGGAAAATTAGAAAATCACTGTGTAAGCAAATTCAAAATACGCCGGGAGATGCAGCGAATTTTCGCAGCGCAGATAGCGGGCAGAGATGTCAACTTTCTTCACTGATGTCCGTCGATTCGGAAACTCCTAAATGTCCCGTCTACAAGTTGCGTTTGTAAGAGTAACCTGGAAAATTCCGACATGATTGTAACTGCGCGGCAAACAAATTCATATGTGACTTACATCGATAGAAAAACAGCTTCACTCTATAACTGTGTGATGTTTCTCGTCCATACTCTTGCACATGTGTTTTCTTCTTTTATATAAACACATTGTCCTATTTACAACTCATGAGGTTCTTATTTAGAAATGATGTGGTCACGTTTTGATATTTCTCCCAGCAGCTGTTTTGTGCTGATGCCCGAATACTATGCCATCAAACTGTATACCAGAGATGTTGACTTACATACACTTACATTTCTTTGTCTACCACCCCTTCCGCTCTAGCCCTAAATAACCTACACTCATAATTCTTAGCGAAATGGGCACACATCCATTTATCATGCAGTTCGGAAAACTGGATATTATACAAATTACTAAAAAAGGTCCCTGATAATTGAACAGGTACTTTCTTGTGTGTTACGTGTTCTGAGCTTCCATTTATTGCATTTTGAAATTCTTAAGGTAGAAAGTAGGTTTCGTTTCCCTATATGTTTCACTGTTTGACCTGCTGTCAAGGTAATAACATTTAATAATTATTTTATTAGTCCACGGTCTGTTCCGACAATTTATTCCACTTAGCACTTGTCCTAAGCTTTAAAAGAAATGATTTTACATTTCTGTATTTCCCATAGTTCTGGAGATAGAGCCCTTGGTGTCAGCTCAGTTGCATAAGCTGACCATGTGGCTTTCTTAAACGGGCAATCACTCGTTTTCCAGCTGTACAATGGATTGTAACTAGTTGTTTCAAATCTATATTGTATATTAGATGACTAAACTTGTCACAGTTTTGCAGTAGGATAATAAGTGAGAGCCCGAAGGTGAAACCATGGGTTCACTCTGTACAAATGAGCTGACACTAAGGCTACCTCCGAACTAAGAAATATAGAGAAATGTAATAACACATGTTGTAAATCTTAGGACTTGTGCTAAGTGGAAAACGTTTTGGAGTGAATCCTGGGGTAACACCAAAAAAGTTAGTAGATTATATTACCTGGCCGTCAGGAGAAATATTGAGGCAATTGGTGAAAATAAAGATACTTTTGAACTTAAGTTTCCGCGATGTAAGGAATGAAAGAGTGGAACACATAACACACAGGCATGTACTAGTTTGTGCACCTGGGATAATTTTAGTAATTTGTATAATACCCATTTTTCTGAATTTCATTCGTAAATAGATCTGTACACTTTATGTAAAGAAGTAGGTAGCATATCGCTTAAGGTTCGAGTGAAAGTGGTAACAAACAAAGAAATGCATGTTAGGCATTACATCTGGCATTTTGTTTTTGATTGGAGGTTTAACGACCGCCGTGAGCAACTCAATGGGCTATAAGCAGTCGCCCGTCCCTAATTTAGGGTCACTGGTTCCAGGGAAGGGAGAGAGCCAGTGCCGTAAGACAAACACAACACCCATGCCTGACCGGGATTCGAACCCGGACCCGTTACGGACGAATGATCAGAGGCCAACGCCTTAGACCACTGCGCCACTGGGGCGGCCATCTGGCATGTAGTGTGGGGATACAGAAGCAGGAGCCAGCCTGAAGCAACATCAGGGAGAAGATATAAGGAAAGAAGTAAAAGTGATCTACTGGATTCTAAGTAAGAACACCATGTTTCGCCATGAGGACCACTCTGTAACACGAGAAAAGGAAAATGAACGTACAATGGTGCATTTATCGCACTAAATTTGAGTGCACATGATTTTCTGTCAATCCGTTAAGTCAGATACCAATTTTCTCACCACCCCCTGCCATTCCCAGCTGTGTTTCATAGGTTGCTGTTACATATGCTATTTGCAGACGGACCCTTTAAGACTCCGAGCTTAGACGGACAACAGAGTGAAGGTCAGCCATCATGGTCTGTGTTCATCGCCGGGAGACTTCGCTGCATATCTCGGTGGATTTCAAAGTTGCTTCTTAGGACATTACCCCAACTAGTCACAGATTTAATGTAGGATGTAATCCTTAATTCAGCCTTCATTTTTAGTGTTATTTTCTTATGTAAATTTAGCATTTGTCTTCTTTTAGCGTTTCAAATTTGACGTCATGTTTTCCCTCTCACTGAATGTTATTTTGGCAACACTCTTCAGGTCAGGGTGCGTGATGTGTGTATGTGCGCACATGATAAGAACGAGCAACATAACGTTAGAACAAACACAAAAACCTGTAGTGAATTAGCGGTAGTCGTGGAACTTGTAAGCTGCATAGTTGATTACGATAGCGTCTGTCGATCTGTGGTGTACATATGTATTTCTTATAAGAGCATCGTCAAATTTCTATTGCCTTTACTAATTCGACTAAATGACTATTATTGTGATTAGAACAATTACATAAAGGTCTTCATCAGTGAAATGTGGCTGAAATAAAAGACGAATTGTAAGTAAGCAGTTGGTATAGGTTGATGATCTGGAGCACATAACATTCTGTTCACCATGTCTGTGTAAAAATAATAAACTTGTATGCGTATTATGTGCCGTGCTGTTCGTAAGCATTAGCGAAACAATGGATTATATTGATAAGAATTATAATTTCAAATAAATAATGTAACAAATCATATATAATCGACGATCCACCTGGTCTAGCACGGTCGACAAGGTTGCGATAGTCACGTTGTCAAGTTTATTTTTTTTTTCAATTAAAAAGCGTATGCTTGGCTTCATATGAAACGACGGTTAAAGGTAAGACATAGTCGACATTGAGAAACTTCAGTACGAATATAAAATGGAATGTTAGGTACTGATATGAACGAAAACGAGTTGTTCATTTTTATATTTATCTTCTACGTGAGTGAATAAGAACAAACTTTATGAAGTGTGACTAAAGATACATATACAGGTTTTGAATAGTAAAGATCGCCAAAAAGTGTTAGCATATGCACTTGTAAAATTTAACTGTTGTGATGCAAATCCGAAATATAATTTCATTTTTTTTTTGCCAGTCGCTTAAATCCTTCAAATTTTCATCAGCATTGAGCTTCACTGCCACGGTTTGGGATTTTTCGCTCAGCATATTTCCATCAATAAGCGTGTTAAAAAAGCGGACAGTCTATCCAATCAATAAGTATTTTCTTCAACATTGGGCTTTCTGTACCATATTAAAGAGTACGATTGTACGAACAGCCGGATCTGTTGATCTTTATAAAATTCTGCGATTTTTGTTAATTGCGAAGAAAGTACTTTTGGTATGTGAAATAATTTGTTGTCTTAAGATCATTTTTGTCAGCTTCCTTCCAAATCTCAAATTTCTTGCCAATTCACAAAGCACTAAGTCTTGACAGAAAAAGCATTGCAAAACGTAAAGCAGAGCGCGCATACAAATCATTATCAGAAAGTAAACATTTAGCGCTGCGCCGAAAACGAAAGCGGAGATCTCCATAAGTGATAACAGTCAGTCGAATGAATTCTGACCTCCACCCGAGCCCGTAATGGCTGTTTCCCTATCCCACATTGTTTGAAGCAGCCCATGATGATTTTTCTGTTGTAGAACAAATAACGGAGAGACAGTTCACGTATCTACCCGGTATGCAGGTCTAGTTAGAATGACCTAATCTTCTAAAATATCCTTCATCCCTATCCCAGAAGTCAGCAAGTATTACCTTACAAAAATGTCTTTTGTGGGGTAGCATTAAAGAGAAACATAGGCTGGAGGTTGTGTTTATACAAATAGGAAATGTGCCCAATTTAGATGAATATGGAATCTCAGTAATAGGGTTTTATATTGAAAAGGTTACCAAAAGGAAGATTGTTATACCTTGCGTCTACTCTGTAATACAATATTTCTGTGGGAAAACGAACTGAAAATTGTCAGTGCCATGCTACTGCAAGCTAAAATATTTCTTCAAACTGCTAAAGATTTCTTTCATACCAGTGAAACTCGATATTTATCCCCACTGTGACCAAGACCAAGAGTTTGAAATCAAAGTTTAGGATTAGTTATCTTACTGATCATATTTGGAATCCAAAGTATAATAAAAGTCATTATTCACGTAATAGTCTTCGTTGCATTTCTGCAGAGGCAGAAAGTTTAAAAAATTGAAGAAAAGCAACATTTCTACACAAAACGAAACACTAAACACTAGATAACCAAAACTGCTCCGTTGGTTGGGAAATAACTCTAGAACTCTAAGGGAAAATACGATTGAATTAGTGTTGGAAAGAACGTAATTTTGGCACATTTTTATACATAATTCACATCTATCTATCATACATAAATCTGTGTAAGGCTGGTAAAAATCATAACGGAGGCTAAAAATTCGTGTACATTTCCTGTGGCACACGTAATAAATAGTAGCAAGATGCGGATCAAAATAGGAGTCTTATAACGAAAAATTGTCCTTTTCACACTGCTGTCTTACAACGTTGGTCTCATACTCATCAGACGTTAAATAATTAGGTTATAGCGGTTATTGAACAATACAACATGCGACAGCATTAATATATAAAGATTATTTTTCTTAAATATTACTGAACAGTAAAATTCCTTTCCTACACATGCCATTTAACAGTATTCAGCTCCTGTCAAAATTATTTTAAAATTGTTATCTTGGTAAACAATAATTTATTTTTCTGTCAAACTTTAATATGTGAAAAATTAGTATGGTAAAAAAAGGGCAACCCTTAAAATCAGTGAGTTCAATGTGTTATGAAAAAACCTGTTTAAAACTTGGATTGTAGAACGAGTAGGAATTTGGTCTTCAACGCTTTTTATGACATCGAGATCACAGCTATTTTGTGGTTAGCGTTTTACATTGTGCTAAACTGTGACGCTAATATATCTACATAAAATCTCTAAAGTTGTTTAATTAGCATCGAAAGAATTCCGCATTAACACGCATGGAACTGAGCTGTGAAGTGATGTACATGTGAAGAAACTGCCATTGTATTTTAAACTTATGCGACGTTGAAAACGTTCTGTCCCTAATGCAAATACATTCCTATTGGGTAACATAATTTGCATCTCATCCAATTATGCAAATGAAAATTCGAATCTCTAAAATTTCAGCAAAAGTGCAGCGAAAAATGTGCACTATGATGAATGAAATAAACACAATTCTATTTGAAAAACAACATTTTTAAAATTTGTACCTTAGCTTAATCCGCGACTGGTTGATTCAAAACCACATAATTTGAATTCACAAAAACGGAAACTCGGAAAGGTAAGTTTTCTACCAGAAATTATGTCAAGATCAGCAACGAAACACATAATGACAGCCAAAATAACATACACAATCACAGTTTTATTCTTCACTTCTTTCCCATAATAAATGAACAATAAATAAACTACCATTTTAGATTGTCTTAAATTGAAACAAAACACTGATTAATGCGCTGTGAACAGTTGGTCTCTTTTGTATTTACCGAAATGCTCCTTCAACATCTTATTATGTTTAAAACCAATCTCAAATTACACTTTGCGTAGTGCGCATCAAAATACTCAAAATACATTTTACAGATATTGTTGAAGATGAACTGCAGATAAAACATTTTGAATTTAACGACTCTCTCATCTCTTTGAATTTCTCCAAAATTAGGTATTTACAACTGTTTAGCTCACAACCCGTGCGAGCCATTCGTGTCGATTAGATACTCCGCTTCGACTTCGAGGTCATTCTGCCTTCCAATAAAGCACGTATCCGAAATTGTTCAACCTTATCTTTTACGAGCATTGGCGTAAATGAATCCACCGATTAAGAGTCATCATGTAGAATGCTAATTGCCAATTATTAAAAAGATCCTCTACCCCATGGTGCATTGATCTATACCCAGAGAGCTATGCCGGAAATAGCATCACCATCAGTAGGCGTTACCGAGCCGGACAGGAAAATGGGTAGGAACCAGAAGAAAATAAGCTTTGAAATTAAAACGCTTGAGAACTTTTGAAATTCCGAAGGAAATCTGAGTAGCAAATGAGTTTACCGCCAAATTTTCTCATGCTTGGAGGTCTATAGGCGTGAGCTATCAGACAAGTTTCAGTTACCTAAATGTTAGGACAGTTTTTGCCAGTAACGGAAAATAATAAATTTATGGCATTTAAGTTTCCATGTGAAAGAACACAAGACTTACGTACGGAACTATGTACTGCAGAAATCTTCGATAGCCCAATATTGTCACGAAATTAAACAGACATCTTCGTTTTAAAACGCAACGCTTGCTGCTAAACCTGATTCAACTATCAATCTTAATATATTAGAAGCTTTCTACATATATCGCAACACTTCACGGCTTGTCATGATGTTTCTTGATTTCTTTTAAGAGCGGAGAAACAACTCACCAAAGGCCATGACCGTCTCTGTCTATGTCACAATGATTTGACTATGTACGCTTCCTATGTGCTGAAAATATCAAACCAAAGTCTTTGCAAATTTATATTTGACATTAACTGAATATGTAACTGTAAATAAACATTGCTATTTTATGCTATCTCAACATCACAAGCTTTGTAGTCATAAATTATATATAATTACACATTGATTTTCCACACTTTCCGTCTGTAAAAACATTTCTTTCCCTCAACATACTATCTTCGATGTTTTGTTTAAATTTTGGAACTGCTGTGTATGATAATTATCCTATACCTCTCCAAGTACACGTGTTCCGCTCTAGCCAGATTTTATAATCTGCTTCCCGAAAAATTGGGTCTGTGTACAACCAGTGGTGTGCGTGACTTGAGGAAAAATCACATCTTTTTTTTCGTATTGGCATTGACCGAAGGCTCATTTTAATGTTCTGATGAGGTATCTGCGAATATGACTTCGCTTCTCTCTCTGAAGGCATTAAATGAGCGAATCAGTAAGATCTGCAGGTATGTGCGGGTCTTTAATTGTTCGTTCGACCGCTACCAGACAGTCCCTTTCTCTGATGTTTGGGAGACTGTTGCGGATACCTAGTTCTCTCCAGAGGAGAATATGTCGAGAATCAATGATTAAGATCAATCGCGATTCATATGTGAAAAGGAAATTCGCCAATTTTTTTGGAATCAAAAGTTATGGTGGGGAATCCGTGCTTGCGGGAGGACGGTAGAGCCCTAGATAAAAGCATTGCTAACCAAGTCATACCCAAATCGCTAGAGCCCTTAGATAAATGCATTGCTAACCAAGTCATAAAACTACTATTCCTTGAAACCTTTGTTGATATAGGTGCTCGAGTCTTCAAAAAATTGCCATAGCGGATATTTTTCAATCCTGTCTGGTAGACAGACTTATAGAGCAGTCACCATCAGCAGTTGTTGCTCTTACACTGGCTTGTTCGACATGTTTCCAAAGAACTGCATGATATTTTGTGAAACATTTAATACTCTGGAAACCCATGTGGGGCTGTCGTGTTCCAATTCCGTCAATCGCTCTTCATCATTGAATATATTGCATAAGAAATCTTCCTGACATATTATAATTAAATCGCCATGGAACTGAAGTAAAAACGCGAGTTTTCCAGAACAAATTCAAGATTCGAATAGACATGCTCGTGTTTTAATGGTGTTCGAATTCGCAAAGAATACGGGAGGAATGTGTCAATGAGCGATAGTCTCCATCATACAGAAATTTCCAAGCTTTCCAATGTATGGTGCAGTAATTTATCATCAGAAGATAATTACATTTCTGCAGAAAATGTTTATTAGGTGTACAAATAAGTTTTAAAGCGGTTTTTGTGTGACCTATACCGCTAATTTACATATCCGACATTTCCCGCATTGTTGTCATGTGACCGTAACTGGAACCGATTATAAAATGTTACACAGAAGTTGGCCCAACAGTCAAACGCACTTTCATATCAGTATGTGAAAGATGTCAAGCTATACTGCATTTATTCGACATAAAAAAAGGTGCTAAAGCATGTGAAACAATGTGTTCTATTCTGGGGGAGAATATTGTATGGAAAAGCACATGTCAGCTTTGGTTTAGACGGTTTAATACAGGTGATTTTGATGTTAGCGATTTAACACGTAGTGGCACCCAGCAGAGGGTTGCACATGAGGAACTGCAACCATTGATGGATGAAGATTCGTCTCAAATGCAAAACAAAGTTGCTGAACCACTGGATGTAACTCAGCAAACCATTTCCAATTGTTTACGCGCAATGGGAAAGGTTCAGAAGGAAGGAAAATGGGTGTCACATGGCCTGAAAACAAGGAACAAGGATGAGCGTGTCATGATGTGTTTGAATCTGTTGAATAAACAACACAGAAAGTGTTTCGGGTGGCAAATCGTCACGGGTGATGAAAATTGAATAACGTACGACAATCCGAAAACCGAAAAACACTGGGCAGATCCCGGTGAAGCAAAGATTGCGACACCGAAGAGCAATACTAACTCCAAGAAAGCTCTGCTGTGCAAACTGCTACGCCTTACCGCTACAGGCAAGAATTGCTTCGATTGAAACAGGAAATCTGTCGGAAACGGTTATTCGTCAATTCGTCGCGTGCGTCGATTAGTCGACTGCGTCAATTAGTCGCCTGCGTCAATTCGTCGTGCGTCAATTCGTCGACTGCGACAATTCGTCGACCACGATGATTCGTTGAGCGTCAATTCGTCGCTGACAAATTCGTCGACTACGTCAGTTCGTCGCGTTTACAGATTTTGGTTACATACAAAACGAATGCAGGAAAACGTACGATTTCAAACGTCTTCCTCCCTGATCAAATTTATAAAGTTTGGACACGCAGACAGGATAGGAATATTACGCTTTTTCTTTGGCACTAAAAATATTAGACGGTAGATGGTTTTTGGAATGGGGCAGGGCCCGTTTGGTCAGAGCCCTCCATATACAAAATTTTCGTAAAATCTACAGTTTTCAATTCAGAACCACCAAATCAGGTATCCTATCTCATGGTACCCTAACTTAGACGGTTATCGGTTTTTGGAACGGGTTAAGGCCCGGGGGTCAGAGCCCCTCCCCCATCCCACTTACATACACAATTTTCGTGAAATCTAGTTTTCATTTCAGAACCATCAAATTTGGTATCATGAAATTCTAACTTAGACGCTAAACGGTTTTTGGAAGGGGTTCGAGCTCGGGGGTCAGAGCCCCCCCCCTTCCCCTCAAAAATTTGGTAAAATCTACAGTTTACATTTTATAACCACCAAATTGGTTATACTATCTCATGGTACTCTAACTTAGACAGTTGACCGCTTTTGGAACGGGTAAAGGCCCGGGGGATCAGAGACCCCCACATACAAAATTTTCTTAAAAACTACAGTTTTCAATTCAGAACCACATAATCTGGTATACTATCTCATGGTACTCTAACTTAGACGCTAGACGGCTTTTAGAAGGTGTTGGAGCTCGGGGAGTCAGACCCCCCCCCCGCCTAATAAGGCTTTTTTTCGTAAAATCTGCAGTTCTTAATTTAGAACCACCAAATTTGTTATTCTATCTCATGGTACTCTAACTTAGACAGTAGACCGTTTTTGGAACAGGTCAAGGGGGTCAGAGCCATTCCCCCCATACCAAATTGTCTTAAAAACTACAGTTTTTAATTCAGAACCACCAAATCTGGTATACTATCTCATGGTACTCTAACTTAGACGCTAGACGATTTTTTGAAGGGGTTGTAGCCCGGGGAGTAAGGGCCCCCTCGTAAAAAGTTCGCAGAATCTACAGTTTTCAATTTAGAACTACCAAACTTGGTATACTATCTCATGGTACTCTAATTTAGACGGCAGACCGTTTTTACAACGGGTCAAGGCCCGGGTGTCAGAGCACCCCCCTCCCCATATTTTTTTTTGTAAAATCTATAGTTTTCAATTCAGAACCATTAAGTAGTTATCATGAAACTCTAACTTAGACGCTAGAGGGCTTTTGAAAGGGGTTGGAGCCCGGAGGCCAGAGCCCCCCTTAATAAAAAATAAATCATAAAATCTACAGTTTTCCATTTAGAACCACCAAATTTGGTATACTATCTCATGGTACTCTAACTTAGACGGTAGACTGTTTTTGGAAGGGGTTGCAGCCCGGGGGGTAAGGGCCCCCTTCATAAAAAAATCGCAAAATCTAGTTTTCAATTTAGAACCACCAAATTTGGTATACTATCTCATGGTACTCTAACTTAGACGGTCGACAATCTTAGGAACAGGTCAAGGCACGGAGGGTCGGAGCCTTTCCCCGCCATATACATACAAAATTTTCGTAAAATCTAGTTTTCATTTCAGAACCATTAAATTTGGTATCATAAAACTCTAACTTAGACGCTAGACAGTTTTTGGAAGGTGTTGGAGCCCGGGGGGTCGGAGCCCCCGTCACAAAAAAGTTCGTAAAATCTACAGTTTTCATTTTAGAACCCCCAAATTTGGTATACTACCTCATGGTACTCTAACTTAGACGGTAGACTGTTTTTGGAACGTGTCAAAGCCCGGGGGTCAGAGCCCCGCTCATTAAAAAATTCGTAAAATTTCCAGTTTTCAATTTAGAACCACCAAATTTGGTATACTATCTCATGGTACTCTAACTTAGATGGTAGACCGTTTTACACAGCTGCAATGCCTAAATAGGGTACACCCTATTTAGGCATTGCAGCTGTGTACCTTATTCCACTTTTTCGATCAAAACTCAGTTTAATATACACTTTTTGTACAGTGAATGATTGCTTGGCAGAGGGTAAATGCCCTTTTGACCTGCGGACCGAAAACATCAGTGCACACTGTTCCAAGAAAGACCCGTCGAGAAGAGTGAAACAAGAATCAGTAAATAGTTAAAAGGCAGTTCACGTTCTTGTCTCCCAATTGTTTAACATCACCTAATAATCAGGAGCGAATTGCATTCCTTAAATTCTTAGCTGTAGCTTTCAAACATACGTTAATGGTTGTACTGCATATTCAAATAGAGACGTTTATGGTATCTGGTACAGACACGTTATCAGCAGGTCCTTTAATTCTTGTTAGTAATTTTTAGATTCACCGCAGATCGAATTTGCTGTTTCAACACAAACACGTAATGCTCGGTTGCTCGATCGGAATGGTGTATGGGGTATTTGGAAGACAGTGCTATGTTTGAAAGTATTTATTATGTTCTGCGAACTATATTTGGACAATCCAAGCTGTGTGGCATTGCACATTATCTGCTGATAAAAGACAGTACTAAAGAGGAATACCCTTGCCATGTACCTGGTATTTAATAATGCTTAGTGTGATGGTAGAAATCGTTTTTTCGAGCGCATAAATGACCCGACATAGGATTTTCCAGCAGAACTTGGCCTAAAGCATTACGCTTACACCATAGCTCTGTGATCTACGGTGCAGCGTTTTGCCAACGATTCCCTAGGTAACTGAGGCACTTGAAGCAACTAGACCAAGGTACAACTGGAAACAATATTCAATCTGACCAGACGATCTTCTTCCCATGGTTCAAAGTCCAGTTTTGTGGATCGCGTGCCTTTTAGAGACGCTTATGATGGTGAACTGAATTCAGTATGGAAATTCGTAGAAACGTGCGGCTACACAGTCCCATTTTCAGCAGGTTTCGATGCACTGTGACATATTCCTCCCGTCATCAGCGTTCAAATTAGCAGCATATTGAGCCACAGTATCCCTTCTATTGGTTCGTATATGGGTACAGCATTGAGGAGGCGTGGTTACCCAGCACCTTGCCGTCGGTTGTAGTTCTTCCCTCATTGAACGACTTTTTGAAGGTACTTATCATTGCAGAACGAAAGCAACGCCACAAGATTTGCTGTCTCTGAAATCCTCGGTTTCAGTCGCCTGGTCTCTACAATGACTTTTGATAAACTCGATGAAGTCCTGTATCACACTCATCTAAAGAACTACAATAACGCTGACTAACAGAGCTGAGTGTCAGGTGTTATTTATGCCGTTTCATGAGCTTCATACGCCTCGTTGTTTCCCAGCATTATTGACACCCTGAGCAAAACATTTCGGCTCTTCTGTGCATTTAGTTACTTGTTTATATGCGTTAGTTGAAACCTATTTAAATAATCAGATACATCGGTACCATGCAAAATATACCGTCTATAACTTATATTTTTCAAGAAGTCTGCCATAAACACTCTTTAAACTTTGATTGACAGTACGAAAAATTTGTTTTCGCTTATTAGAAAGATAGCGACTTGCCAAACATTTTTACTTTTGCTGGCATTTATACGATACTTTTAACTAAATATACTCAATAAAACACGAATGTTTCTATGAGTAAATTTGTTGTAAGTACAAAGCAACGATTACGTAATTATATTCTGAAACATCAACGTTCTGTAAAAAAAGGAAGTTGTTTAACAGATTTAGCTAGAACTGTACAGAGGAAAAATTTACACCTGTATGGGACGATACACACTAAATATCTATATACCCCAATGAATGGTATTTGAGATATGGGGGAGCTGTTGTGACACAGAAATACCCACATTCCTATCGTAATGATGACCAACTTGTTGCTCTAACCCACTATTGGAGACACCTTAATCAAGAAGAATCCAGCTAACGTGATTCGTTAATCAGGACGTCGTCAAGAACACGACATCGTATAACTTAAGCTTAACACTGATTGTAAACCGTGCCGACTTATTGCATTTGACCCTTGCACAGTGTTATGTTATGTTATCATTCGTCTTGTGTTATACTGGCCGTTTTTTAAAACCACAGACGAAATGACTTTATGAAGTGTATTTTATCATTTTAGTTTTCACACCTGGTTAAGTGACCACCTGAAGGTCTCGAAAGCGCTCGTGGCTTTTTTGAAAAAATTCCTTAACGTGCCTAGACGGAGATTTTTTTCTCTACTTGATATTTCTTGATTCCCTTGTGCTAGCTTACACTTGAGTGGACGCTGATTGATCTCAACATCATGATGGATCAAGAGGAATATAAGTATGATGGAACCATGTCAAAGAATACGGGATCACATACCATTATCATTTATCTTTGATGCGTTCTTTTTACGATCACTGATTATTCAAGACGATATGGCAAAAACACTCTAAAATTCATTGTGTGATCCTCGAAACATCATCTTGAACTCGGAAATAATCCCTTTTGTTCAAACCCAGACGAGCTTGTATCTTGGTCCAAGTCAGTTTCTTCCAAAAACTTCGTCCGCTTCTACGTTTTACAGCAAAAGAACACCTACAAACAGTGTATAAACGCTACAAAGCAGAAATAATACATATTGCAAATTACCTGAGCTATCAGAAAATAGTGATCGTTGTCGTTATCTTTTTTTATGGGTATCGTGCAGAGCAAGCTTTTTTTAAGTATCTCGTTTTTGTCAATCAGCGGTGAAAAAAGAGGCTCAAGCCTATATTCTAAAAAAGAATATATGTATTAATATAATATTTCAGTCACCAGAAGACAATTGCTATATAATTTGATCTGCAGATATTGACATCATGGAGTGAAATGAAGTCCGTCACAGGAGTGTAGAAGATCCGACAAAATTCAAGATGAAATTCTTTAGACTGGTAACAAAAAATAGGGAATTTCTATACAAGAGACTGATGTTAAAGATTTTTGCCCATTAGTAAAGTTACAAATTTCTTGAAAAACGCAGCGTGAATGCAAGTTAAACTAGATCTCAGCCCGTAAATGATTTTTGCTTTAAGAATCCAATAACTTTGTTACTACGAACAAATGTTTGTACCTGTTGCCCCGAAATATCTGATTTCCTTCGACTGAGAAATGGAGATTTCAAACTTTTGTTTAGATATCCTTGTAGAATAACATTTTTGATGAATACGTACATTACTTAAACTTCTTTTTAATCAGGAAGTTTTGTTTTACTAAATACTGATTCTGAATGTAGAATATTCCTTCACAATTATTTCAGGGTGAAGAGCCAAATTCGATTTAAATTTTCAGTAAGATATCGTAAAGATAGAATTTATATACAATTTACGTAATTTTCCAAAAAATATCAATTCGAGTTATTCCCTTAAAGTCAGGGGTTTTTATACCCCATGTTAATTACAGTGGAGTATTGTTACAAGCCAGAGGTCGGATGAATTCCTAAATAATGGTTTGGGCTCCGAATCGATGCGTTGCGTTTCATATACATTGCAAATTTGGATTTAACTGCAAAAAAAGTGTTAAAAGTTATACTTTGTGTATCCTGGATATACCGTTCAAGATGCAATATTATGGTATTCTTGCAATGAAAAAAGTTTGTCATGCATAAATTTATGAGCAAAAAAGTTTAACTGATATTAAAGCTACTGAAAGTTGATGACAAAGAAATGTTAATGCCTGAGCAAAAAAGCAAGCATACACATACAAAGTCACTTACACAATCCCAGTTGCAACTTTGAGTCCTGTAAAAAAACTTAAAAAATGTTTAGCTTCTGATATGACTCCTTTGGCACTTCGATTTGTAACCATTCTTTTCAACTCGGACGGAAATGAAATAAGTATGTTTTGTGATCAAGTGTTTATTAAGATTCACAAACTGAGTAGAAATACACAGATTGTTTTGCAAAAAAAATAATAAAAATACAGCATAAATCATGTAGCCAGAGGAGCAATTTCAGTTGTTAATGAATATATTTCACACGAGCTATAAAAAGAAAAAATTATTTAATTTATTTTGCTACAGAAATTAATTTTAGTTGTTTTGATATTTTTATTCCAAATGTTGCATCAGAATTTTTGAAGTCTAATGTTCCAGAGATTTCTTTTGCATTTGAAACACTAGAAACATCGGGATGAAATTTCTGATATGTTTTTTTAAACAAATTTTTTTCTGAATGTCACAGTACATTTGGGCATGCTAATCTCACTATTGGAGTCCTAATGCCCAAAGCATACACTCGCATGTAGATTGCAAAAATATCTGAAAAAACAGCTACCACTAAAGTAAAATTCCTCATGAAAATAACAATGAAAACAACTAATACAAGCTTCAGCTACGTATATCGACAACACAATTGGTTGGCGCCGAAAGTTAGGTGCTCAATTAGATTCCACTTAGGCCTAATGCTTGCATGTAACGAGACGTAAGTTTTTCTTTTCCTGTCAGGGCAAAATCGACGCACAGGAAAAAATGTTCGCTCAGATGACCAAAGTAGCAAGCAGCCAAGCACGCGTTTCCGGTATAGCATGCTGTAGACTGCAAGTTGGGTTTTTTTTCATTAGTTAAAACAGAGCAAAGCTGTGATGCACAGTTAGACAACACTTCAGCACGTTCACCGATATCAACCTAGCTAGCTAACAATTAAAGTGACAAAGCTTCAGGGTAATCTCTTTCCCATATCAGACTACTGATGCGTGTGGTATTTGGGAATACCGAATGATCAGCTGCAAACATGTGTAGTGATTATTCAGTTTTCATATTAAACCAGAAATTTGTATACTAAACAAGAAATCTGAGCATGGACTGCGATGAAAGATATTATAAAATATCTGGAATCTCAAATTTTAGAAACTTTCTTATTTATTCCAGATCTCTTATATCTCTTTCATGATATAATAATTAATGTTATATACAATATATTGAATAACCGAATAGCTTATGAATAAAACGTCTGTCCGCATTGCTGTTGCTGGAGTTCATAGCAAATTTGAGTTGGAAGAATCAGTCACAAATATTTTTTTTTTGAGAATACGATTGTAGTTGCTTCAAAGCTCAGAAAACAACATTTTTTTAAGTTTTGTTCCTCTTCATGATATTTTTAAAATCTCTATAAAATCTGCTGAAGAATTGTGTAACAAAGGACAACCAGCTGCTAATGATTTTTAAAGAAACGGAGCTTCTGAAACTCTATTTTTAGCATTTTATTTTTACAAGTTGTGAAGTGTAAAAAAGTTTCGTTTACAAAGAGTTTCAATAGATTGCACCAAAATAGATCAAAGAATAAAGCGTCAAAGTCTACTGCATTCTTAAGCAATGATAGATAAAATTTAGGTCAAAAAAAGAAAAACCTGCCGCAAATCTAACAGCAATAGGAGGCAAACAATAGTTTTCTTTTGTGAAACCTGACATTTGCATGCCACTGGAGACTGGGTTTCTGCTGCCGTTTTAGCTACAGTCATGATGCTTAAAAACTGTAAGCTCATGAATGTTCTGGTTTTCCATAAAGTTCGATAAATGCTAAACAATTATCAGGACATTATCTACTTGTTTCTTAACATCTCTTTGAAAACAATGAATGCTGTGATTTCATATCACGAGTAAATGCCTTATCGGTAAAGGGTTTAAAGAAATTTCTCACATTTCTTACCGTCAAATTATCTTTTCGTTTAAATTTCAGAAGACATTTTACAGCTCATGACCGTCAAGAAATCTAAAGTAAAATGTTTTTCGCAAATTTTAACTTCATACGGTAGAGTAAACCACATTCCACTGCTCCTTCAGGCGCAGTGAGTTACAGTGATATAAGACAGTAAAGAACAGCAGAACAATCACATTTGAAGAACTTATGAAAATACAATTATGAAATAAATACCCATAATGGGAGCCTTACTCCAAACGGATGTGAACAACATCTTTAGTGTTTAAAATGAAGATCAACTAACCAGCGTTTCTGAACGTGAATTAAAAAGCACATGGACCAACAAGGTCTGCGTAACGTGTGTTAAGAAACACTTGGACGAACCAGTTCTTCAGTACTTGTTGTAAACAGCACATCTGAAAGTGTTTTATGCAGGGCAAAGTAGTGTGACGTCGTGGCAAATGAAGAATATGTTTTCAACATATGCTTACTTCTTTTCAACTGCTACCATCTTCTTTTCAACACTCGCCGCATCAGTCGAGCCTTCAATTCAAGAGTTTAAGTTACAGGAAAATCAAGAAAAAGAGCATATTTGAATAATTTTAATGTAAAAAATGTTTCTAACTAAATAGTGGCAATTTAATTTTCTAATACGGTCTTCCAGCATTCCAAAAAGTTCGATAGCACCGTGAAGTCCATTTGGAGTATCAGTAAATAAGTTAGAGGAATCTCAATTTAGACTTCCGATTTTCCATGGTTTTTGAAGTGTTTACCTCACTTCGATCGATAATGCCAATTAATAAGGATCTTCTGGTATTTCTGTTAGAAAAAACATTTATTTTGTCTCCAAAAATTATGCCTTATATAACAAATTGAAAGGCGTTCCATCATTAACTAAGACAATTACTTTTCTTGAGAACATACCAAATGTTCAGATTGTTTATCTCCTAAGTCAGACAGGGAAACGGAGAGAAACCGAAGTTTTAGCATAGTTCAATCAGAATGGAATATATCGACTATTCAAAGGATAACACAAGCACGGCTTCGTAGAAATCGAAGAAACAGCAGGCGTAAGCCGGTACGTCAAATTATTGTAATTTTGTAAAAAGAACACCAAATACTGGACTTTATTAATCAGTGTTTTTCTTGTTCTTCAGAAAAAAAGCAGACGACCTTTGCGACTTTAACAAAGCCCAAATTGTAGAGACCAAACAATTGGGCCATAGCAATTCTAAAATGACAAAGCTTCTGTGGTGCTCTTGGCCAGCCATGGTCTGTACTTTCAAAGGTGGGGCGATAAGGGAAAAATCTCGTACCACCGGCAAGGAGTGTGGGTGACCAAGGCTCATGGATGCTAGAGGTGAGCGAAAGTTATCACGTATCGTAGAAGCACAGAAAATGAATACCATTGAGCAACACGCCAACGAAAAGGACGGCAGTAATTTGAACGATAATTGACGGCAGTAATGTGTCACAATCCGAAATACAACAAATCCTGCTCTAAATGTGACTGCACAGTTGCAGGCTGCTCGAGGTGCTTATATCTGCCTCGGTTCACGGTCGAATGCGCCTACAATGGGCATGCCAGTATCACAAATGGACATTGAGTGACTGGAAAAAATATATCTGATCATATGAATCATTTTTGGCATCTCTCAATGAGGTCAACGGGATACGTGTTCGTCGTTTACCTGGGAAATTGGTAGCACAAGGATGCACCGTGAGAATTAAGCAAGCTGGTGGAAGAAGTGTAGAACCTTGGAGATGTGCTGTTGGAAAAACCCGGGTACAGTCTCTTATGTGAAGGAAACAACAACGTCTACTACTTGACTTCCAGGTATTGCCCAGGTCAACATATTCCCTGTACATCAGTCTAATATAGCACATGTGCTACTTTGTTGGAATGGCGATTCCGATTCGCGGCGGCTCAAACACATAAACTACAAGGTTTAAAGATCTATTAATAACGTGTTGGTACCAGATACGATTTGACACCTTTTATATCTAAAAGTGTCCAAGTCTTTCCGGGTGAGAGCTTTTTTCAGCGGCCTGGGGAGGACCAATATCATGTTAGGCAGGCGATTCATTATTTTTCCTCTTCGGTGTGTATTGATTTTGGAGGACACCATCTTGAAAACAAAACGCACGCAGATCATTTAAATTTGAAAATATCAGCACAAGTTAAATCACGGGAAAACAGAGAGAAATTTCAGTTAGCACGATGTCCTATTTGAACAAAATCATTACACAGTAAAGTAGTTAGATAAGAAATAAATATTTTCAATGAGCTGTAGATTTTCATACATTTACGCAAAGAAGAAACGGATACAAATAAACATAAAACCCGAAGAGTTAAATTGTTACCGAAGAAGCAACTAAGTACTTTCCTAAATATTAAGATCTGCCAAATACCTTTTTGCCGAGGAGTGATATTTCGTTCGCCGGACTAGCTGAATTTGACCTAGAAAAAAAGAACACTACAGATAGAAAAGACAGGAGACGACTGCGGCTTTAAAGTTTTTCTTTTTTAACCAGCATAACATTGTCCAAACAACTTATGTATGAAACTTTCAGCTTTCTTTTTAATAAAATTTGACCGAACAGATCTTTGTTAGTTACCTTACTTCAATAAATCAGGACGATTTCATTGTCCATAGATGAATCAAGTTTCAGGGTAAACAAATTTCCCACGGTTGGGTCTGTGATTTATTTCGTTTAATGAAATCTCTAAAAATGTTTCCTTCAAGAAATGTAGCTTACATGGGCATACCTGTCGCTTAAGACTAACCAACGATGACCTTTATATGTTTCAACAACGCACCAAAAAATTAAAAAGTTCACAAAGTGAGGATAATTACCGTCGAGGTACGTTGACACATTTATTGATTAAAAACATTAAAACACACATATACTTTCCGAACACTCAACGTGTTCCCATCATCAATTGTAAAATAGGTGGTTAAAGGCTACATGCGGTATTTAAGGTAAAACCACACGACATGTAAGAGACAGGTGACACGTCTACATGAAAGACAACATAACATACACAGACGACGTAACAAATTGACAGTTAAGGATGAAAAAGAGAGGTACGGTTAACAAGCTGAACGTCAGAAGGTCTCAAGAGGTTAAATGCTGTGATTGTGATGTCAGATTACGCTCGCGATGTTCAATAGAGTTTATGAGCTCTTATTAAGTTCTGGGTAGGTTAATACAGTAATCATCGTTGCAGCAAGAATTCTGCAATCTGTGAATAAGCACAGTTTCTCCGCATCTCAGCAACCATTTGTTTCTATAATCCGAAATGAGTTTAACATCAGACCAGATGGGTGTTAGATTCTTGTCGAGGCACTTTCTCGTGAGTGCTGTGGTACAAAATTGATTTCCCAAAGAGGGAAACCAATTTGAATTCAGATAGTCTGTATTTCAGTCTTCTTTTAGAACTACTCACATAGTAGGTTCTATGTGATATAGGGGAACCAGAGTTAGAGTTTTTTCTCACAAGTTCGTTTTCTTCTGAGTATCTCACAAAAAGTGCAAACATATATTTCTTCACACTCCTTGCTAGGTTTCCGTCGCAAAGATTTAATGTAAAACGTAATTTTTACAAGACAATGGTAGAGAAAGAGCTCCGTTCAGCAAACAGTAAACATTTTCAGTAACATTTAAACGGCATTTGTTTATTCCCATTGTAAGTCTACACGTTGTAGGTCTATGCATGTTGAATAAAACACTTTTCTTAACGAAAATTCCAGGAAATACTTGATACTGGCAAATAATGTATAATTACTGGAAAATTAATATTTGATTAGCTCTGAGTCGCAGGGGTATTTTGCTAATATAAGTTCATTTTTGTGTACGCAGATATAGATGTATTTCAGGAAATTATTTTCAACAAGCAAATGGACTTTCTATATTTTATCATTTGTTCACATTTTATTAATTTCCCGTTATTTGTAGGAAATCCCTAAACTGATACAATGCAAAATATTTCAAACAATTCAAATTTAACAGTATCAAAATATCATATGCAGAGATATTTTGATACTGTTGAACTTGAATGTAATAATTAAATACAAAAGTTGCAGCTTTGTAATAATTAAATACAAAAGTTTTGTGTTCTCCCCTTGTACTGCCTTTTGCTCCGTTTTGGCAGATCAGATGTAACAGCGGGATACCTGAATTTTCTACTTAAGCGTAAACTTATTTTAATTTATAAATTACATTCTTGTTTTCCTCAAAGTAATGCTCAAAACAAGTTGCTGAATACAGATTGTTAAAGCTTTGGTACTCATTCGTTTTAATGAAGCATTTTCGTTTTAATGAAATTTTAATGAAACTATGAACTGTTCGTTTTAATGAAATTTTCTGCGAAAATTTCATTAAAACGAACAGTTCATAGTTTTTTCCCCGTTTCTCCCACAAGAAGTTTCGAACCCGTTACTGCAGTTTTTATTTGGTATGTTTATTGAGTAAGGTATAAACTGCAGAGACAGGTTTCTCTTCAAGGAAATCCATCCACAGGTTTTGTTTTTTTGTTTTGTTTTTCGATTTGAGTTTGAAGGATCACCCTGAGAAACTCAATGCGCTGCCGCCTGTCCCTAATTTAGGATAACTGGCTCCAGGAAAGGAGAAGAGCCAGCACCAAAAGACCAACACAACATCCGTGCCTTACCTGGATTCGAACACTGAGTCATCTCGAACGAATAATCAGAAACCATCGCTTAGATCACTACGACACCGGGTCACCAATCAACACGTTCATTCACTGGAACGCTCTAAGTTTATTTGCACTTAGGTGTTTAGAAATCGGTTGTTTTTATATATGGAGCGAAACGACAAAAACGCATATCATCAAGAAAAAAATCCATCTTTACGAAGACTCAAACTGATAACATTGGCTTGCTACATACACTGACGGAAAACAAATCCCAACACCAAGAAGGTGTTGTGTTAGATAAACGACAGTTGGTAGGCGGTGAGAGTACATCTGTAAGATGACGTCTACGCAAATGTCGCGCTCGGCGCATACGTGTGGAGCTAGTAGCGCCCCTCGGAACATGCAAAGCAGGATTGCTGTAAATACGCGCTGTAAAGTTCGTGAGCGTTAGTTATCGTTGAGATTCGACGTAGTGTGTTGATGTTAGTCAAGAATGCCTTTAAAAAGACGAAGAAGCCATTATCAACAGCTCACGGAGTTTGAACGAGGTCGTGTAATTGGGCTACGAGAAGGTGCATTTTTTTTCCGCAAGATTGCAGAACGACTTGGCAGGAATGTAGCCACCGTGCATGATTGTTGGCAGCGGTGGTCAAGGGAAGGGACTGCCTCATGAAGACCGGGTTCCGGCCGGCCACGTGGCACTACTGAGAGGAAAGAACGCCGTGTACGGCGTATGGCCGTGACGCATGGTTCTACTTCTGCGACAGCAATTCGCGTTGCAGTTGCCACCACAGTAACACAACGAACTGTTACAAATTTGTTATGAGAAGGACAGCCCCGAGCCAGACTCCCTGTAACGTGCATTCCACTTACTCCAAACCACCGCCGTTTGCGACGTCAGTGGTGTCAAGGTAGAGTTCATTGGTGGACGGAGTGGAGATCTGTTGTGTTTTCTGATGAAAGCCGGTTCAGCCTGGGTGCCAGTGATGGCCGTGTGTTGGTTAGAAGGAGGCCAGGTGAGCGCCTACAACCAACCTGTCTGCGGCCGAGACACACTGGACCTACACCTAGAGTTATGGTCTGGGAACAATTTCCTATGACAGCAGGAGCACTCTCGGGGTTATCCCACGCTCCCTGACGGCACAGTTGTACGTCAGTCTGGTGATTCAACCTGTTGTGCTGCCATTCATGAACAGCATTCCAGGGAGTGTTTTCCAACAGGATAACGCTCGCCCGCATACCGCTGTTGTAACCCAACATGCTGTACAGAGTGTCGACGTGTTGCCGTGGACCTTCTAGATCACCAGATCTCTCTCCAAACAAGCGCATATGGGTCATCATTGGACGACCACTCCAGCGTCAACCACAACCAGCATTAACCGTCCTTGTATTGACCGACCAAGTGCAACAGGCATGGAACTCCATCCCACAAACTGACTTCCAGCACCTGTACGACACAATGCATGAACGTTTGCGTGCTTGCATTCAACATTCTGGCGGTTACAGCGGTTATTAATGTACCAGCATTTCACATTTAAAATGGCTCTTCTCGCGATTACAATGAGCTGTGATCTTGAAATCTTAATCAATTAAATATGTTACCTATACAAATGTATTGCCGCCATTTCATTCCTTTTCAACCATTTTTTCGTGGTGTTGGGATTTTTTTTCCGTCAGTGTATTTATACGTCTGTTTGTCTAAATCCTGGTAAAATATTTTTTTTCGTTTTTTTTTTTTTTTTGCTTTTGGTCTCTGTTACTGTAAAAGATTTATAACATATTCGAAATGTATTGTAATAAGGTATTTTTACTGCTCAGTGTACTCATGTGAAACGAAAATCTGTAAATATTGTCCATTTTTTGGAGGGCGAAAGGGTGTTTAAAGACCTTTTTCAGCAAATGATGTGATAAGCAGACACCGTTCCTAATTTAGGGCAGTTTGTTTCAAGGATGGGGAAGCTAAAGTTTACTAAGCAAAGCACACCATCTATGCTTTATCTGGATTATAACCCGGACCAATCACGGACAAATTGTAGGAAACCTGCTTTTAGGATATTGTGCTATCACCGAGAGAGGATTTCCTTACAAGGTAAACGTAAAAACCTTTGCTAATTACAATTTAATTTAAAATAAACTTGTGATTTTAAGATTGTCCGAAGTTTTTTGCTCAGAAATACTCAAAATATTTAGATTTACACTTAAATAAACCGAATAAGGACGAATACCTCCAATGAAACCCAGGCATTTCTGTAAACCGCTAATTTCCCCGTTAACAACAGCATAGTGTTCGTAAACAACAACATAGTTTTCGTTAACAACAATAGTGTTGTTCTGAGTTTTTCAACATATTGTTCCATATTTTATAAAGAAAACTAAATATTGAATATAAATTTAGCCTAGAAACTTTGATTATTGCTCAAATACTGCCTAGTGTGCGATCATTGAAAACAAAAGTAAATTCATGATTTATGTTTGGGAGAATTTCGTGTTCTGCAGGGAAGATTGAGTATTAACGGAAACACGCCGTCGGCAGGGTTTCACTTTGTTACATGAGGAAAAAAATGTGTGCAGTTTAAATGGATTCTCATTATATTTCATTAAGACTAATATCTTGTAAAATATTTAATTAAAGTTATTGAGTATCCTTTTTTTTTTATGGCAATTTCCCATAAATTATTGGATTTGATTCAGACTTTTCAAAAAAAACACTCTTTTTTTCACCTAAAAACTCTGTCCAGATAAGTACGTTGGAATCTAAGACAACTAATAAGTCCATGAAAAATGCAGCAAGAAATAGCTTTATTGCTGACTTATTAAAATGTTGACACTTTACTAAGGAGGGAAATGTAGTAGTTATTTAACAAGATAAGATTCACTGAAATAAAAGCAGTGAATGCAATATGTCATAAAGGGTTTCTGCTCTACTGACAGTTGTAATATTTCATCGAAATTGTTATTCCCGAGGATCCTTTTGGAAATAAATATGTTAAATTGTTTTCATAGAATAATATTAATCATGAAATGAAGTCAAACGCATTTGTTGATATTCCAGGGTACTAAACAATAAATTCAATATCCTAGGCGCTTTACTCAGCACTTTAACGTGCAAGAAAATTATTTTACTAGAAACTAAATTTGCTTTTGGAGACGGTGCGTATAAAGGTGAAGTGAAAGAAGTTCGTGAAGATAATCTGACGCCTAAAAACATAAAGACGAACTCAAATTTCAATCATATGTTTGGAACAATATCCTAAACATATATTAATATCTTAAAAATATTTTAAAACAAATAGTCCTTTTTACGAAATTGCAGCTTTTAGAAATTATTGTTCACTATCATGTCCCTGTTGGATCGCTGACTATCTGTCTTAGGGTTCGTGCACCAATCATTGTACAATCTTCGTACAGTTGTCCTTGCTTTACCGGGAAAGATTACCTTTACTGAGATGCTTGCACTTTTCCACCTATGGTACACTATTATGTTCCTTCTGGATCGCTGACTATTTGCCTTGGTGTTCCTGCACCATCATTGTGCAACTTCGGTACAATTATTCTTGCGTAACCGGGGAAGCTTACGGTTACTGGGATGCTTGTACCAGTCCAACATCGTCCATCATGGCTCTGTAGATTATTAAATAGGTTATCTTAATAAGTTAGCAACTAAGTGTGCATGTTATTACAAACATTCTTGATAAACATCATTGTCGTTTTGCATAGCACTGGGTTGGTGCTGTTTGCGAGTCGCCAGCTTCATGTGTGTGACACCGAGGTCGTCAATCTATTTATTTTTATAGCTTATAATAACTGTCTGCTCTTCTTCGTACGATAGCCCACTATTCCATAGCGCCATGCTTGTGTCAGACCGCGGACGCTAATCTATTTAGTTTCAGAGAGTGTTTAAGGGTTTTCTCCTTTCCTTGCAAGCTAACACCCATTTGTAACATTGCACCTGCATTTTAACCTCTTGTTTTAAGTAGAATTAAAGTGTGGAAATGTTAAAATTTAAAGTTTCTGCATTTTTAAGCTAAGCTGGTAAGCATTGAAAGAAGTATTTTGTACATTGAAGTAAGTAGACACTACACTAAAATCAGTCGATACAAATAACACTGCTAAACACACGTTTTATCCCAGACATATTTTGTTTTATTCTTTAGTGTTTTATACGAGGAATCCAGATTTGCCATCCAAATTTTGCTCTCACGTGTAGTTTTAGATATATAACAATATGATTTTTCCAATTTTTTACATTACATTTTTTTTGGAAGAAATAATTCCAGTATTGACTTGGAGCACATAGCATCGTATAGTCATATGAGAAAACAATAAAAAAAGCTGCATGTGACATACATACTCTGTTGCGGTTGTGTTTTATCAAATGCGGGGGTCCGGTTAGCACGTGCGAATGAGTCATAGACATCGCGCCCTCTGCACCCTTCCCGGCTGCTCATTCGACTGCTCGACAAAGCCTTATGTCACGGTTCTCTGCAGACAGCCGAGGTGAACGCTGTGCTGTTGCTCTTTACTAGTAGCTCTTGTTTGTGTGTGAAAACTGAAAAATGCCAGGCAAGTGCCTCAACCATCCGGATAGGTTTTGTCATGTGTGCGGTGAATTGGCATTCAAACCTCAAAGGAGGAAATTTACCCCGTTAATACGGAAGTGATATCAGCTTTACTTTGGTTGCAAAGTAGGAGATCAGGGCAAGAGTTGGGCCCCACATATTTGTTGTGTTACATGTTAAAGACTTTTAACGGGGTGGGCAAGCGGCTCTCGCCATATGCCATTTGCAGTTCCCATCATGTGGAAACAGCCGAAAGATCATTCTTCAAATTGTTATTTTGTATTACAAATGCAAAGTGAATCACAAGTAAGTCGAAACACAGTTTAAAATATCCCAACTTACTTTCAGTGATGCGACCTATTCCCCACAGTGATGATATGCCAATACCACCTCACCCGGTATCAACCGATATGAATTAAAATTGAAGCTCTGAAGAGGACCAGAATGAAGATCACGCTGGTCGACATTATGCATATTTCAACATTTCTAATGAGCCTCATTTATTTACACAAAGAGACGCAAACTATTTAGTGCATGATTTAAATTTATCTGAAAAGCAGCCAGAACGTTTGGGATCACGACCAAGAGGGTGGAATATTCTTGATCGCGGAACTAGATTATGCAACTTTCGAAATCTTCAAGAAGATTTCAAGGAGTTTTTCTCGCAAGAAGGAGATATAGTGTACTGTATGATATTTCATTAGTGTTGGACACTATAGGACATGCTCATAAAGCACAGGAATGGCGTTTTTTTATAGATTCGTCAAAGGTTATCCTAAAAGCTGTCGTTTTGGAGAATGGAAACAAATTCCCACCAGTTCCACTAGCATATGCTATTAATATGAAAGAAACCTAGGAAAATTTGAAGATTATTCTAAATAAGATATAGTATGAAAAATACATTTGGAACATATGTGGAGACTTCAAGGTGGTCACTATGCTGCTCGGGTTACAGTCTGAATACAAAAACGTTCGCTGTTTTCTGTGCGAGTTGGACAGCCTGTATCATAAAAGTAATTACAAAAGGAAAACATGGCCTTCACGTAAATCCTGGTGAAAACAAATGTAATGAATGCTCATTTAGTTGATCCCCAAAACATCTATCTCCCACGTCTTCATATCAAATTAGGTTTGGTCAAAAAGTTTGTGAAAGCCATGGACAGAAATAGAAGTTTTTTTTTGTTTTTTTTTTTGTACTTAAAGGAGAAATTCCCCAAAATTAGCGATGCAAAAATTAAAGAAGGCATTTTCGTAGGTCCACATTTTAGAGAACTAATGAAAAATGAAACTTTTGCAGGACGCTTGAATGACTTAGAAAAACGCGCATGGGTCCTCTCAAGAATTTAGTGGTAAATATTTTAGGCAAAAAGAGTCTCACAGCTATATGGATGTAGTACAAGAGATGCGGAAAGCATATGAAGACTTAGGCTGCAATATGTCTCTGTAGATCCACTTCCTTCACTCTCACTTATATTTCTTTCCCGAAACCTGGGCGCCGTAACTGATGAACACGGTGAGCGCTTTCATCAGGACATTTCGAGCATCGAAAAAAGATAAAAAAGGAAATTGGAGTTCAAGTATGTTAGCAGATTACTGCTGGAATCTCAAAAAGGACCTGCCTGAGGTAAATTATTCCAAGAAGTCTTCAACAAAGACCTTTTAGGCAAATAAATAAATACATACGTTGCCATTTCCACGATCTAGAAACACATAGCAACCGAAAAATGGTTGTTTCTGGAACGTGGAAAGAGCGACGTATTTATTTATTTACTGACGCCACGTATTTAGAGGATTTTCACCTTTTAAGTACGTTGAACATTAATTAATTTCCTTAGTGTAAATGCTATTAATGAAAACTATTTACGCAACTGTCACACGAAAACCTTACCTGACAGAGAAAAAGGATCTTCATTATTGAATTCAGCGCGAAAATAACTAAAAGTGGGGCCACAAATATCTTCGGGACAGAATTTTTTTTTTTTGTAAATACTAGTGTAATCGGTAAATAAATATCTTTATTACAGAAATTGGTTTTAAGAAAGCTATGAATTTGGTTATAGCCAACGACGTACATCTGAGGTTCAAAAATTGCTTTTGCAAAACTTCTCATCTTCTCATTTTTAAAATAATGAGAAAATATCTCCAAATTATATCTCGGAATATCAATAATTCTGAAGTATAGACACTGATATGTCTGTTAAGGAACATACGAAAAGTTGGTTTAATATTGCTTATAATATTCTAAATATACATCACACCCGTAATTCACATTTTTCGCGATAAATTTTCCTTCTACTAATGCACATGCCGAAATTATTTAGAAAAACACAATACAAAGCATTTCTGAATCTATTTTCCAAAAGCTTCACTCGTGTTTATTTCAAAATAAACGTACTACTATGTTTCCCGCACGTTTCAGTGCAAACATGGCTTTGAAAATGTTTGTATTCAAGAAATTAAAATTAAGTATATTTTAACTTTTCTAACATATCGTTATCCGTAATAAGAATGTATGCGTTAAAATACATTAAAAAAGGAGACATTTCTCTGTGCTTGTGCCATTAATTTCTTGATGTGAAAAGTATTACTCACAGAAAAAGTTTGTTTTCTGTTAAATATGAGACATTGTTTGACGTACGAAAATACAGTAGAAACATTTATGTGCCGATCTCTATGTGTGGAAATATATGCACAGTCGTATCAAAATAATATGACCACCTACCTAATAATGGGAATAAAGACCCATGGCCTGGATGGCAGCGGCGACACTGCGTGGAATGGATGCAGTGTAGATCTAGAATGTTGCCCGAAGCGCACGTGCCCATTCGGACTGTATTAAAGCACGGAGGTCCCGAAGATCATGTGATTGTCGGTCGGCGGGTCGTACTTGTAGATTCAAATAGTTCGACAAGTACTTTATGCGATTGAGATCGGGCGATTTCGAATGTCAAGGGAAAACGGAGACATCGCTGTCGTGTTCTTGGAACCAGTCACCCAACCCATCAGCGACATGGCAGGCCTTATTGTCCTGTTGGTAGACACCATCAACACCACAATAAACGTCCAACATGTAGGAAAGATGTGGTCAGCGAGAACGGACAGGTAACCATTCTATCATTATGCGAAAAAAACATAGCACATTGTCCTTGAATGCCGAATTTTAGAAAACTTATATAAGTTCAGATAGAAAATTATCCTTGTTACTTTCAGTGAAAGTCGAAACATCTAATTGTTTCATATTATATCTCCAAATTATAGGCACATCTGAAATTCATTTACAGTGATAAGAAGAAACAACTGTTCCTTAAAATTTACAAAATTGTTGCGTTCGGACGAAACTTTAAACGCTGTTACGAGGTAAAAATTCAATGAAACATCTTTCTAATTGCAAAGATACTGAACGTCTGAATTCCTAATATGTTAATCTCTAATGAACGTGCAGCCCGACATTGAAATTACTAAAAAACGAAGCCTTTGTAGGAACGCCATGTAAATTGGTGTATATATGTAAACAGTTGAGATATTATAACTACTGTATTTGAGATCCAATAATATGATATGCGGCGAAGGCAAAAGGGGTAATCTCGTTGGCAGGTCTTATATACTTTCATTTTCTCTTTGCTTCGACACCATTGAAGTGAAATGACCTAAGTGACGAAAGCTCTTGTTAAGAGTGACAACACAGGGCCTTGACATCTAGAATTTGTACCACCACAAAGTTACTAAAATGTAACGCCACTCATTTTAAATCTTGGAACAATTTCTATCTTCAACGTATTGCAGAATGGACCCTGGGATAACACCAAAACTGTTAGTAAATAAAATTATTCTGGTCCCAGGTAAAACCACGTGATATCTAGTAAAAATGAAGCTGCATCAAGACTTTAGATTTTACAATGTAACAATAGCTATTGGCGGGAAGTTCAGAACAAATAACCCAAAAACAAGACTACTTGCAAGCACTCCCTTCCATTTAGTAATTTGCATCATATCCTTTTTTCTCATTTCCTTAAATAAATGGTTTAGGGCACTTTTTGCTAAGAATCTTATAACATGTCACTTTGGACTCTGGTGCAATGCGGGAGAGACAAAGAAATGTAAGAGTAAGAACGCAGCTTTGGTGCATATGTGCAGGACAGAGTACGTGGCCTCCAGCCAGAAACGAGCCTGGGAGAAAAAGCAGAGAAAGTAGTATACGCAACGAAAGAACCCAGTTTCAATTTTTTGTAATGTGGGCAACATATTAATATGTGAATTACATCAAGGCTTTTGTATCAGTGTGGTGGGTTATATTTCAGTTTTTATACCGCCCATTGGCAAACCCTTCTGTTTCCTAGATTATTGTTACAAACGCAATTAGCAGTCGGGCCCCTCATAGGTCTCATCATTAATAGACTGAAGGTCTTTCATCTTGGCCTGCGATATGCAGCAGCCAATTTCGCTGCACATCTCAGTGAATTTCGAAGTTGTTCGTACTAAGAAATTACCTATTTCTGATGCAGGAATGTGTTAAACCAATCCGTAAATTAAGAAACAAAAGTTTCCTGTGCAGTGTTACATCACTCATCCTGTTAATGCAAACATAGTAATGCAAAAAAATCATTAATTAAAGAACGAACATATGTATACTATACATATTATCCGTCTTTCCCCGCCTATACATTGTATAGGCAGAGAAAGGCGGAGATATTTTTCAGATCAATATGTATGGGCGGAGAACGCTTGCTGGAATTGTATTGCTTTGCCTCTTTATACCAATAAAGGGAATTTTTTACTAGATTTATTCTTTTTTGGTGTATAACAACCTTTATAATGCAGCTACTAACTTGCTTTTTCCGGGCAAAAACTGGTTTCGTACATTGAACTGAGGAGATCTAGAATCAAGCTGGAAACCGAAATATGTAACCTACAATTCTTGCTTGCCTGCAAAGAATCCGCACATATTCCTGCATTTCTACGTTTTAAATCGAACATAGACAACCACTAGTTCCGACGAAAGAATATGCAACTGCAGCAGTGCTCCACTTTATTAGAGATAAGAAAATCGCCGTTATGAAACTAGAATATAGAATATTCTACCTGCATACAAAGTTGGCCAATGAAGTGGCCCCTCATTTTCCCACCTCATGTTAAGAAGAATCGGCATCCATTCATTCCGCCAACGACAAATCCGCTCTGTAATTCACCGTAACACATTCACACACTCTATCGATCCCGATCGTCAAGGTTTCCTGAACGTCTCTCACACAAGGCGAACTCCAAGTACTACAGAAAGGCGCTAAATATTCCTTCAAATCACCCATCGGCCTCAAAGCAGTCGAAAGCGTCCTACAATACATTCCATCCAACGAGAGTCCCTATTAGAAACCAATCCACCAGCAAATTGATGGAAGAAGTAAAACGAGCAGAGCTCGGCAGAACAAGAAGCATCCCTCAGCAATCAACCAGCTAGAACTAGACCATAGTGTCGTTTTCACATTAACGGATAAATCCGTCCAGATTTCCATCATAGACTGCCAAGACTACGATCAGAAACTTAAATCATTCATATAACAAACACAAGCGGTCTTACTCACAGTTAATCCTCTAAACCGCCAGATAGAACAAACACAAGTGGTCTTACTCACAGCCGATCTTTTAAATTGACTGATAAAACAAACCAAAAGGACGATAAAGCTGCCTGCGTTACCTTACACTATAAAGAAAGGTGAGAAATTGCCTCCGGCACTTACAGTACCTAAACTCTTCGTGCGTTCAAAGCACTACAAAGCAGATAATCCCATCAGGCCGATCATTTCTAAAAGACAGGGTTTCACAGCCAACCTTCAGCAAGCCTTTTCCAAGTTTTTGAAGCCATTCATGCCACGTTCAGAAAGCGTACTCCTTTCTTCAACTGACTTTACCTCCAAGCTGAGAAACACCTTTCTAAAACCTACAGATATTATTGCGAGCTTTGATGTCATTTCACTGTATCCATCTGTACCATTGCCAGAAGCCAAAGCGAATGTGAAACAAATTTTGCCTGACTCCAGCCTGTTTAACCTGAAGCCTGAAGAGGCATATCTAGAACGCTCGACATGGTTACCGAATCCAGTTTTTATGCGTTGATCTCTAAATTCTAGAAGCAAACGCATGGAGACCCTGTGGGCTCTACTGTATCATCGGTACTAGCAAAGGCTGTATTACGCACCCTAAAGAATGGGCACCATGCCATCCACACCCAAACTCCGAGATTATCGTTAAGATATGCTGACGACATTTTCTTCCTACGGGAATACGACATGAACTTACTCCGTGACTTCATCACCAGTATGACTGCCATACATGATGACATAAAGTTCTAAGTGGAAATAAAAGACAGAGGTGTCCTACCTTTTCTGGACGTTCTAATTAAGAGAACTCCTGCAGGAGCATTAAGCAGCAAAGTACTCTATAAACGTACCTATTGGCCAAACCCTATGCTATCTTTTCCCACCAACCTCGACTCGCACAAATACGCATTCTTGCGACATAGAGCAAGGAGAGCAAGATTTCTTTGCTCGAAAAGAGTTAACTGTGAAGCAGAGGTTCGCGACCTTAGATCCCTTGCGGTCGCTGGAGGATTTGATACCTCCCGCGCGTACTTCATAATCACTAAAGCAACAGCCGAAAAATTGATCGGCGCATCTGAAAACAAATACCCACCCTTACGATTCATCGGAGCAATCCCATACATACCCAGGCTTAATCTACGTCCTCAGGAAACAATTTAAAAAGTATCAGCTATGTGTCCAGCTGAGAACTCCAAAACCTATGTCTTCTCTATTTCGAGTGGGGAGATGCATATATACTAAACCTGCAGTCGCCGGCATCTATGCGATCCCGCTAATATGTCCTGATACCACCGTTAAACACTACATCGGAGTCACGAAGATATCCTTTCGCCAGCGGGTGTCAGAGCACGAAAGAGACGTCAGACAAGAGAAACAATCGACTGTGTTATCACGAAAGGTAGCCACCAAATTAGCCAAAGCAAGCTGGCTGGACATTACCTACATCGCCTCTACCACAAGTTCAAGGCCGCGATCCTCAGAGAAACTACCAAAATTCTAAGGCGGAGCGACGTTTGCAGCACCGATGTCTCCGCAGGACTTCATTCAGCATAGCGCACCATCCTCAGCGTAGTTCCACCATACCCACCTACTGGATAAAAGACCACAGCCGATGAGCGCCTGAAATATTTGTTCTCTGTCACAGTATTTCATTTCTTCGATTGCCGTATGACGAAGTGCATATTAACGAGCTCCTCCATGTTTATATGATATATTACCTTGCTTTGTTTACAATTAGTTTGGATTGCCATTTGTTTCTCTTCTCACCTTAGACGTATTGTCCACCTGAGGAAGCCGTTGGAAGGCTGTAAATGCTTGCTGAAATTGTGTGCCGTTGCGTCTCTATACAATGTACGGAATTATTTACTATTTAGGTTTATTCTCTTTTTTCTTTTTATTATTTGCAAATTTTCTGAAGGAATGCACCATGGAAAGGTTGCCTCAGAAAATCTTCCTCTGTAATGCTATATTTCAGTGGAATCAATAAAATGTGGTTTGATGTTTTGCTTTTTTTCCTTTTCCGAAAAAATGATAAGGCCTAAAATAAATAATTTTTAAATCATACTTCTATGTTGTCGATTTGGATACGGTATTATTTTCAGAAGATAAATTATAAATATATTGAAAAATTTATTCTACCTATCTAATTTCCTTCTTTAATATATCGCAAAGTGGGTTGAAGCAATGTTTTCACCTATCTGAAATGTATTATTGAGCAAATCAAGTGTTTTAAGGCCATCTAGGTTAAACCGTTTTGTCCATTTGATTCCTGTGTTCCATAAGTGTCCTTGTGATTTTTTTGTAGACGTCTGAGAATTTGTCCTGTGCCTTTTCATGTGGAATATTATAACGCGCTGCAGGCTAGCAAATCCTGATTTTTCGTATGTTGATTCCCTGCAGTTCAAGATTTAGTCACCGTCTTTCATGACGTTAGAATTATTTTAATATCATTAAGTTAAAGAAAATGCTTTCCTGCACATTTTGAACAATTAAAATGTGAGATTTTGTGTTAATCATTGTCGAAAGAAAATAAATTTGGAATTACTTTAACTGAGTACGTATCAGAAAGTTATATAAAATTTACTTGATAACATTATTTAAAATGCGTTTTCGAAGTACACCAGAACATAGTGTTATTGACTCATTCGCAAATTAAAATTGCGAAAATTTGAAACACTACAATTTATTGGAAATTTAGAATCACAATTTAAAAAGAAATCTCAACGTGAGTTTACTTATGTATTAAAAATAATAAAACTAAAATGCAATTTGGTAAAGCTCTTAAATATTTTCTTTTGCTCTTTTCATTTTTAAGGAGAGAATTTTACTGATTCCCCAGAGTTAGGCAAATGCCTTATTTGGACCCGTTGCCTACCAATCTGACAGTGCTTGTAGACTATTTGTTCGGAGGCAGGGCCATAGCCAGAAAGAATTTTCGGCGACGATTTCTGAATTTGAAAATTAATTTTCACCCTACGTTACACATATGTTTAGTTTTTTCTGTCACATTTTTTGGACATAAAATTATTTTATGTAATTCTCCCCGTTTCTCAAATACTGACTTATATGGAAGTGTGAAATAGAAAACTTATTTCTTTATGGTTGATGGTTTCCGGCAAGGGAACCGAATGGTAGAAAGAAGCCACATTGAGACCCCACATTGGAGCAGCGGTTTCAGCTTTGCAGCTTACAAGGGAAAGTCTCTAATGGCAATCCCTCCGAAATTCGTGAAATTGACAAAATAGGTTCAGACCCATGTCCTAAGTGAAACTCTGGCTGGTTTTCATGCACAAATGCGCATATGCGGAGTTATTCAAGTTTCAAGTGTCGAGAAAAGTGTATTTGCCTTGCTGTCATTAAAGGCTAAAACTTTCCACTAGACGTGTCAAAAAAACTTGTTTAAACACCAAAAAATTGAGGAAAAGCTCAACCGATGTTTTGGAAGTAAATAATCAGCATTCTGCGTCATGAGCAGTAAAGCACAGGTGCCCTTTGTGCACCGCGCAGCGTGAAAGATAGACACGCATATCAATACACAGAAGTAACCAGAGGGTAAGTAAGACAATAAACAGAATGATAAAAGAACCAGCTACACAGTTTGTTTGTGCGTGCGATTGTTTTATCGTATGCGCTGTTCTTCCATATATCGTCTGCGATTTTTATTCGAGTGAGTCACACGTTAGGTTCTTTCCCATGACAACCCGTAGACATTACAAAAAAAAGTGTTGCTACAGCTCTCATGTTAGTGGAATTCTGTATTCGTGTAAATCGGACAATCACTGTTGTGTGTCCTATTCGGTAATTCTGTGTGTGATTTTGATGGGTTTAGGTTATCATTTTTCAGAAGGTTGCTTGCATTTTGTATAGCAAACGTTTTCGTGATGTTGTTTGTGAGCAGACTTCGAACTGTTGAGCTTGGTAAGTGACCAATTTTTACAAATTGTTCATTTTCGATGTTAGAGATTAAAGTAAGTGGCCAATTCTATTAATCCATTCGATGTACTTAAAATTCTGGACAGAAAAATTAAAGAAATATTTATGTGAGAACTGTAATTCCTAATGGAAGGAAAGATGAAAAATTTGCAAGTGTGCTGTGTGGTATCATTACTGATAACTTCCATGATAACACCGATATTGTGATCGCATAAACTTTGGATTTGACCCATGATAGTGACGATTCCAGTGTTGATAGTGATGACGACAGTGAAAAAGTCAGCCAGTTTTTCAAGCGATTATGTACCAAGTTCACCTGAACAGAACAAAGGCAGAAGGAAATTGACACAGCATAAAGTAGGTGTACAATTGTCGATTTATAATATTGCGATCACTGAAAGTTAAGGCTGTGAAAAAGTTCAGAATAACGAAATCAGCTTTTCTACGAAATATGTAAAACCTTAAGGGAACTGAAAAACAAAATGTGGTACGTAACAAAGTTCATGATCGATAAAGTTGAGGAAGAGAGAGCGAAAGGAGCTGTAATCCATTTTTTGAAATTTGAAGGCATGTGCTGTGGAAGCTGCAATCAAATTACATCCTCTTAATTTCAAAGCATCTAGCACATTCGTACATAACTTTAAATGTAAGCATTATATCAAATCCAGACGCGTAACTGCATTTGTCACAAACAAATACATTATGGATGGCAACGTTTTGCAGCAACAGGCAGTGACATTTGTAACCAAAATGAACGAAGCATCAGCGCCTAGTGATATCGGAACATGTAATATATGGAATAGAGACCAATCGAAATTCGAGTACGAAATGACATCAGCTAGAACACGGTTGACAAAAGGTGAACATGACACAGAAGCAATTTTGCAGTTTTCAAATGCTACAACGCATTCATATACAATTCAAGTGCGTATGTCATGTGATGGAATTCATGGGTCGAAATTCTCATTTGCTTTCAAGAAGCAGGCTGAGAATTTGGACCTCAAGTTGCAAAAATGATTGGTAGTAACACACCCCAGAATATTAATGTAATAGCCAGTAGTTATTTTAAAGTAACTAAAGGTATTGTGAGAGAATGGCTGGATAAGATAACGTTTTTTAACCTGTTCTTCATATTCATACCCTTCTATTGATCGACTAATGGATAGGACAGACATACCAACGCATTTATGCAAATGCAAAAAAGGACACGAATCTCACTATTGGCGTAATGCCTCCGAAAACCACACGGTTTTGCCCACCAATTCTCGTTTACTTCTTTATGCAATATAAAACACTGGCAAGAAGAATTCAAACCATTGTAAGGACACAAAATCTCGCAAAAGGAAACAAACATTAAATTAACTGATCGATTAATTTCTCATAAAAATGCATTCCATAATATATAACCAGGTTTCAATCCCTGCTTTTAACGACATGCACATCTTCGCCTGGTAAAAATCAAGGTGTTCAAAGTCGAAGAATATAACACGCTTTCAAAGTTTTAATCAGCTGTCGTTCAATATTCGTTTGCAACAATGCAACGTGGAAGGTTCTACTTCCATTTCCGGTATACGATATTCATACTGTTCTATATTTGCTTGTTGTGATCATTTTTTCATTGTACAGCACCATTATCACTTCGAGAAATAATGGCATAACCGGTAATTCTTGCTTCTGATGTATTTGCCATAAAATCTGAGATTCTAAAATATCAATTGAAAAAACTATTTCGTTAACTGATGCCAATCACATCGATAAACCTTTTCGGAATAATTTCTTCCTAAAATATTCCACAGTTTCTCCGCCAGGAGGCGTAGATGTATATCTTCTTTTTGTCAACATCTCTACTTCTAGGAGTCCGATTTGAAAATTCCTTCTTTGTAGGACAGTGTTTTACGTGAGACATGTTTTTCATATAATTTCAAAATTTTCAAGTAATTCATAGACTTTCCGCTAGGGAGGGTAGCGGTGAATTGCGTTTCGACCTATATATCTGCTTCTAAATCTCCGATTTGAAAAATTCTTTCTGCACCGGATACAGCTCCTGATGGGAAATCGTTTGCACATATTTTTTTATTTATGTAAAAAAAATGGTTTGGCCACCAGGGGGAGAAAATCTTAATTTCCGCTTCTGATGTATTTGCAGCAAAATATGAGCTTATAAATTATCGATTGAAAAATATGTCGTTTGTAGACCGATACTACTCATGTCGACAAACTTTTTAGAAAAAAATTCGTAAAATAGTGCATGGTTTTTACACCAAGGGGCGTAAAAGTATATCTTAGTTTTGTCAATATCTCTACTTCTAGGAGTCCGATTTAAAAAATTCCTTCTTTGTTGGATATTGTTTTCAGTGGGACATGTGATTCATATAATTTCTAAATTTTCAAGTAATCTAGAGACTTTCCGCTAGGGGGCGTAAAGATAAATTACGTTTCCCCCTATATCTCTGGTTCTAAATGTCCGATTTGAAAAAATATTTCTGCACCGGATACAGCTCCTGATGGGAAATCCTTTGCACATAATTTCTACTTTTTGTAAAAAAATGGTTTGGCCACCAGGTGCGTAAGCCTTAGTTTCCGCTTCTGACGTATTTGCAGCAAAATATGAGCTTCTAAAGTCTCGATTGAAAAAAAGTCGTTTGTTGGCTGATACTACTCGTGTCGACAAACCTTTCAGGAACATTTACTTCTTGAAATAATGCATGGTTTCTACGCCAGGGGCGTAGATATATATCTTTTTTTGTCAATATCTCTACTTCTAAGAGTCCGATTTGAAGAATTCTCTCTTTGTTGGATAGTGTTTCCGATGCGAAATGTTTTCCTTATAAATAAAAAAAAATTCAAGTAAGTTATAGACTTTCCGCTAGGGGGCACAAAGGTAAATTCCGTTTTTTGCGTTATCTCTGCTGCCAAAACTCCGATTAGAAAACTTCTTCCTGTATCGCATACAAAACTTGATGGTAAATATTTTTCACACAATTTCTAATGTTTGATTAAGAATGGTTTGGCCTCCAGGGGTCATAAGTGTTAATTTCTGCTTCTGATGTATTTGTAGCAAAATCTGGGATCCTGAATACTCGACTGAATTTTTTTTCTTGGACACATACCGCTCATATGGATAAACCTTTTGAGAATACATTCTTCCTAAAATAATGCATGGATTTCCCACCAGGGGACGTAAAGTCAGATCTTATTTTTGTCAATATCTCTGTTTCTAAGAGTTCCTAAGCTCACGATTCTGTTTACTGCACTATCTGAGGGATTAAAAACCCGATTGAAAAACTTCTATCTTCCGTCAGGTACTATTGTTTTCCATACCGGTTCCATTGACTTTGAATAGCTTTGATAAATTTTATTTGCGTCAGAACGGATTCAAACGACGTGCTTATTACACCCGAAATTCCGGTGTCATCTTTCTATTTATTACTAGAACCAACGCTTTCGTTTGTTTGTGATTTCGACAAACTGTAGTCTCAAAACGTGAAATTTTTAATACTGCAACCAACGGTTGTTGTTTATCTTTCTGGTGTTAAGCTTGTCTGTGGCTTCTCAGGTATGGAAAACAATTCCCTCCGGCTATACTCACAAACCTTTATGGTGCTCGTGCTGCTGAGAGGGGGTTTCGAAACATAGAGATGAATGTTTTTACCGAATACAAGCGACTTGGTATCGGAACCTGCTTAGCAATCCTAGGTTTGCTTAGTCATTAAACGTGGCTAACAAGATCGCGATTGCACTGTTGTTTTTAGCCCTTTGGCATTTCTACTTCAAAGCAACGTTACGTACATATGAACGAGCCGATCTAGCAGGGAAATAAATTTCGAACAGGCTTGTTGTTAAGGTGGCATCATATGAACGTACACTGTAAAAACATTTATCGTAAATTTCACAGTTTTGGACCGTTAACAAGGTTGCCATCCTTTGACTGTAAAAAAAACAGTTTTGTACTGTATCAATTACGGAAAACAACTGCGAAAGAACAGTCAGGAACTGTTATTTTGACAGTTTTGTACCGTATTATTTACGGAAAAAACTGTGAAGGAACAGTCAGAAACCGTTATTTTTACAGTTTTGTACTGCATTATTTACAGAAAACAACTGTGAAGGAACAGTCAGAAACTGTTATTTTTACAGTTTTGTATTGTATTATTTACGGAAACAACTGCAATTTTTACACTTTTGTACCGTATTTTTTATGGGAAGGAACAGTCAGGAACTGTTATTTTTACAGTTTTGTACTGTATTATTTACGGAAACAACTGCAATTTTTACACTTTTGTACCGTATTTTTTATGGGAAGGAACAGTCAGGAACTGTTATTTTTACAGCTTTGTTTTGTACTGTATTATTTACAGAAAAGAACTGTGAAGAAAGAATTACAAACATTAATTCTTACAGTTTTATACTGTTGTTTACAGAGAGATGAAACAGTCAAACTGTAAATTTTAGTTTTAAGATTATTAACCTAGCAATCAGATATGCCTGAATCGTGTGATTTTTTACTGTTCAATATGTAATATCACATCAGAAAACTTGAATATTACATCTCAATCCAGGGTGACATAATTTCTAAGTTTTCGTACATGATATTACATATTGAACAGTAAAAAACAGGCAATTCAGGCATATCTGATAGCTAGGTTAATAATCCTGTGACCTTGTTCCACATAATAAGGGAAGAACGCATCTTCAGCTGAATGAATAGTAAAACTTGCTTTATATAATGTGTTATTTTAATACAAACACTTGTGAAACAGGTGAAGTAAACAGTGTGCTCCCAAAAAACTTTAATGATAATGTATAACAATGAATACACACTTGTTTTATTGTGCTTATATTAAACATATGCTACTTATAAGCTTACTTGTTTTGTGTGCTGGCAAATTCAGCATCATCAGTCAGTTCTGAACATGATTCAGTGAAAGTGGTCTTATAAGTAGGATATGTGTGATATAAAAGCAATAAAAATGTGTTCTCTGAGAACAACTGCAGTCAGTGTGGCGAGGTGTGGAAAAACACAAAGGTTGAAAAAACAGCTGAAGCTCAGATTTTCAGACAACAACATGGAGGGAAAGCACAAACGAATATTGAGCTGCCCAAGGATGATCATTGAATACATCTGAAATGTTAGAAGTATCAAACTTGCTACATAGACCACAGTCACAGCATGATGCAATAACACAAGATAATAGACATATCTGGTCAGTATTGCATTACAATTTGGCAGCCTGAACATGGTTTCCCTCTTCACAAAATAACACAGGAATGAGAGGGAATTGTTGGCCCTCGACAACCTAATACAGGCTGCTTTATGGTAATAGGGACTTCATCATTTCTATTCTCCAGACCTTGCCACAACTTACCTTTCAGAATGTTTCAAAGATAAACAGCGTTTCAAGAAAGCCACATAGGCATGGCTATAAGAGCCTCATACATATTTTACTGCCACATAAAGTTAAAGAAAATATTTTAAAAAATTGTCCCAATGGTTTCCCTCTTTACAAAATAAGATGTTTAGCTGTGTTTTCTTATTTATATACTGTCATTCATAAAGAGCAATAAAAGGGCTACTTTATGTTTTAAAAAAATGGCTCTTTACTGAGAAATACTTTTGAATTTTCATCACAAATCATAAAGTTTGTGATTACCATCCAAACCATTATACCACGAGGCACAGTAGAATTTCAACCTGTCATCAGTATAGCTTGTTCAAAGGATTATGCATTAAAAATTACTTTTATATTGATTGGTTACAATTTTAAAAAGGTGACAATGCTGAAAGGCCCAAGAAATCAGCAAAGATAATTGCTTTTTATTGCTGTCAAAGGTATGTTTTTATTCCCACAATAAATATGTAGACCACAGATTCAAAATAGTTTCTCCTTTACAGAAGTCGTATAACAACAGTAACTAAGCAGACTAGATATTAAACATGAAATAGACTATCTTTTACAAATAACGTTTTTATTAAATAAGTGGTAAAGAAATTGTGGTACATAGTTGAAATATTTGTTTTAGTGCTCATTTAACAATATTGTTTTGTCCACTCAAAGTCAGTCATTCATTAACAAAAGAATATTTGGACTGTATGGGTCATTTTATCTCTCAATTTTGATTCCATGCTCAATGTTGATGTTGAGAAGGCACCTATACAAAAAAAGTATCAAGTTTAGGAAACATATAGGAATATATATATATATATATTCATTTATTTTATATCTAAATGCTTACATCTAGGAAATATAGCACATAAAACATTACCAAATGTATAAGCATTGCAATCTGAGCTGCACACTTGATAACAAAATGAATTTGTTTTTCAAGGTCAATTAACAAATTTTTAAATGTTTATGCCCAATTATATACTAAAAAAAGACAAAAAATATGAAAATCTCAGGAATACAATACCCTTGCAACTACACTCACGGACAATGAAATTTGTGCACTTAGAAGAAAACATCGGATTGAACTGAAATTTTATGGACTTAATTGGTACAGATGGATAGAAATGGCAAAAACAGAGCTGCAGGACAATTACAGAGGGATCTGTGGCACGCAGTCCGACCTGGAATCCCCGCCAGGAATGGAAGCACATGGGGTGGTAGGATCTCATCCACACATCGCTGGCACGTCAATGATCCATATACTAGCAGGGCTTGAAAAATACCATGCCAGAGATGCCCGAGGCATGTAAATTATTGGCCTGGGTAAGTAAAAATGAAATCTAGTAGCCCGGTTGGGCAACTAGGTTCAAAGAAAAAAAAAGTTTGGAATGGAGAATCTTCTACTCTAGAAAAAAAAGACCGTCGTCGCGTGTTTTTCATTTTACTGCAAAAATCACCAGAATTTGTTTTATTATTATGGGAGGAAGTGCTTCTTCAATTATATTATGCTCTACATCCATAAATTGGGGCCATACGTAGTTTTGCTCCAGATGGCGTTTACAGTTAACGACAGGATGCATGCCTGGATTGAAACTAGCCTCCGGTGTTTAGTGACAAAATGCGTAAACTGCCCTGAAACAGGAGGACGCAGACTGATGGGCAAAAAAGCCGTGCTTTATGATTAGGAAGTGACCACAGAATATTTATTGCACAGCCCCGGGTGGGGTTGGGTCTCTGATACAACTTGCGTGAGTGAGGGAGGAGAAATAATGGAAGACCCCCACACACACACACACAAAGAACAGCGGTACTACTGAAACAAAGCCTAAGTTTTGTTTAAGATTTAAAAATGAGCCTGTACACTTAGCCGCGAGAAGAGCAAAAATTACCGACACCGATAACTTACCTAGTTTGTCTGAGAGAACAGTAGTTTGTGTTAGCTGCGGATATAAGTTTTATTTATAAATGGATATGATTTTTTTTTTTTTTTTTTTGGGGGGGGGGGAATCCAGCAATGAGAGCATATCTCATAGTAAGCTATTATGTGGAATTTCCGATCTGTCAGCGGTTGTTACAAATTCGTCTTCTGCATTGTTGAGTGATGTAATTTCAGAATCTGAATCTGTGTCGTTGGCAGAATTGAAACTTACGCAAACGGACTATGATAAAGTGTACGCTAAAAACACCGTTGGACAGTTCAGGAATCTTGGATAAAAACATTTAATTGGCTAAAGTCAAATTATGACAAGACTATTATGTGGTGCACTGCTTGCCAAAACCATTCCAAAATTGCCAATACCACCAGGAATTTTTCAAGAAATGTGGGTAGGGGGGAGGCACACAGGAGCAGCTACATTTGGTTGTATAGCGGACCGGGTCCCCGTGGAATCCATTTGTGACTGGCGCATGATCCGTCGATCCTCTCTACCAGTTGTCCCCCTGGTCCGACCGGAGCCACTCTGCCATGTGGCAGTGCAGTCACGTGTTCACTGCTCCCAACACAGTCAGACGATATGGTCAGAATGGTCCAGGCGGTGTATTTTTTAACATTTCAAAATAAAAATTCTAAATCATAGAATTGAATTCACTATTACACAAGTACAATGTCATCACGGCCCCACAAAGACCCAGTGAGTTAAACCTGACCTTCCAGTGTGCAAGGAACACTTTTTTCCAGATTACTTTGCAGTCATCGTTGAAATTTTCTTGGAAATTTCACCTAAAATAATCCCCTCTCTAGGTCCCAGGGCTTGACAAATCCCAGGTGCCTAGAAAACTGGCACTCACATTCGTTTTTTTTTAAGTTCTGTAATGTGCACTAAATACCATGATTTTTGTCATATGATCCACAGAGCATCTGTTAAAAGGTTTTTAACCCTACATTGCATACATTAGTCCCCCCATTTTTTAACCTAAATGTGTATATACAGTATAATGCTTACAAAAATCACATGAAATTCTGAAAATCATTATTGAGTCTATAGATTATGAAATATAGGTTGGTGACAAATTTGGCACTTTGCACGACTAGGGTCTCCATCTAATATACTGTAATAGAAAGTTAACGTCCTTTTCCATGAAAATATTTTTACAACATGTTTTGAATATCATTTTATTATTAAGGTATGTATGCATTGACGATATTTTCCAATACAAAGCAATCAATAAATCACTTATATTGTCATAAAATTCAATCAATAATCATTGTTTGAGCAAATAACATGAATTGTAAATTACTAGTCTTATGATGTAAGAAATTCAACAAAATAATTACTGTGCTTATTTAAATAAAAATGCAGATTGCATTTTATAATATATTTTTGTTTTTTTGATTGGAGGTTTAACGACTATCATGAACAACTCAATGGGCTATAAACAGTCGCCTGTCCCTAATTTAGGGTCACTGGTTCCAGGGAAGGAAGAGAGCCAGTGCCGTAAGACAAACACAACATCCATGCCTCATTGGGATTCGAACCCGAACCCCTTTTGGATGAATGATCAGAGGCCATCGCTTAGACCACTGCGCCACCGGGGCAGCTTTAATACATTTCACTGCCAACTTTAATTTCCAGTTTACGAATTTACATTTTTGTCGATCATTGGGATTGACATCTAGACAGTTTCCATCACAACAAAAGCTCATTGCTAGTACAGCACATCTAAGGCCCTTGTGTTTCTTTAGCTGGAGTTCCTGTTTTTACACCATTGCTTGGCCTTCCTGCTGTAGCCCGGGGCATGCGCCGTACCATTTGCTTACTCAGGATGCTTGGGCCTTCGATATTTAACCTGGATGTGATTTGCTTTTAAATCATTAAGCGGTCAGTATGTATGTGCCAAACATCACCTCATTTACCCACTTGTTTTTCTTTTTTTTTTTTTTTATTAAAAGTTTAACGACCACCGTGAGCAACTCAATGGGCTATAAGCAGTCGCCCATCCCTAATTTAGCCGCCCCGGTGGCGCAGTGGTCTAAGGCGTTGGCCTCTGATCATTCGTCCGTAAGGGGTCCGGGTTCGAATCCCGATCAGGCATGGATGTTGTGTTTGTCTTACGGCACTGGCTCTCTCCCTTCCCTGGAACCAGTGACCCTAAATTAGGGACGGGCGACTGCTTATAGCCCATTGAGTTGCTCACGGTGGTCGTTAAACCTCCAATAATAAAAAAAAATCCCTAATTTAGGGTCACTGGTTCCAGGGAAAGGAGAGAGCCAGTGCCGTAAGACAAACACAACATCCATGCCTCACCGGGATTCGAACCCGGACCCTTCACGGACGAATGATCATAAGCCAGCGCTTAGACCTACCCATTTACCCACGTTCATCAATTCCAACGCACTGTTGAGAAGCCCCGCTGACCACCTATTTATTACCTGTGTTGGTTTGGAACTGCTTCACTTCGCGCGATGGATGCCTACGTCAACTGCCCATCACCCTTATCTCTAATGTTTTGTCTACTGAGAGGATATTTAACACACTGAAAGCTCTTCTTAGTGAAAAAGTTGCACAGTATTTGTAATATTACAAAATATTGCTGTACAGAAAAATCCCAACGTGGAATGTCTTCCCTCCACACAATACAGAACAAGCTTTGTCGATACTATCAAACAGCTGATTATTACACTATTTTAAACATGTGAAAATGTTTAATACTATAAAGCCAGCCTTTATTAAAGATTTTAACTTTAACAGTTACAGAGTTAGTCTTATTAACATTCATTGAAATCTTCAGTCAATTTCATTGAGACCATTCTCAATTTAAGTAATTTAATATCTTTGTATAACAGTACTGTTAGAAAACATAGATAACGTACATTTCTAAGACTTCAAACCTATATAAAATACAACAATATTATCTAAGAGAATTTTGCATATAAGATTTTGAAGAATTTTTTTTGGGGGGAGGGGGCTTTAAGCACAAAACGTTTTTCAGACTCATCAGAAATAACTTTTCTGAACACACTGTAAAATGTTTTCATCAGCAAAATCTATTACCAATTTTGAGTATAGGAAATAAAAAATAAAATGGGCAGAACTTAAACACAGAAAACCTGTTCACTAAATCGAATTTTAGAACATTTTTAAAACTCAAGCCCCCCCTCCCCCCCCCCCACACACACACATTACTTGCAAAATAAATTTGCTAGCAGCTTCACTGTATAAAACTACGAGAAATTTTAGTACCGGTTCCACAACTGATGTACACATCAGTGTGCATAGAGCATATATTTCTGCAATCTGATTGCCAACCTAGATGAAAATGCTGTTTGCTCACTACACAAGTTTGAAGCCAACTTAGTGTTTACATTATAATGGAATTTTATTTCCACACCAAAACCTTTGCTCGTCTTGGCTTTCTCTACAGGAACAAGAGATACCGTTTTTTGAAAAAATGCTGAATGATCTTCGCTTTTTTTTTTTTTTAAACGTCAGAGCTATTTTAGTTTTATTTATTGCAATTTTGCAAGAAGGATACCAGACTTTTTAAGACTTAATTTTCCAAACGACCTTGAACATATTTTATTTAAACAAAAGTTCCGAAAACAATTTCATATGAAGTTGGCAATGAACTATTCATTTTATAATAAGATGAGCACTAAACTAGCCATGCACACAAAACTAAGTTGAAGCCTCACCTCTAAATGAATTCCAAGTTGGCAGCAGCATAGCAAATTCCTTTTCAGAACTTGAAATTCTGTCTATTATTTTTTGATCAATGCTGAGCATGAGTGTTGGGTGAGAGTACAAGTTTTTTCTGAAATGGATTAAAACAAGAATCTTAAACATAAGAATTAAAAAGCTGTTAAAAGTTGACAAAAATATCCTACAAGGTATTTTTCTTAGTGTTCTTTATCTTAGCTTTTTATGCATTAGATACATCTCACAAGAAAGAGAGAAATATCTATTGTAAATGATGCTTTAAAAATAAAGCTTCCACCATGGAACTTATTTTAAAGCACCATTTACAATAATTTTGACACAAAAATTGATTTTAAATAATTTTGACACTTTTTGATAGAAGGAAATTTATACATATTCAGTTACATATGCATGAGGCTATCAGAGGTTTGAACTTGGGATTTGCTAATGATCTGTTGTTGGCATTAGTAAATAAATACTGCACAGGACCACTAAACTACTTATTTTACTGGTCCTGTTGGAGAGTTGTTTATTTACGTAAAACTATAACTTTTCTTCTCATCCAGAAATTAGGTAGCAGTTTTTGGCTGGACTTCTGAATCTCAATGCAACACGTAATTTAATGCATCAATTCTTGCATGCATGCTTCGTAAGAATTTTGTTTGTTTGGAGGTTTAACAACTACCATGAGAAAGTTGAATAAGCAGTAAATGTGAGCAACCTTTCCATGAGCAACTTAATGGGCTATGAGCTACATATTTTCGGGCCACTGGTTTCAGGAAAGGAAGCCAGTACTGTAAAATAAACAAAACATCCATGCCATACCGGGATTTGAACTTGCACCCATTGTGGACAAATGGTCAGAAGCCAGCGCTAAGCCTACTGTATCACTGGGACAGCTGTAAATTTTATGCTATGTACTTAGAAAAAATTTCAATGCTGTCGTAACATTTTTTAGTGCTAGCTTCCTTTAGCAGCTCCATATAATTTATCTGAATTTCTTTATAAAACTCATGTTTTCCCATTATTTGTGATCTCATGATACTATGTTTCTGCAGAGCATGCACTTTTGGAGTTTAAATTTGGTTGCAAAATGAAAGAAAATCGGTACTTACCCACTGCGATGCTTCGGCAACCACCATTTGCAATAGCACGTAAAGTTGTTTTCACAGCACAGGTAATTCTTGGCAATTCAATTGCTGGTTGCCAACCGATCAGCTGTGGATGCGTAAACCTCTGAGCCGCACGCTGTCATATTACAGCTGAGCAGAAAGAGCTTTTTTTTTCTTTAATTTTATTTTGATTGGAGGTTTAACAACCACTGTGAGCAACTCAATGGGCTATATGCAGTCGCACTTCCTTAATTTAGGACCACTGGTTCCAGGGAAGGGAGAGAGCCAGTGCCATAAGAAACTCAACATCCATTCTTAATCAGGATTTGAACTCTGACCCTAGTCGGACGAATGATCAGAAACCATTGCTTAGACCACTGTGCCACCAGGGCTGCGAAAAAGCATTCAACTACCAAAGGTCACAGGAAAATGGATTGTTTCTCCCAGCTGAATATTAATCTATATATTCATCTTTTTGCCACGCGTGTCTGTTCTACTTTACGAATAGATCTTGCGAAGTTTAAATAAGATAGGATCAATGCTTTTAAAAATCAGTAAATATTTCCTTTCGACTGCAGAAAGGGCGTGGGACTGTAATGAAATACTGGAAGTTCTGGTTGCTTTGGGAATTCTTGCTGTGCAAAAGATCATCTTCAAGTCTTTTGATTTGCGATATTATGTGGCGCAGTTTGACTGGGCGATTCTCGCTTCCCACCAAAAGCTTTGTATTTTGTGGGCTGTATATTCAGCTACATTTTGTTTTGCGCTTTTCGAAATTCTGCTTCATTATGCCATCTTGCCAAGGTTATTCGTGGAAATTGCTGCAATAACATGGAGCTTCGAGTTTTACCCATACACTGCTTATCAGTTGGTAACCAGAAGTTCCATGTAGCAGAAGACACCTATGCCGTGAAAACAACTTGATGTGCTATATAGCAAATGATGGTTGCCGCTGCGTGTAGGTACCAATTTTCAAATTTCATTTTGACAATTTTAAACACCAAAAGTGTGTGCTCTGCAGAAACATGTGCTATTATATGGCCACAAATAATGAGAAAACATGGGTTTTATAAAGAAATTCGGGTAAATTACACAAAGCCGTTAAAGGAAACTAATAGCTACCCGTTTTTTATAAATAGAAATGCAAGTTCTTTTACACAAAGGAAATACCGAATGATAATAGAACAGTTTGGTTTTAGCCATCAGCCTGCTGCTTATCTTCTGCTGCACATTTAAAAAAAATATTACTGAACTATGTTTTTCACCAATAATTTTATTTGAAGAGCTTTCCACCTGTTCCAGGTGTTATTCATCGCTGGCAGAGGTAGGGTGCACTGAGGATATAACTGACAGTTCACAAATCTATAACAGTTACTATTAAAGGGAAAACAAACTACTTTGCAGCTAAAGAATGTTAAAAAATATGGCCAAACGCAATTCGAAATTGTTTTTATTTTAATTTTTTTTAAATAGAGCTATTACAAACAAATACATAAAATGAAAAAAAAAACCCTGAGGCATGAGGAAGCATCAGGCTGTGTGTGCCAAATGTTTTGATGTGCAAATGTCCCCAAATGCTTGCTTTAGAGCTCTCCAATTTAACATGATGTTTTGGGGGCATGCTGTTATTTGAAAAAAGAACAGCTTTTTTTTTTTTGTTTAAAAAACACATAATAGCACCTTAATTATATCATTCTAACAAATGCACTGCACAAACTGTAACAGTGGAGCTAATTTCTGTGGCACGTGATTGTGAGTGTGTAGAAGTCTAATGCAAATGTAGACTACTCGATATACTAAAATTTGAATGCCTACTCCAGTATTTTACTGAGGTATGTATAGAATTTTTAACTAGAATTGAAATATATATGTATGTATGTATATATATATATATATTATATATATATACATACAGCACTTGACAAATATGTTCCAGATCTAGAAGCCAGATGAATGAAGTCAAATTTAAAAAAAAAATGCATGATGTCTGTTGATGATGCTAAGCCAAAAAATAATAACTACATCTGTTGTCAATTTCCTTTTTTTTTTAACCCAAAGCACTTACTTGCAAAACAAAGTTCCAATTTGCTTCATAATTTTGTTTTCCCACTCATCCATTGCTGATCTCAAAAAATTAAAATTTAAGATTTTGATTTTATTAAAATACTATTTGCAGAAGTCATATTTTGTACATATTAATTCAAAGTACTGTACTTTTACCTTTGTGTAACCTACAGACCACAAAATTCACACAAAAAGTTTCTTTCTAAGATCCACGGTGGTGTATACACAAGGCTGTGAAAAAAAATGTGACATATAATCCATAGAAAATGTGCCACCATCTGTCGTGTTAATCATGAACCATAATTTCCGGCAGAAAAGCCACGATTCACAGGATGACTGACTCAGAAGTCCAAAGATAAAGAAAAAAACTATCAGCTTATAAAAAAGTAACTAATTTTTAAGTGCTTTTGAGTTACTTTTAAATAAACAAAGGAACTCATATCCCTGGGTTTTGCAGCATTACTGTAGTTCATTAGTTAGTCCTAATTAATCTGTAGTATTTATCTTTTTTTTTATATGTCTCAAAATAAAAAAAAAATTAAAGAAAAAAAGGAGAATGTGATATTGCAAAATGGTTAAGTGCCATGGAATAGCTCTGTGTGCTGCTCACAACACAGACTCCCACATGCACAAATATATAGACTTCGTTGCATCATATTTTGTGTCAGAATGCTTGTAACTAAAAAAAAAATCTTGCATCTCTTGGCGGTCCTCTATTGCGGCGTTTGTGTTACGTTTTTCCTGTTACATTTTTGGTACTTTTCCAATCACAGCTCTCCTGACAATACTCTCACATATTTTTTTAAATGCTGTACCAATTTTTTTTAAAATTATTTTACTCTACCAGTATTTGCAGTACCTAAATGTATTACTTCTTAACAGATAATCTGCAAATTGTGCAACACAAATTACATTATATACTAGAAATTGTAAAGTCTGAAATAAAAAAATATTTGCTGCCAGGGACAAAAATCTAAGTGCCTGGCACCTAGGATATGTCAAGTATGGATATACATATATAGCAACTATGTTAATACTAAGCAGGGGTTGCACTGGCTTTTCTAAAGTTTTGCCAATTTAGTCGCCAAATTCAATTTTTTTTTCACCAAAGTGTTATAACATAATGAAACGGTAATCGCCAAAGGTTTTTTCCATCACCAAAATGATTTCGTTTTGCGCAAATTGCTAAGATGGCAATCGGCAGTGCGACCCCTGCTAAGTTTACATTATAAAAAGGAACAGATTGCTCTAACTATTCAAATTTGCACGTGGTCAAATCTTTATAAAACATAGTTAAGGCACTAGGATACCATATCGGAGGTTCCTGGGTCAATTTCATCTAGAAATAGGATTTGATTTTCCTAGGGCACCACCAGACGTAGACAAAAATACCCCTCCTCTAGAGGTCTGCAAAGGCCTAATTTGGTGAGCCTGGCCCAAGCACTGGCATTCAAGACCCAGCCCGTTTCAAATATCAGACATTCAGCCCGGGCCCATCAATTGCCTCTCTTATTTAGTCTTGGCTCGGCTTGTGATGTGCCATTTGGTATTATTTTGTTTTACTATTGTATTTTATGAAAATGTGAAAATTAAGTAATGAAATGGGATATTATTGAAAATTTTAAGTTTAATGTAGTAAGCCTAAAAATATTAACTGAACTTTAACAATTATCAAAAAATATAATTAATTAATAACAAGGAACTGTACACCAATTACAATTAAAATAGTACTAGAGATCCAAATTTCTTGATTTAGAATATAAATCAAAGTTTCCAAGCTTTCGCACATCAACCAGATGGCTTTTTCAAGGAAAGTAGACAGCCATAAACTTTAAAAAGAAAGATAAAGGAAGACTAAACGCATTCAGAATATCCATTTCTCTGAACTAGTAAGCTGTAACACTACAAAAGATCAGATTAGGGATAGGAGAAAAAATCCATGCCGTCCCACCGTCGTAGAAAAACACCCTCACCCCGTTGCAGACACCCTCTGCCCCCCCCCATCCTACACAACACTCACGGAGTGTGGCAAATTTTTGCTGTCAACAAGCCCCAAAATGGTTTTACCATCTTAACTTTAGATTGGTGAAAACACTGTGCATGCCTCTGCCTCTTGTTGCTTTTCTTACGACGCCCTGGGCTGTCATGGAAGTAAGTAAAACCTTCGAAACAGTTTAACACACCAGGAAATCCAGGAATTTTTTTCTTCTTTACCATTGCGATAAAAAGAATGGGTCGACTTGGCCCAGCCCGTTGCTTTGTTCTCTAAACTACAAAAAGGCCTGACCTCGCCCGTGCAGACTTCTACCCCCCTCGCCCTAATTTGTGCCACAGGGCTAAGTTTACAGTGAACTCTAACTTTACAGTCTGATTGCTCACTAAGTATAAATACAGAAAGGACTCCCTCCCCCCCATTATACACAAAAATCAATGGTTCCCTTTTTCAGAGCTAGTACATTAAGGACAAGCTTTTTTTTTGGCTAACCTTCCGAAAGTGGCCCGCTCAGATAGATGGCGCTCTGGCTACGCACATTTCACAGTCAACCACTCCCTCAACTTCATTGATCCCATCACAGGGGCTCATACACAAGGAGTAGAGAGCAATTGGCGTCCCCTTAAGCATCAGTTAACACAGGGCAACCACAAAATGTACTTGGCAGACCATATTATGTAATATTTATTCCGACGGAATTGCCCAATTTCCTCAGAACATTGCTTTGAAGTCCTGATTCGTGCGATCAGGCAGTTCTTCCCCGGCAGATAAAGGTTTTCTGGCTTTTATTCTGCTAAGTAGACAGTTTCAGATTCATGAGGAAAACTCACTCTTCCGTCGTAATAAATATTTTACACATATGCAAGAATGTACATTCATAAAGGCCCTTTTAAGGGCCACCTAAAATCCATATTATTCACTTCCTTTGCCTATTTCATAACGTTACGCTACGCTTCACGATTTAGCGATAACGTGTCGCCATCTATCGTCGCTTCAGAAACTACTTTTGGGCCACTTTCAGAAGGTTTACCCTTTTTTCCACCCGTGGGGAAGTAAAGATTTTTGTGTACCACTGATTAACAAAATCTGGTGGTCCAGTATGAAGTTTACTAATAATGCTAATTGATAGTTCACTCATAATACTAATTATCAGGTTGTTCAGAAAATAATGGCAGATTTTCTGAGATGCCATATTCAACTTTCCCACAATGCTTGCAAAGTTTCATTCCAGTGACATTAGCCAACGAGATAAGGAGGGCTGAGGAGTGAGTACGGCATTCGGTCACTGATAACAATGTTCTGAAGGCAAATCCCAATATCAGTCAGTAAACTCGCCAAACAGTACAAGGTGTTGGTGCCAATCATTTCCATCAAATTGGTAAGGCCAAGAAGCTCGATAAGTTGGTCCCACACAAACTAATGGAACATCAGAAACAATGGTTCGAAAAGTGCAGTAACCTTCTGCTTCACAACAAAAAGGAGACCCTACTTGATCGCATTGTAATTTGTGTTGAAAAGTGGGTGCTATGTGACAACTGTAAGCAATCTGGACAGTGGCTGAACCTTGTTGAACCACCAAAACATTATCTTAAACCAAGGTTGATGCAAAAAGTCTTGACAGTGTGTGGGATTGTTCAGTGTTATACACTAAAGGTTCTGGAATGCTGATGAAAGCATTACCTCAGTTACATACTGTAAAGAAATTGACAATGCACCAGAAGTTGTGTTCCAAACAGTCACAGTCATCTTTGGTGAACAGGGAGGGTCCTTTTCTCCTCCATGTTAACGCAAGACCACATGTGTCACATATGACAAAACAGAAAGGATACGAACTGAGGTTCAAACCCTTCCCACATCCTGCCTATGCGACTGATTTGGCACCTACCGATTTCCACCTGTTCATGCATTTTAGCAATTACGTCAAGGACAGGACCTTCAGGAACCGAGAGGAGGCTGAAATTGCATTCTGGGAATTTCTTGTATCCAGGAGCCAGATATCTTTTGGACTGGCATTAAAGTACTTGTTCCACAACAAACGCTTGCGAAATGGTTACTTTCGAAGGTGCAGAGCAAGCATGTTGTGTGTTTTGGTTTGAGGAAACAATGTCTGCGACACAAAGTTCAAAGGAATTTTCGCACACAATATGGCAAATAACCTCTGAATAGGGGTACATTCTGTGTGTGTGGCACAATAATTTTGTGGAAACGGGCTGTTATATTCGTCATTTGATGGCGTACCCAAACACCTGTTTTCCAGATGGGTGGATTGGTAGAGGTGAGCCAGTAGCATAGCGACCTCATCCCACAGTTATTCCAGATATGCATAGTTGTATAGCCCCATTCAAAACACCCTGTATTTTTTCAACCGAGTAGTTGAAAAAAAATACAGTCCTAGCACTAGGAAGTAATGAGCAGACTGTAAGGTAGAAAAGAAACTGCAAATGGTGGCATTTTTTTCCTTGATCAAAATGTCAGTTAAGGAACAGTTATTTCACTTTGTAAATATTTGTTTACGTGCCCCATGAAGGGTAAATGTCTAAGTAATTGCACGCATGTATTTGTATTCAGATATCTTTATTAAGCTTTTTAGATTTAAATTATGTTTTAAAAGTATAACAAGGAAAAATAATAAAAAAAAAATATTAATCAGCTATGTTATTGTGGGCCTCCTTTATTTAAACAATCAAGTTTTATAAACCAATGTTTTTCTTTCTTCATAATGATGCCTTACTCAACAGAGTAAGAAAGTATGATTTATTCACTTATTTCATTAAATTAAATTTATTTTCTAATTCTTGTAACTTTCAGTCATGGTAGTGTCAAACGGGAAGTAAAACAGGAGTGTTTCTAAAGTGTGATAGTTTTTCTCTGTGCCTACATTTTTTCAAGGTAAAATTGCATTTTGAATGTTTAAATTCTCATCTACATTTGATCATATATATATATATATCTTATGATTTATTCAGACTCTCAAAACTTGTGGTTTTTGTAATCGTTTTTCTGTTTTTTGTGGCAGATGACGAGCGTGTGTTGAGCAAGGAAACTTATAGATGCATGCAAAACTAAGTGATTCATCATGCAACTCTGAGGAAGTTATGATAATAAAAAAAATTTGGTGGGCTTTTTTTTTTTTTGATTGCAGGTTTAACGACCACCGCGAGCAACTCAATGGGCTATAAGCAGTCGCCTGTCCCTAATTTAGGGTCACTGGTTCCAGGGAAGGGAGAGAGCCAGTGCCGTAAGACAAACACAACATCCATGCCTCACCGGGATTTGAACCCGGTCCCCTGTCGAATGAATGATCAGAAGCCATTGCTTAGACCACTGCGTCACCGGGGCAGTGAAAACAGAAATATAGTCAAGTAGTACAAATTGTGTATGCATCTGCTATCCTGGTCACAATATCTAGAAATATTGTTCTCACAATAAATTTATCACCTGAGTAAAACCATTTTTCAGATGGTGCATGTTATTCAATTGCATTATAACCCTTTTGTATTTTGTTAAGTAGGTTTTTCTTAGTTTGGAACTGAACATATAATTTTTATATTATATGTTCAGTTCCAAAAAAAACACTAAAAGAAACTATTTTAATAAGGGTATATTTTAAAAAGGTTACTAGACAAGCATACTAAAATTTAGAATTGTTTTAAGGCATGAATAAAGTACTTTCTTCAGAAACTTTCATTCAGCAAAACTTTAGGCATGTAACTACATTCGGTACAACATTTCAAAAGTTTAGCAGCAAAAACTATGCTTACCTGTATCATTATTCCAGGCTTTGACTTTTTTGGAAGGTATTCCATGCTTTCTTCTTCTTCTAATAATTTTCACATTCAACTAATGAGTCACGTAGAAAGCAAAAAAACTGCATGGCCATGTTATTATACAAAGCTGATATTTGAGACTAATTTAAAATTCAAACAGAGCAAAAGTAAATTTCCGTCTTTACTGGGTGGTATGTAAAAAGGTTATGAGAAGTAAATACAAATGATCAACAAGTTGTTTTTTTCAATTTTCCTTGAATAAGCCAGTTGCCTGGATGAAGCAATTTGTCAGATGATGATCATGCATCCCATAAACAAATGTACTGCATCCTGGAGAATTAACCAAGCAACAAAATTATGGGTAAATGTGTACTTTAGCGTCCTGCAAAGTTACGTAGTAGAATTCGTTTGTTTCTCACATACAGTCCAAAATGTCACCAGTCCAAAAGTTATGAATTTATCGTAAAATTCCATCACTTACACGATAGTACCATTAATTGTACAGGTAGTCGTTAAAAGTACTTTATATCTGTTAGCGGCATACATACGCTAAAAGCAGATAAGTGCCAAGTCTTAACTCATGCCTAGACCAACGTGTAACCGAATTGTTAGCATATGTCCACATGAACTTTCCTGTTAAACTGTAATCAAAAAGTTTCCAAATGAAAAAAAGCACTAGTCTCCTACAGTACAGAAAAACTTTGGACAAACAGATACAAAACGTTAGGGAAATATATTGAATAGGAATAAAGTGAAGTGATATGCAGCGAACTTAACGTAGAAATTAAGCCTAACATACAAACAAATAGGCGAAGTGCTCAACGCCAAATAAAATTAACTGAAATTGAAAGAAAAACGAAGAATGATAAATCTCGGAAGTGGAACACGGAAATTCTAACCTCGTAATAATAATTTAGTGGAACTGAGAATGATTAATATGTCTTGTAATGCTGAGATTACAAATCCCGTTTGCTCGTTATTTTGCTAAGTTCTACCAAACTACTTCGAAACGCGAGGCTAAGTGTTTGAGCATGCGCGTTAAGTAGTTCAGTAGCTCGGCGCGTTGCCATCCCCAAAACTGTAGATTTTACAGTTTTAAACTGTTACATGTGGTTACGGCATTTTTCTGTAGCGATTTACAGTAATTTTCTGTAAAAACTACAACTTTTTTACAGTGTAGTCGACTTTTACACATGGCATTGTTACATTTTAATTTGTTAAATTTTCAGCTTTCAACATTTCTTATTCACCGTTTTACATTTGCATCTTGAAATAGTGAGCATTTAAAAAAATTCAAATAGAAATTAAGCCTGAAATTTTCTAAAGAAAAGAGTACAACAGGACATTTCTGAGAGATTATTTACGAATATGCGAATCCACCACTGCTGTAGAGGAACTTTTAAAAAATTTGTAAGTAAACTATTTGGTAAACATTTCTAAAACAGATATTTATTGTCTTAACTGCATTTAACTGCTCGGAGGCTGAGGAGCAAGTACTCTTCATTAATCACTTCTCAATATGCACTATCGTGCATTAAAAAATGGTATTTTCTCAGGACAAGAACAATTTTTCGCTAAGCTTACATATGTATTTGACCCCCAAGTAATACAAGCGATTTTGAAGTGCGACATATATACCTCGGTTGTGTATATATCTAAAGTTTTCTTATGTAGCCGTGCGTGTCACACTTCACAAAACATACATAACACACCAGTAAGACTGTACATCACAGGTTTTCTTTTGATATAATATTTAATATTTTATCAAAATAAATTACTGAATAAATGCAGCTCTTGAATGTATAACACAGGTTTAATATACTTAAATGTTGATGCAGCTTTAATATACATGAACGCAGTTCTCAAATTTACTAGGAAGTGTATTATCAAAATTTCGAAATACTTAGAGGGTACTAGTATGTATCCGTTCTCTTAGTGCTGTAGCACAATACATAACGAATTAGATATATTATGTCAAAGCACTATTTGGTCGCCTTGGTGGAGCGACAAAAATAGGTCTAAGAGCTGGCTCCTGACTATTCGTCCGGGATGGGGTCCAGTTTGAATCATGCAGAGACATGGATAAGGTGTTTGTCTTGCTCATTGGCTTCTACGCTTTGCTGGAAGCCAGTGATCTTAACTTACAGACTGGCAACTGCTTCTAGCCAATCCCGTTTCACGTGGTTATTAAACTCCCAAATACCAAAAAAAAAAAACTATTTTGAAAACGACTTCCGCTGGAGAGCAAAAACTTGGCTATTGCTTTTACTCACGGCTTAACGCCAGGAAGTAAACGAATTTATAATACTCTATTAAAGTGTGAACTTGCAAAGTTTGATGAATTCTTATCAGATATGAAATAAATCTTATTCTGATTACAAGTTCTTTCAGAATTATACTCCTATTTTATAGTAACACTATACTAGTGATCCATTTCATTGGCGTAGGAAATAAACACATAAGCGTTTCCAAGCTTTCGCACAAACTGCAAACTAAAAAACAGAATGCTTAACGATTTGAACGCGGGAACTTGACAATAAATAGATGCGACGTTATATTCATTTAAAGGTACAAGGCATCACGTTGGTTGCACGCGGAATCCTAGTAGAGAACAGGCGTTACTTGAAGAATTGGTTCCAAATTCGTGGCAATAGTTTATATATGCCCTCATTCTAATAAGGCAATAATGTAATAATTGTGTGAAATTATTGCGTTCTGAGAGAGAGCGCATACGAACAGACACGCAAGAAATTTTCAGTAATTATTTTGAAAAAAAAGTATAATACAAAAATTCAACACAAGTTTTTGTGCATCAATGAAGACGTATTTCCTTGAAGATGCATAATGCATCGCCGGTTTTAAAGAAGTCATCTCAGGATTTCTCTTTCCCTGGTAAACGATTAGACTAATTCGCTTAATGTGAAAGAACTGTACGCGGCAGTGTTTCGAAAATCCAAGATGTAATTATCATCTTATTACGAAGTCAAATACGATAATTATTTTGTCCGCAATATTAAAATTTTACACGATGAAAAACATAAGCATGATTAACATAAAAACCGGATTTGATCATGCACTTTGCAGTTTTTCCAGACTTTATGTTGTTGTACTCTAAATAACATTATTCGCGATACTTTAGATGCTTTCTAAATCCGACTTTTATTAATTCAAATATAATATTGTTATAAACGTTAAAATATATAGCAAAATACCCTTCCTCGCACAGGCAAACGTCTGAAGTTGTTACCCATTTTGGTTTTTGTTCTCTATAGTCTGTTAGAATTACGTTAGAAGTCCAAAGATAGTATCTTAAAAGTGAGCCAATTATCATCAGAGTGGAATGAACGATTGATTTAATTTTGGAAGCAAAACACTTGGTAAGAGAATTTCGTTATATTTTTTTCCCATTTTTAACTGTACGCATAACCAAACCTAAAATATGCTGTAAAGAGAAATACATCGTTCCAGCTTTTTGATCTTGGAACACGCATCTGTGGGATTGTGCCAATATTATTTGTTTTTCACGTTAAATTAAAATGAATAGTTGAAGTCACTGCTTCACATGACGTAATTTGAAAGGACGTTGATTTAGTTTTTTCGGTTTGTTTCTTAAATTCTAAACGCCGACTTAAAAATATTTCTTAACTCAAATATTACTGGTAAAGTACAATTCTTATTGCATAAAAATATTTAGTATATTATAAAAAATGTTATATTACTTTTATTTATGCCACTTCCGGTTTCAAAAATTAGAGATTAATAACACTCATTTTTAAATGACAGCAATTTGTGCCGCTGAACTTAATGTTATATGAATGCACAATTTCGACGTGCTTGACGATCCTCGGAGGAAGTTTTTGGTTATTAGCAGAAATATTGCATAATGGAAATGGCGAATATAAATTTTTATGCGGAGATGAAAGGTACATTTGTTCAAACGTTGGAAACTTACTTGTTGTCCACTGAAATATTTCTAAATTTAATATCGATCGAACTTTCTAACGTGGCGAAAATTGTTTATCTGAATTAATTTGGAGAAAATTACATAAAATATTAATTAAATTACATTATAATATTTGTATGTTTGTTGTTTAAAACTGTGTAGTTGCCAGCACTTACACCATCCAGTTGTAGGCCGAGATCATGATTAACGGTGGCAACTTTTTTCCATTAGAGTCTGTTTTATGATCCTAAAACAAAACAGTTTGGTACTCATTCCAATGTAAAATAAATAGTAAGCAAACAGACCTGCGAAACATACACCCAATGAAACATTTATTGATTTATACAAACTTATAAGCTAAAATACTCTATGTTTGAATGTAAAATTTATGCCAAACCAATGAAAGTAAATGTTGAACAGTAAAAATCCTATGAAAGGAAGAAATGACAATTGATAATTTTGTAGGAAATATTCCACAACTCACATTTTTGACCTATTATTCAGAAAAATTCATTTTACTAAATGTCTTTTCTAGTTTCATCAACAGAGTACGCATACAATATTTATTTTCAGAAGAAAATATAAAAAGAACTGTTTAAGATGATGTTTGTTTCATTTACAGATTAAATTAACAGTTTGAAAACCGGCTGGCTTTCAGTGGGCGGCTGATGGTAAATGAGATGTTTACAAAACCGGCATTTATTGAGAAAAATGCCAATTTTGTGATGTCATACGATTTCGTCACTGCATCAGGCATACATAGGAGAAGGAACTATCCAGGTTGTTGCGCCGAATATCGTGTCTGTTAATCAAGAAATTAACGTTAAAGAGCTCCACAATTTCTTCCTTTGGACATAGATCAACGGTTTTGCTATGGTTGCTCTGTTGTTGTTGAATGGTTCATCCCTGAAGGCTATGCAAGCTCAATAAATAAATATGAAACTATTTGTTTCCGATTATGGCAATGCCATTAATTCGTGCAGTAATTTTATCGCGGGAAAAAAAGGCAGAACTGGCATGGTAAATTATGAAATTTCGCGAAAATTTCGCGACTGATGATAGACAGTAAGGTTTCCAAAAAAAATCTACTTGGTTATGAAGCATTGTTAAGTATAAAAAGTTTACAACTAAATAAGCATAACTTTATAATTTTTCAAAATAGATACTTACGTTTATAAACCATTGAAATTCTAGCAGTGTTATCAACACCGTTACACGAGATCAAGATTTCCCTTATACGTGGATGGCATTTTAATACAATTTATTGACACATACACAGATTTTTTAATTTAATGCTGTGTTTGTTGTTCTGTAACACGTTTTTAAATTTAGAAAAAGATCGTTTAGCATCAACACTTTTTGTGGGTACTGACAGACAACGGTTTGCGTCCTCATGTAACTTAGGTAAACGACCTTTCTTCGTATTCCAGAAGTCTAGCGAACCTTACCTAACACGAAATTATTTTACACTCGCTTTATTTGAACGAAATTCACACTTTAGTTGGTCCTCATCTTCGAACGTAGGAATGTGGCTGAAAACAAACTAATCTTCTTTGTCGTCTAAAATGTCCAATGATTTAAATTGAACGGGATGAAACACCCTACATGCTATGAAGGAATGTTCTGCTGCCTGACAAAATCGGTGCTTTTTATCTTAAAACTAAATGCTCAATATTTTCATAACAAGTGGATAGATCTCGTTTTCAAGCAACGTGATCACAGTCTTAACTCTTGCTAAGAAGACGATTGCGATGTCCAACAGTTTATTACATATTTTGATCAAGGAATTTCGCTGTTTTTCGAATAAAATGAACTGTCCGGAATTACACGGCACATGAACCTTAACTTTTTTCATATTTTCTTTTAAATCGCTATCTTGACAATACCCAATGATTTCAACGACAATTCAACTGCTACTGTTGTCTTTTTTCAAAAAACCCTGCGTAGTCTTCTAATTGCTTTCAGTGAAAAAGCACGGCCTCAAACAACTCTTTCACTTAGTCTGCACAGGTACTTGTGGTAAGCAAGGTATTTTGCCATTTTCTTGCAAAAATTTTCGAAAACGTCCTTTACCGGAGACACAAGCTGTGAAGGCACGTTTAACAGCCACTACTAAAGAGTTCGCATTTTCAAATTCATGATGCCAAATTACGCGCAAAAGATTTAAAGGATGCGCATTGCAGGCGGCGTGAACACCATTCAAAAATACGGCTTTCAGGATCTTTTCCCACGCTTTGGATATGTAAGATGCGTTGTCTGTCACAAAAGCAGTTATATTAGCAAAAGGTATTTAATACTTATTAATGTATTAAAGTGTTGCCCCGCTGACTGTTCTAAAATTTACGAATTCCAAAGTGATGCACTTAAGGAAAATTGTATTCAAAGAGGTTTCATCACTCCAGGTTTCAACATTTCGTTCAGACGATGGAACAGCAAGAATATTCAAAATGCATATATTTTCAGAATCAGTTTCGTCTGCTACGATGCTTACACCGGATACTTATTTTAAAGGATCCTTCATTTGTTGCTTGTGAATATAATATTTTCGGCAAATAACATTTCCGCATCCAATTTGCATTTGGTATAACACCAATATCTTTGAACCGAACGAATTTTTCAAGTAAGTTTTTAATGTAGGGTCATCCAATTTGAATTTGGGATGCTAGCTTCACAAAAAGGCACCACCTAATTTCCAAAGTTCCATTGAGAGATGCTGTTCTTGTGCCGTCTTTTTGTCAATTAATTCGTCAACACATTTCTGCATTATTTTCGGTTCACTGTTCAGACACACTTTTTTTATGCAGCTTGCTTGCCAAATGCTTTTCACAACTGTGCTTTCTTAAAAAAAACCACTAGTATGTTGCAACAAGAACAGGGCAATTGATTTATGTTCACATGGAATCCAGGAACTCAAGATTGTGTATACATTGGCTCGACTTTCAGAAATAACAGATCAAAAACTGCTGCTAATCAGTTAACTTTAGGAATTAAGCTTTCCATTTAATCATCTTCACAACGTGAAGGTAATATTTATCGGTATATTAAAACATGACGAATTAAAATTCCTTTAACATACCTAAATACCATTTAGAAATTTAAAACCTGTGTTTTATCTTTAATAAACTAAGTTTTGAGTAGTACTTCTCGTAGTTTATATGAAATGCCTCTCGCATGAGCATGTGATATAAGATGAGTTTGTTAAATTTAATTTTAAAGCGTATACGTAAACGTCATTTACTTACTTGCACTAAAACTTCTGAAATACTGTGCTTATTAAGTATATTTCTAATTTTAATTCGAAATAGCTCTCCAATTCAGTAAACATTAGTAAAAAGCGAATATGTGTTCGCTACATTGAATTAATAACCAGTAAACTGACTGCCGTTAACAAGAAAGCGTTAATGCACCAATTCTATTCTAAGATTAGTTAAATTTCGTAGGTTTATGTTGGAATTCCCAATTTTGAGGACTAGTGGTTCATACAAAGGTTTCAGAAAACAAACATCGTCGTGAATATCTCAGGCAATATCGGTGGTAATTTTTCGGGTAATATTTATGTAGAAAAAGCTTTCTTGCTATTTAATCATTTTTAAATAAATATTAATGATTTCTAAGGATCGTAAACAACAGATGAGAAGACGGAAAAAGAATCTAGTGTGAGAATAAATTCGTTCAAATATTCATATGAGAAAAGTTATCTTTAAACTCCTCAAAAAAAAAATCATTAATGATGTTCTAATATGATAATACAGTGCGAATGCGCATTTTAAAGAGCAATGGACGTGTTTTTCGTTTATCATGCTAAACTTGACCACACCAGAAAATGAACATGATCATTCATTGCATTGGCCGGCTAATTTCCTCCATGTATGAATGACAAAAATTAATGTGATAATAAGAGGCAATGTACGTAAATAAAGGATTCAGTATTCATCTAATGGCTTATTTAATATTTATGTAGGCAACCTATTTCAGAATTTTTGAAATAATAGTTAAATTAAATTGGCTTCGTCCGTAGAGTGTTAAAGTTAAATTGATCAAACGGAATACATAAATCTGCGCTGTTTTGAAAGTTAGTATTCCTGAGATTTGTTACCTTTTCACACATATATTTGGTAAATTTTACTGTGAACACGTTTCTATCTAAAGGAAATTTATGTTCAGCTAGTATTCGCTACCTTAACACCAATGCACTATTACGAAATTTTTCGTCATCTGAAAAACAAAGCTTCCCAGCGAGACACAGTATAAGCACTGTGCCTCCAGAGGAGTACCGTGTATTGCTCTTCCCCGAAGGCGAGAGGGTCACAGAGATTTCTAGTGTGAATTCAAATGAAATTTTTAAACCATTTAACTATGAAGGAACGGTGCCAAAAGTCAATCACTACCGAAAGACACACAATCTCCAGACATACAATATTAGGGTGAGGTGTGGTCAGTTGAAATGTGATAGATATTACTGTCTACTTAAGAAATTCAAGGAAAGTTATTTACAAAATTCTTTTTGGGGTTCAACTAAATCATCTTAAGGGACACATTAAAAACGTAATCCAAGATACCGTAGTTAAATGCTCTTTTAGAAAAAGAGCATTGCACATAATTTAATAAATCCTAGTGTACACGTGTTGTTAAAAGGAAAATGCGTATGACATAGTGCACTAGCTTCTACATAGTCGAAAATTTAAGTGGTGTTTGTTTTCGTTTATCATGCAAAATATTTTGCACAGTGTTTGTGCAGAAAAATGTCATAGCGCGGGATTTTACTTAATACGAAAAAAAACAATATGTACCAGAAATGCTTATGACGTTATATTCGTAAGAATCGTAGATCGATCTCTTATTTTTGAGGTAGTCAAAAATATGCAAAATAGTGTCCAAGAATTTACCATCTAGTTGCTGTTATAGACTTGGTAAACACCATTCAAATTCAAAAACCTGGATAGATAGAATTGGAGAAAATGTCAGTTTTCCTCTAATTTGACAACCAAAAAATTTAATTTAATAAATTTTTCCGTTTTAAGCCAGAGATGCTTTAGATACTATCATAGAAGTTCTGCAAGCTATTCTCAAAATTAAGGAAAACCTTATTGTTCTTCATAAAACGAAAGCGTATGATGGTATGCAAAACGAAGACCATCCTCTTAAAATAGACATTGTATCAGTAGAATCAAGAACACACTATTTCTCCCCTCATTGAAATGCAGAGGTGTCATTGGGAAGTTACACTCTGCATATTAAGAAACGAATTCACAGCCTGAGCTAAAGTGAAGTAAAATGTGAAAATCAGCATCCAATTTTGACAGTGGTGAAAACAAAAAGAACAATAATTTTATAAGTTAAACGGGAATTATCCAAAGAGTAGGCGTAGGAGCAATATCGTTCCTACATTAAAAATATGCTTCGTAAAACAAAGTGGTTTTTACATTTCCTTGTAATATCTGAAACTATTAAAACAACTCACCTATTTGCCGCCCCGGGGGCGCAGTTGTCTAAGCGATGGCCTCTGATCATTCGTCCAAACGGGGTCCGGGTTTTTTTTTGTTTTTTGTTTTTTTTTATTGGAATTTTAACGACCACCGTGAGCAACTCAATGGGCTATAAGCAAGCGCCCGTCCCTAATTTAGGGTCATTGGTTCCAGGAAAGGGAGAGAGCCAGTATCGTAAGACAAACACAACATCCATGCCTGACCGGGATTCCAACCCGGACCCCTTACGGACGAATGATCAGAGGCCAGTGCCTTAGACCACTGCGCCACCGGGGCGGCGGTCCGGGTTCAAATCCCGGTGAGGCATGGATGTTGTGTTTGTCTTGCGGCTCTGGCTCTCCCCTTCCCTGGAATCAGTGACCCTAACTTAGGGACGGGCGACTACTTATAGCCCATTGAGTTGCTCACGGTGGTCGTTAAACCTTCAAAAATAAATAAATAAATAAATAAATAAATAACCTATTTATTTGTACGATTTTTGACATCAATACATCGTTTATCAAGGTCATCCGAATTTTCACAAGGAACTGTTGTTTTTATCTTTCATTCTTGAGACCTCTTATTATTTTTCGAAATCGATTTATCGGATATCATATTACAAAATCAACCAGATTCATTCATATTATACACGTTTTTAAATTCGTGGCCAAATACGAATTCTAGTATATCCTTCATTGCTTCGTCCACTGTAGTTACAGAGGTTACAGCTGCTTCACCTTGCCGAGAGTTTAATGGTGATCCCTGACGATTTTTGAATCGTCGAAACCAAACATTTATGTAGTTTAATTCCTGTTAACAAGAATAACTTAATCGGGAATAATCCCATGCTTTGCCTATAATTGGCTAATTCATAGAACAAGGGCTTTCTAAAACTTTGTGCAACCCCCATTAAAAGCGTTTAAGTGATGTAGCTGTTTATCAGATCCCATCCGTTTATGTCGCAAACTGTTCTATCAATCGACTTGTCAAAAATGTTGTGAAAGTGACTTATTTGTCAATGACTAGTGGATAGATCCAGGATTAAGATCTTTGAATTCGGATATGAAAATTATCTCATGAACATCCAAACATGTTTTTAAAATTTACGCATGCTTTAAAATAAATAAAAACTGATGCATGAGAAATGTCCACGCGAAAAGCTGTCACTATGAGAAACAGTGACTACTGAAGGTTTGGAAATCTAGAGGCTTTAGATCGGAAGATGTGATATCGCAAACGATATTTTCGGAAAGCGTATGCAGTCTATGGAAATGTAGGATGTAAGAGATAAACTATGTCATTAGTTCAAATGGCAAAGCAAAGCTTTGAGCAAGATGATTTGTCCCTATCCATCCGTTTAGTGAATTTCGATAATTAACAGGGCACACACCCTAGTTGTCTTCGTCGATCAGATGCGATAAAATCTAAAAGAGTCTGCCCCTTTTTTTACTGAAGCTGCTTAATTTCACTTAGGTATTTTTTTTTTCATTTTACTGGGCTGGATGGGTAATGTATAGATGTTATCTCAACTATCATGTGAAACTGCTTTGAAGGCGATCCACTTAACTTGCTTTCGAATCACACTAGAGATGATAAAATGGGCGGCGATTTAGATTGTCCATTGCAGGTGAATATTTTTGAGGAGGAGATTCGTGGTGTATTCTCCAATAAACGCACCAAAATATTGCTCGAATGTTCTGGTAGATAGGGATCTGTGAGGTGGCGTTTTAAAGGCAGAAATATACATTTTGTGTAATATAATGCTATTTGTAACTCATGAACATCGAGCGGGAGGCGGGCTGGTCGTTCAAACGCGGTAGTGCATCAAATTTCGATTGTATTTGCGTACATTGTTCTAAACTTCAAGATATAAAGTTAAAATGATTTGCCAACGAGAGTTGTTCATCAGTTATCCGTGATGAAAGAAAATCCACTTTCGAACATCCTTGCGCTAGAGTTTTAGGTATGTACAGTACAGAAAAAATAATAAGCATCTTCAAAATTTCGAACAATTTGTATTTACAGAATATTTATTTGTGAAATGATCCTTCGCAGTTGCGCCTCACTTACAGAATAAATGCACTGAAAAAGCAATTTGTTATACATACTTAATTCTAGAAAATTCTGAGCCAATTCACGAATCAACCGGCACTCCTCTTAAGATACGTGGATGATATGTTGGTCTTCTGGCCTCACTCCATGGTACTTCTGAACGAATTTACCACATGTCTGTCCAACCAATATCCTACTATCACCTTCACAATGGAACTTGAACAAAATGGTATATTACCCTTTCTGGACATTTTATTAACTCGTAACTTGACTTCTAACCTTATCAAATTATCCGTCTATAGAAAACCGACCTTCACACCTTGTCTTATACCTTTTATCTCTTCGCACCCCGGAACACAAAGCTTCAGCCTTACGTTTTTTAATTAAACGAGCATTTACTCATTCCTCTACCCGTAAGATACGTCAGACGAACTAGCTCTTATACAGAACATGGCCATATCATTTGGATATCCCGCCTGCTTCTTTCGGGAACTTCTACAGAAATTTGAAAGACTAAGATTTACGACGTTGTCAAGGGAAGTCGTTCCCCCTATATACGTTGGTAAAGTTGATTTCATCCCTCCCGTAGTTTCCATATTGCGGAAGGTATGTAATAAATATAATATTAAATTTGGAATTTGCACCAAAAACATTTTTTCTACCATACGTAACGACAGAGATCAAGTTGCCACTTTGAATAAAGCAGGAATATATCGTATCCCATTGCTTCCCTCGGCTCCTAACGAAGATATCAAATACTACATAGGTTCTACCCTTAGAAGTCTGAACATTAGATTGTCTGAACACAAATATGCACTTCGAACTGACTGCATTTCTACTTCATTTACTACAGCTGTTCGCCAGGGAGGTTACTCTCCCGATTGGCCTAATACAATAGTACTCTCCTCCAATGTAAACAAACAAACCGTCTTTTTTACCGAGAGTCTGTATATAATCTCTTATGGTAATACCTGTTGTAACTTGGACTTACCTGTTTTTGTTCCTAGACAATGGAGAAAAATAATTACTTCTCCCATTCAAAAAACTGAAGAAGAGGACCTTAATTAATCGATTATATTATTTGTACATATTACTTTTGTTCTGCTGTTTTCCTCAATTGGCATCACCTGCGGTTTTGAACAAATGTATTGTGGGTCTCGCGGGGGAGACTGGTTATATATTGCGGCACTTCCCTATGCTTTGTGGCACTGTTGGGTGGCCTGAGGACGGGTGCTATTGTAGCCCCGAAAGATCTTGCCATTTTTAAATATTTTAAAATCATGTCTTTTATTGTAAATAAAGTTTTTATTGTACAGTCAGAGAGAGATGTTGGTTTGATGATATCGTACGGAGACAGCACGCCTCTAAGTAATTATTTACTGATTGATTGCAGGTGTTCCTCAAAAAGAAATTTATACTATGCAGATGTGACACGAATTTTCAGAATTATCAATGACCTTAAGGGATGCATGACACCCTACAGAATCAAGTTATGCTTCATGTATCAGAGTCGGAACCAAACAGACGGAGTGGAATGGTGATTTACCCAGATGCATACTCTTCCACTCATGAGGAACAAGAGTAAAACGCGACTAATCAGACCGGATGAAGCGTTGGCAATATTAAGCATTCCATTTCTAATCTGCTTTGCACCACGTCATAATTTTTTTGCATTAATAATGGTACTCAGATATTAGTCGATTGCAACAGAACCATAAATACCCGAACGACACGGATCCTGACAAACTGTTAAGACGGAAATGGGATCATTGCGACTCTTATTCAAATTTGATTCTCTTAACGTCGTCGAAGTCTCGGGCTCTCGTTGTTAAATCCTCACCAACATTTGCTTATCCCTATCTAATATCTTGATACAGGGTTCAGAATTTTCAAATTTTGATGTAACGTCGAGCCCTGTTTAATAAGTAATGATAAGCTTCGATATACTTACCCGTCTTACACCATTTCTGTCGTTCTGTTTACTGAATATCCTCAAAACTCCCACAAATTGCCATTCATTCTTTGAGGTGGCAGAGATCGGATATTGATGGGAATTCCTCTAAAGTATCTCTTTCACCTGATACTGAGGCACGGCAACATGATAGCTGTCAGCACTCTGCACTCCTTTACATACCTCACATTACTAGTGACGTCATCTCCGGGATATGCATACGGCGCATTTCACCACATTTTTTTTCACAATTTGGATTTTATGTGACTCCAAAAGGAAAGCAATTAACGTAGAACTAAGCAAAAGGAAGTCGTTCTGCAGTAAAGAATAATTTGCGTTTCTTAAATTTACAAGTGAGAGAAGAACAGGTTTGGCGGGAAGTAAGAAATGTGTTGCGATTTCATAATTATGGTAAGTGATACATAAAAAATACAAGTTTTAAATTACGTTTCTTAGTTCTGAATATGGTCAGGGCTGACGTGACTTGACCATTGTTCACAGATTTGCATATCTGCTACAAATATTCTTAACTGTACTTACTTAACTGTAAAAATTCTTGACTATTACTTAACACTTAACTGCAATATTCTTAACTACATATAGTACTTAACAGTATTTGAATTGTAATGAAAAAGAAGGATAAAATACTACTGAAGTAATTTTTGTGAGATAGAACTAAATTGAGCTCAAGTCATCAAAACATATAGGGGTGACTTAATGAAATGGGTGAAGAGTGCAGATTTACTGCTCATATTAAAAATACACCAAGACTTGCATTAGAAATATCAATATATCACAGGCATTTTCGAATACATATTAGTGATGCCAATCTACCACCTTTGAGCTGGGGTGGTAAGAGGCGTAGGATTCTGGCTATCTCTTTGAGTTTGCTATGAGCAGGACGGAATGCTTGCAGCATGGAGCTATACTTTTCTCATCTTTTCATACCTAATATCAGATACTTCAAATATTTCAATTTCGACAAAATTGAAATTCAGATTCAATTTTTGGGGATTAGTTTTTAAAACAATAAAAAAATAATTTTGACCCTTTTTTCAATACATGACCCTTTGAAAATTATAGTCAAATAGCATGAGTTCCGCCCCATCGTCTGATTGGTCACAGGCAAGAGCTTTTGATCATTTGTTTGAAATGCATCCCACCTCAATCCCGGGGGATGCCATGGTTGCATGCAAATGGGATTATTTTTTCCGTTTCTCGGAACCACTGGCCTTTAATTTCCGACGGACGAATCTTTATGTTCATGAGACCTGCTGACGATAGTCCTTAGATGCCCAAGAAAAACAACCAGTTTTGTGGGAATATGACCCAAAAACTGACATTTCGAAAACATATTAGTGTACAACAACATTCCGTAAACATTGGAAGGTATTTGCTGTTTTCTTTTTAAAATTCTGCATTCCAGACCTACAGGCTCATTGACTTTGAAAAGATGGATCATTTCGCAACTAGAAGCGTGGCAATTATGCCACAATGTGTCAATTATCTTTATACTTTTCTAAACATGTACAGAGGTCTCGGTATTACAATTTGCCATGTTTAAAACCAGCGTAAGTATGCTGCCATTCCCGTCTGAAAATCAGGGAAAACGTTTATTAACGGTTCAATGTCAGGTGTTATTTAAACCACTAGCTCATAGCACGAGAGAAAAAGCCGTGACTGAAATTTGTATAACATGAATCGTAAAATACGTAGACATCTTAGGGAGCAGCTGCATTACGTTGAGCTTGTAGTTGTTCAAGAGCTTCTTGCTGTCGGTATTTAGCATCCTCAACAGCATCAGTAACATGCCTGGCTTGTGTTTCTTCAAAAGTTTCATTTAGTCTGGATTAGTTCTACTTTCGTTCAAGTTATGCAAAGAATTAGAAGACTGGTTTGCCCACGATCGACGTTGTCGTTCTTTATTTATGCGACTTTTTCTCCCAGCTTTATCTTCTTCGATTTTGTACTACAAAGAAACACCTGCGCGGAACCACAATATATATTTTTTATTTTCATCATGGTGAATAAAAATTACGCCTGCAGTTCCTTTCTTACAATTTACTCGGTCCTTCGAATGAAATAAAATAACGCTGATTCTTTTTTATGAATTCCTTTTTACGAAATAAAGTAACGCTAAATTTCTTTTTATCAAATTACTGTGCAATTTTATTCATTTTTATGAATTACTCTGCAATGCGAATAATATGAAATAAAACACGACATAAAACCTACATAACAGAACAAACGTCACAGATAGTTGTCCGAGCACGAGCGTGTTCCCACAGTTGAAGTTGTTTGTCTTACTAACTTTTATTTTCCGGTATTTCTTCTTGATTTTACGTATCGTGGGACAGCGGTGAGTTTAGTTACGATTTCGGCAACCGGATAAAAGCAGATTTAGTTGCAAATAGTGAATGACGTCAGAGCGTAAGGAACGGACGTAACCTATTATATAAGTTTAATTTCAAGACCTTTACACACGCGGTCGTCTTCCCATAGTTATCCGAATTTGCGTAAGAACGAACTGGTATTAATATTTGGCATTTTCGTTGTATATAAAATAGATACTTATACAGAGATAACTTTTGTTCTGAAGTTTATCAGTCGGCACCAGTAGCCCGTAGGACGTTAAACATCATTCCTTCACGAATTTTATGCCAGTGTTCAAAGGAAATCGAAAATATTCCGTCATCTAGACTCAAACTTTAGCCCATTCATGCCGTATGTTTAGGAGCCAGAGAGTAGGATCATTCTGTCACCAAAACGGCTTAAAATCACTACTCTGTGGCGTTTAAATTTTGAAATAAGTTTAAAGACACACTGAAACAAGACATAGTTACCATCTAGAATTAAAAGGTATTCACAGAAGTAATTTGAAAGTATATGTCTAAAGTTTATTTCTAACTAAGCTGACAGAAAATCATAAATACGAATAGCATGAGTTACTTTCCTGGAGTTGATTACGCATCGGTAACATATTATCGGAAAGGCCCTCAGAAGGTACCTTAGCAACTGAATATCAACTGAAACAGCTTTATAGAGCACCTGAAATCTTCCGAAACATCTGTGCTCAACGGCAATTTTACTGTCGAATTTTTTCATGTTAATATTGCTTTTTTCAAAATTGAGTCATTCATGATGATATTTTGACGTGAAAATGGAAAAAAATGCTTATGTGTTTTTCACAAAACAGCGTGCAGGCTTTCACGGAATCTTCTAAAGTTTTACTTTCTATCTCATGAGATAGTTAATGAAACTTTTTAAGGACGCTAATGTTTTTATGACCTAAATTCTTCTATCCAGATGGCGTATCAATTTTACAAATCTAACCGAAGCGTAAGTAGAGGTGGATACAAAATCAGGTCACGGTTATTTTGTAACCTTACTAAAATGTCACTGTCACGGTTTGTGATCAGCGGCAAAAGTCTCCGTACCAAAATCACAAGAACACTTTAGTTCCTGAATTGTTCCAAATTCACGCTGCGTTCGGGGAACGACAGGTACGTTGCAATCAAGCGTTCCTAAATCAAGCTACTTTCATTAACCGCTCCAAAATCACTGGATATTAAATACAGATACTTCCAAGATTTTTCACTCAATAATCTCACTTTTAAATCAAGCTACTTTTATTAACCGCTCCAAAATCACTGATATTATATATATATATATTTCTCAGCTTTTCACTCAGTAATCTCACTTTTAAAGCTATTTTCTCACGGTGTTGGTTTTTATTTATTTTAAGTGACATTTATATATGCTATTTTGAACCCAAACCACCGTTCAATGAAGTTATAGAGCACCAAGCGTTTTATTTTAGGGCTCGAGCACAAAATTTAAAAAAAAATGCAATTATTGGAAAAAAATATACTCGAATAAAAATATTTTTTGTGTTTAGGTCTGACTACAGACCTAGTAAATTAATTATAAATAATAATTCATTTATCGTACACTTGAAAAATTTTCATATACGAGCTTGACTACAATCTGCTCTTCGGGAGTTAAAAGATTTCATATTTAATGTTCCTCCGTTACTTACCTATGAAAAGTGACTAAACTACCCACGAAAACTAATTAAAATCGCTATGAAAACTAACTAAAATACCTATTAAAACTAACTAAAATGCCTATGAAAAGTAACTAAGAATACAAGTGCCTAGCTAGTATGTCAGTGGAAATCTCAGAAATAGCACGAACACGAATCCTCTTGAGAACTCAGAACGAGAACTGCGAAGCAAAGTGACGAGTAACGATTAATGAAAAGTTACTGTGGATTGTGATTTCGCCACGTGACTAATTTGAGCATACAGGTGCAGGTGTTCATTCTTGTCACAAACAGTGACTATGTCACCGTTACCGAAAAGTCAATGTTAAGCCCATCCCTAAGCGGAAGTTCCATGTCATTTGCGGCAACAAGCAAGTACAAATCAGGACTTTGTTTCTCAAATTTCTTGGTGTTTACCACACCTTTTCAATTTAGGATGCTTTTCCCTACTGAAAGAAACATTTAATTTGGAAATTATATCGTTATTTTTTTTCAAACAAATTCCTGAGAAATAGGTATTTTGGTTTATTGTTCATTCAGTACGCTACAGATGAATGCATCAAAATCTTAAATGTATCTACCACTTGCGGCAGAATATGTTCGCGATAAAAACGTAATAATCAACATTAAATAGTTTATCAAGGAGACAGTGGAACTCAAAAAAATATAGCTATACTAGTAATCAGAATTTCTTACCGCAGAAAAAAAATATTCCCTGTTTTTGCACATCAGCAAGATGGATTTTACAATGAAGATAGATAGCAAATTAAACAGAGCACATAAACAATTTCAACGCCCTGACTTGACGATAAACGAACAGATGCGAATGTAATTTTCCATTGAAAGGCAACAGGCTCCACTTTTGTTTAACACGCGGAATCATGGAAGGAAAATAAAGGCTTTCACTATTTGAAGAACAAGTTGCAACTAAAACGAGACACTGTCATTGCGTACTCGCTGTTGGTAATGGTATTCAAAGCTTCTCGAATGGCAGTAGATTTTGGGGTGGAGTAGGAAGCACATTTTTTTATATCATCCCACATAAGAGTAGCTCACTTGAACAGTTTTCCAGATAGGGCCGTGGTTACATATCCGTTCTTTATGGTCTTTCTATATTCATTCAGTGTAATTCACTTGCCCATGCTTTTAAACGAAAGACAATTTTCGTTTAAAAGCATGAGCAAATACGTGATGATATTTTACTTGACATAAACGCTGCAGAAACACTAGTCCCTATCCGTGGAGTTCCAGACTAGCTATTTATATGCATATTTACCTTGAGAGACGTTGTGTTCTTTGGTTTTCTGATTGTTTCAGCTGGATTGCCGATATATTAAACAACGCAGTAGTTTGTACAAATACTTAGCTCGCATCCTGTTTTTACTAACGGACGTATTCTAAAAGTACGACAAAGTAGTACTCCCGGGTTAAAAGCTCAGCTGTGAGCAATTAGGAAAGAGCCCAGAGTTTCGTTCCGGAGTGTTTCGAAATAAGAAAGAATAATTACTATTTTGAATTTCTTGAATATTGTTTTAAGGATTTTTCGTGCAGTAAAAATTACTTTCCATGTTCCTTTAAATCGTAAATACATATACGTTCCAGCTAGATATTTCAGTTTTCACCCTGAAAACTTTAACACGAAGTGTATTTAGAAGAAAGGGAACACATAGAACAATTAGTTTTGAAATCGTACTGAATTGCGCTTAAATATTTTGTCCTTGCCAATAATCGCATAAAGACCGTTTAAAGCCCTTTGATTCGATTAAGGCAACTCCCTTGAGTATATGAAATCTTTAAAGTTGAAAAATATATTTTAAAAGCTGCAAATAAGACACGTATTTATCTTCGTTCGTACAGAAATTTACAAATAATTGTAATATTTTTGTTGCTTTTGTAAAATATTTTTTAAAGTTAAAAAGATCAGGGCATTCACATTTCTCACACTGTGACTTCAGGTTAATGTTTATCAAAAGTAATAGCTTACAAATAGGCCACTGGGAATATGTAACTACCGCTCTAGTAGCCTATCTGAGTGTACGCAGTGATTGCAGCTAGGGACCGGTAACGATTGAAGTAAGACTGGTGTGTTTGTCCCATAACGCTACTTCTCATATTTCTCCAAATTAGTTCAGCCGGCTTGCATTACTCTACTGCATACGCGTAAGGGACGAAATGTGTTAGGGGTCGACTTCGCAGAAAACCAACTGCGCATTCGCATCCCCAATCACACTGAACCTGGAAAACCAATAACAAGATAGCCATCAGGCCAGACATTCAAACACCCGTCAGAAACTTCAGCCTCCCTCACCGTGAATAACGACTTAACCAACTGCGATATGTCGGTGTTAGCATTAAATATATCAATGAAAATTATGAAAGCTAAGATAACATTCTTCCCGAAATTACAAATAATATCTTTTTTTAAAAAATGTTTTATTCGGAAACAAAATGCGTTTTATGTTATTGAAAGACGCATTTTATTTAAATCTGGAAGTCATACAAAACTGACGTTAGTTACGACTTTCGAGAAATCTCAACTTCATTAGAATATTCTATACGTGTCATGCAAAAGCAATGAACAACTAAAAACGTTAATAAAATGTCAATATAAAAATGCTGGTTATACACAAACAATGAGCATATTGAACCTCGATATATTTTATAAGCCGATGCAGTATCCCCTAGTATACCTATCAGTATTCTATCGAAGGAAGTCTCCTTAGCCTCCGCTTTTTTCAGTTTTCCGGAGTTTCCCTTCTAACAATCTGTTGCTTGACACCTTTCTTATACGATCCTGTTGATATCTTTCTACGTTCTGGTCACTAAATGAGCCATAATTTTCCAGAATGAAATCAATATCAGATTTTAGGAAATGCATCTTCAAAGAAATATTCTAGCAGTATGATAATTTACCCGTGACTAATTGCTTTTACTTTTCAGGTCCACTCTGTCGGAGTAGGCTGGTTAAAGAAATCCTTGTTCTTGTCTTTCTACAAGGAGCGCTTAAAAGAGACTCGAATAATAAAACAACGAAAGGAAAATCAAAAGCAAATTAAAGAAATAAGCCTTTTGCAGAGATTCTGTAACTACACAAGAAAGTGACCAAAGGTATATTTCGAACAATGCGTCGTAAGAAAATTTCATTTCTCCTATTTCAAAAAATTACAAATGTTTAACAAAGCGATCGTTGGATACCAGATGTAAAGAACACGTCCGAAGTGTGAACTAGAACACGCAAAATACAACCCTCGCCGGAGAAGTTATGAATTCTTCTGCAGCTCCTGTGTTCAATAGTAGTAGAAGAATTGCCCCATACACGAACTTTAATGAAACTTCCATCAGGAAAACAATTGAAATCCTTTCCAACAAACTGACATGCAATGACATGGACTACATGAAACTACTAGTGGTTTGACATGCGTTGTTCAATGATAGAAACACATCGCGGCACAGCGCATTATTTCGTGATAAAAACTCAAGTAATACTGCTGGTGATGTCACCCACTTTATTTTCGAAACAACATCTTTATTTCCTGCGTGTTTTCATTCCCTGCATTTTATGTCTACATTACCTTGGTAAAGCCTCCCTGTAGCTTTCCAGTAGTGTGAAAGCTGGGCGAATGTTTCTGCACAACGAACTTAAAGGGATTTACTTCGCTATAAGCGTTCCTTGCGTATGTTTGCGTTTGTAACAAGCTAGTAATAGATATAAAACATTTGCATAAGAAAGGAACCGTCAAGCCATATTTTATTGTAATATATTTAGATATCTGAAAATATTTTTTTGAACTAAAAGAAAAATTGTAAGTGGCAACTCTTGTAAGACATTATTACCTATGTTTTGTTTAATGGATTCATCAGCATCTTCTTAAACAAATAGTGGAACAACTAAATGAGGATTTTACCGTTTAGCTTTTCTCATTGCATTATTTTCTCCGTCTCTATTAGAAATGGAAACAGTTTCACAGTAATGAGGTAACGATGCGTAACATTTCGTGATCGTTATCTCTAAATTTACATAAGAACAAAATAAAATAAATGGCAAAAACGTTTTGTAACAGCACACATATTATGAAACACGGAAGATCCTGTGCTAAATCATTAATTGTCGATCAACCTCAATTGTTGTTAAAGGATGGAACATTCAGTCTAAAACTCCACACATCTGATATAGGATATGTACTGTGATCTTATACGTTAAAGAAAGCATCCGGAACGCTAAAGACGCTTTATCCAGTGGCCACTAAATTTGGAAAAAAAGCATAGCATAAGAAGCATAGGCAATTCGAACATTTGATTCCAAAAACAAGATAGTTCATTACAAGAGGTAAAATGAACGAATCGACTCGTTTTTGCCACCAAGAGCTATCTTCCTAGAAGTAGCCAATTCAAACTAATAAGGACAAATCAGGACGTGCCTGTTGATAGCTAAACACATACCTTCTTTTCGTGTTGTTGTATTATATCAGAATGTTACTTCCCTTTGTAGGTTCAAGTGCTTATCTAAATAATGATTTCGTTTCTACGGAGAAAAGACTTTCTACAAAGCCAGTGATGTTGAAAATACATTTCACAAAGTACTTTATCTATAAAACAAACAAACCGTGTGCAAATTATTGGATCATAAATTTCAGTGCCAACGTACTGGTAGAAAAAAAAAGATAATTTAGGGTATGCAGACGTATACGTTGATCCAACGATTTTAGGTGATTCCCGTGCATAATCATGTCTTAAACTTAACCTGATTTCTACAGCATAGATGAGTTAGTACAAATTTTATTAAACAATGGAAACACCCACAACAAATGGAGTCCTTTTGATACAGAATGTAGATCAAACTCCTTATCGACTGATTTCGTCTACCAACTGAACACGGAGATCGGATGAAAAGTCGTTTAAAGAAATTCATTTTTCGGACATTATATTGAACACAAATATTTTCACAAAATAGTTACATTTCGAATTCTCAAACATATAAAATATAAAATAAAATACATTATATATTTTGAAATACAAATGTTACATTTCGAATTCTGAAAATAAATATACATTTTGAATTCTGAAAATAAATATACATTTTGAATTCTGAAAATAAATATACATTTTGAATTCTGAAATATGATACTTAAATTTCCTTTTAGTAGTGTCTCGAAATAGGGAGAAATATCTGATATGTACTGGAAAAATAGATTTTTCTTTTTTTCAAGTTACATCGTTACACCGAGAGTACATATTAACCGATGTGCCTATCTCTGGAACGAAAATAATTCTCAACAAATGCTTTATAATCATCGCATGTTCCGAAAATTGCACCGAAATAAATTCTACTCTTTAAAGGCACGGTAGACAAGTGTCAAATTAGTCTCAACAGACTGACGTCTCATTCCGGTCCTTGTAAAATCACTTTCCCTTGACATAGTGTCAGAAAAGTAATTCCAAATTTTAAAAAGTTCATCCTTTTCAAGCAGCAAAGCTGTTAACGCGGTTATGTATTATAACACATTAACCCATATTCAGCAAACTTATGTGGTGGCTGTTGTTTGGTAGTTAAGACCTACATATACAAAATAATGGGCATTATGCAGACGCTCGTCCTTAATTTAGGCCCATTAGTTCCACGAAAGGGAGATAACTAGTTTTATATCACGAACACAACACCGGTGCCCGGCCGGGGATCTAACCCAGACCGATTTCGGATGAATAGTCAAAAGCCAGCACTTAGAACACTGGGCCACCTCGATATCCTAATGTATTTTATAAAAATAATGTGCACTTTGCAAGTCTTTTAAATACTACGCATAATCGTTGCCAGATATATAATTGTTAGAAATTATGCATCTTGTTTAAAATGTGAATCAAAGTTTCCAAGCTTTCGCACATCAACCAGATAGCTTTCTCAAGGAAGGTAGACAGCAGACTGCAAACTGGATAACAAAACGCTTCAACAATTTAAACGCGGTAACTTGATAATGAACGAAGAGATACAAATATAATGATACTATTAAAGACACGAGGCATCATGTTCGTTTTGCACGCGGAATCTTTATAAGAAAACAATAGGATATCACTATTTGAAAATTTGGTTCCAAATTCGTGGTAACTCTGGCGAGATGCTATCATTGCAGACCTCATTGTTGGTAATGATCTAAAAAGTTTCCCGAATGGCAGTGGAATTGGGAGTAGAGTAGGTTCAAAGAATTTTGTTTAGGTGAGAGAAACCTCGACGATGACCAAGTTTAGTAGTCAGCGAAAAGCGGATTCGGAGACCGTGCGCCAGGCAGTTGATGGAAATCCAACAAAGCACTCGGAGATTAATTAGCAGGCGAGCTGGGCATATCACAGACAACAATGGTTTGTTTCTTTCGGGAAGTCGGTAAGGTCTACATGAGCTGCCGCATTGTGCTTCACGAACGGACGCTAGACGAACCGAAACGCCAAGTCGAAGTGTGCACGAAACTCCTAGGAAACCCGCGCGATGCACCTTTCATTGAGTGAATAGTTGCGTGCGATGAAACGTGGATCTATGCCCTAATCCTAATACGCAGCGGCAGTCGCTGAGCCTCGACAAGCTGCTAGAAACTTTCGCCAAACGTGAGCGCTTCGAGCACAAAGCGATGCTCTGCGTTTGGTGGAATTTCGAGCGGATAATACATTATGAATTCGTTCCAGACGGTGTGACAAATCTTCGCCAAATTGTACTCTGAACAACTGGAGAGGATGTATGCCGTTTTGGTGGAGAAGTATCCGACATTAGTGAACAGAAAGCGTGCTCTCTGACAGCAGGACAACGCTCGGCATCATACCGCGCAAACAACCACGGCAAAACTTCAGGAACTAGAGGGCACCGAAATTATGCCACAGCGAGCATGTAATCCTAACCTTGCCACGTCGGATTATTACGTGTTAAAGTCCACGGCACACTCCTTAGCGGGTGGCACTTCAACAACCAGGAGTAAGTGGCAGCCAGGGTGAAGGAGTTCTTTACATCAAAAGACAAAAAAAAAAAACAGATACCGCTGCGGAATCAAAGAACTGGCAGACACTTGGCTAAAGACGGTGCAATACGATGGACTGCGCTTTGAATGCTGATTCGCTTTCGTTATAAAGGTATGAAGACATAAAGTGATCCAAATATTGCAAAACTTTCGACTCACCCTCATTAATTAATGATCGCATGTAGTCACTACGATTCAAACCTGTGTTACTTGTTTAACAGGTTCAATGTAATTCAGAAACAGAGTTTCGAACACACGAATTACATACATGTGATTCTTAATCGTGCTGGTAGAATTGCAAATAATTCGTAATACTCTTGCTCTGCGAGACGAGACTCGCTTTACAGAAGACTACTACAGAAGTTACGAAATTTTGAGGCACAAATCATTTTAATTAAGTGTTTTTCTAAATAATATACCGTACACCATTCTGAACTGTTCAAGGAAAACTTTTAAAAGCTGCTTTGCAGTTGTGTAATTAGGTAACTCCTGACAAAGTCACGTTTATGTAAGAATCGCAATCTTAAAAGTTGTGTACGAAAAGCACATCAAAAACTCTCAGAAGCTCTGAGAAATTAAAAATAATTGCAAATATTTGAAACTGTTTAGCAGAATTAAAATTATATTCGTTAAATGTAAATCTTTAACCTCATAAGGTGTTTTTCACCAGTTAAAGTTTTGTTCGGTTAAACCACTGCCGTGACATTAAAGTTTAAAATACAAAATGCAAACATAATTCAAATGCATTTTGTAATAAATGTTTTTTGTCAAGGATGCTAATGTTTTTTGTGATCTAAATTCTTCAATCCAGATGGCTTATCAATTGCACAAATTTAACCGAAAGGGAACTTCAATGCGAATTGCAGCAACACTTCAGAACAAAAATTATCTTTGTATAAGTGTCTCGTTTTTATACAATTAAATTTTTCATGTTAATATTACTTTTTACAAAATTAAGTCATTCATGATGATATTTTAACATGAAATTGGGAAAAACAATGCTTATGTGCTTTTCTTAAAACATCGTGCAGCCTTTTCACAGAATCTTCTGAATTGTTACTTTCTATCTCAGGATATAGTTAATGTAATTTTTCAAGAAGGCTAATGTTTTTGTGATCTAAATTCTTCAATTCAGGTGGCTTATCAATTGTACAAATCTAACCGAAAAAGAAGTTCCTAATCAATTGCGACAACAGGCAAGTACAAATCATGATTTGGTTTCTCAAATTTCGTGTTGTTTTCCACACCTTTGGAATTTAGAATGCGTTTCCCAACTGAAAGAAAGATTTTTACTGCTTTTCCCAACTGAAAGAAAGGTTTTTACTTGTTAATTATTATATTTCCTTTTTTTCAAACAACTTGCTGGGAAATAGGTAGTTTGGTTTGTTGTTCATTAAGTACGCAACATATGAACGCATCATAATCTTAAATACATCTACCTCTTGGGACAGAACATGTTCGCAAAAATAAGGTAATAATCCCTTAAATAATTTGTCAAAGTTCAAGAAGACAGTGGAACGTAAAAGAGTATAACTATACTAGTAATCAGAATTTCTTAGCGCAGAGTAAAAATAAAAGATTTTATGTTTTTGCACATCAGCAAGATGGCTTTTACAATGAAGGTTTATAGCAGATTAAGCAGAATACATCAACAATTTCAACGCGCTGACTTCACGATAAACGAACAGATGCGAACGTAATTATCCATTGAAAGGCACTAGGCGCCACTTTCGTTCAGCACACGGAATCATGGAAAGAAAACAAACGCTTTCACTATTTGAAGAATTAGTTGTAACTACAACGAGCCACTGTAATTGCGTACTCGCTGTTGGTAATGGTGTCCAAACTTTCTCGAATGGCAGTAGATTTTAGGGGTAGGTAGCTCATTTTTTACGTACATATCACACATAAGAGCAGCGGACTTGAACGATTTTCCGGATAGGGCCGTGGTTACATAACCGTTCTTTATGGTCTTCCTATATTCATTGAGTGTAATTCACTTGCCCATGCTTTTAAACGAAAGACAGTTTTCGTTTAAAAGCATGAGCAAGTGCGTGATCATATTTTACTTGATATAAACGTTGCAGAAACACTAAGCCCTATCCGCGGAGTTCCAAACTAGCTATTTATTTACATATTTACCTTGAGAGACGTTATGTTGTTCGGTTTTCTGATTGCTTCAGCTGGATTGCCGATATATTAAACAACGCAGTACTGTTTACAAATACTTAGCTGGCGTCCTCTTTTTAATAACGGACGTATATTAAAAGTACGACCCAGTAGTACTCCCGGATTAAAAGCTTAGCTGTGAGCCGTTAGGAAAGAGCTCGTAGTTTCGTTCCAGATTGTTTGAAAATAAGAAGAAATAATTACTATTTTGAAGTTTTTGTTTATTTTTTTAAGGATATTTCGTGCAGTGAAAATTACTTTCCATGTTCCTTTAAATCGTAAGTACATGCACGTTTCAGCTAGATATTTCAGTTTTCATTCTGAAAATGTTAACATGAATTGTATTTAGCAGAAGGGGAACACAGACAACAATTCTTTTTGAAATCGACTGAATTGCGCTTCAATATGTTGTTAGATAACTTGCCAATAATCTCATAAAGACCGTTTAAATGACTTTGGTTCGATTAACGCAAATGCCTTGAATGTATGAAATCTTTTAAGTTTAAAAATATATTTTAAAAACTGCGATTAAGACAATGATTTAACTTCATTCGTACAGACATTTACGAATACTTACAATATTTTTTTTTGTAAAATAACTTTTAAAGTTAAAAAGATCAGGGCCTTCCCATTTATCTCACAGTGACTTCAGGTTCATGTTTATCACAAATAACAACTTACAGATAAGCAACTGGGAATATGAAAATGACGCTCCAGTAGGTTATCTGAGGGTACGCCGTGACTGCAGCTGCGGAACTGTCTCGATTGAAGTAAGACTGGTGTGCTTGTTCCATAGCATTAGTTATCATATTTCTTTAAATTAGTGTAGCCGGCTTGCATTCCTCTACTGCATACGGGTAAGGAACAAAGTACGTTCGCGGCCCTAACCACACTGAGCATCCCCAACCACACTGAGCATCCCCAATCACACTGAGCATCCCCAACCACACTGAACATCCCCAACCACACTGAGCATCCCCAACCACACTGAACATTCCGAACACTGAGCATCCCCAACACTGAACATTCCGAACCACACTGAACATCCCCAACACTGAACATTCCGAACCACACTGAGCATCACCAACACTTATTATTCCGAACCACACTGAGCATCCCCAACCTTGAACATTCCGAACCACACTGAGCATCCCCAACACTGAACATCCCCAAACACACTGAGCATCCCCAATCACAGTGAGCCTAGAAAACCGAAGACAAGATGGCCATCAGGCCAGTGATTCAAACACCCCTGAGAAATTTCTGCCTCCCACACAGTGCGTAATGACTTAACCAACTGCGATGCTACCGTATTTCCCCGAAAGTAAGACCTAACCGGAGAATAAGCCCTAGCATGATTTTTTGGATGCTCGTAATACAAGACCTACCCTGAAAATGAGCCCCAGTTACGATACATAGTTCCGTAGTCAGCCAGACTATCACTGTTTAAAAAACTGTAAATATTTGAACATGAATAAATGTAGATTTTTGTACACGAATAAATGTAGATTTTTGTGCATGAAGAAATGTAGATTTTGTACATGAATAAATGTAGATTTTTGTACATGAATGAATGAATAAATGTAGATTTTTGTACATGAATAAATGAATAAATGTAGATGAAGAAATAAAGAAAAAATTTGGTAGGACATAACAAATATAAGACGTCCCCTGAAAATAGGCCTTAATGCGTCTTTTGGAGAAAAAGTCAATATGAGACCCGGTCTTAATTTCGGGGAAACACGGTACGTTTGCATTAAATATATCTGAAAATTATGAAGCCTAAGATAACGTTCTTCCCGAAATTACAAAATAATATATTTTTTTAAATATTGTTTTATTCGTAAACAAAATGCGTTTTATATTATTGTTTATATTATTGAAGGACGCAGTTTATTTAAATCCGTAAGACATACAAAACTGATCAGTTAGTTACGATTTTGTAGAAATCTCAACTTCTTTAGAATATTCTGTACGTATCATGCAGAAACAATGAACAACAAAAAACAAATAAAATGTCAATATAAAAACGCTGGTCATACACAAACAATGAGCATATTGACCCTTGGTGTATTTTATAAGACGATGCACTAGCCCTTTGTATACCTATTTCTCTTCTATCGAAGGGCCGCCCCGGTATCGCAGTGATCTAAGCGATGGCCTCTGATCATTCGTCCGAACGGGGTCCGGGTTCGAATCCCGGTGAGGCATGGATGTTGTGTTTGTCTTACGGCACTGGCTCTCTCACTTCCCTGGAACCAGTGACCCTAAATTAGGGAAGGGCGACTGCTTATAGACCATTGAGTTGCTCACGGTGGTCGTTAAACCTTCAATAGAATCCAATCTATCGAAGGAAGCTTCTTTAGCCGCCGCTATTTTCAGTTTTTCTGAGATTCCCTTCTGGCAATCTGTTGCTTCACATCTCTCCTTTACTCTCCTATTGATAACGTTCTCCGTTCTGATCACTAAACGAGCTATACTTTTTCAGAACGAAATCTATATGAGATTTTAGGAAACGCATCTTCAAAGAAATATTCTAACAGTATGATGATAAGCCCGTGACTAATTGCTTTTACTTTTCAGGTCCACTCTTTCCGAGTAAGTTGGTTTAAGAAATGCTTGTCCCTGTCTTTCTACAAGGAGCGCTTAAACGAAACGCGAATAATAAAACAACGAAAGGAAAATCAAAAGCAGAGTAAAGAAATAAGCCTTTTGCAGAGATTCTGTAACTAAACAAGAAAGTGACAAAACGTATATTTCGAACAATGCATTGTAAAAAAATTTCAATTCTCTTGCTACTATCTCAAAAAATTACAAATATTTGACAAAGCGCTCCTTGGATACCAAATGTAAAGAACACGTCCGAAGTGTGAACTAGAACGTGCAGAATACAACCCTCGCCGGAGAAGTTATGAATTACTCTGAAGCCACTGTGTTAAATAGTAGGAGAATTCCCCATACACGAACTTTAATGAAATTTCCTTCAGGAAAATAATTGAAATCCTTTCCAACAAACTGATATGCAATGACATGGAAGTCATGAAACTACCAGTGGTTTGACATGCGTTGTTAAATGATAGAAACACATCGCTTCACACCGCATAATTTCGTGATAAAAACTCACGTAATACTGCTCGTGATGTGACCTACGCTATTTTCAAAACAACATCTTTATTTCCTGCGTGTCTTCATTCCCTGCATTTTATGTCTACATTACCTTGGTAAAGCCTCCCAGTTGGTTCCCAATAGTGTGAAAGCTGGGCGAATCTTTATACACAACGAACATAAACGGATTTACTTCGCTATGAGCGTTCTTTGCGTATGCTTGCGTTTGTGATAAGCTAGTAATAGATATAAAGCATTTACATAAAAAACGAACCGTCCAGCTTAATTTTATTGTAATATATTTAGATATCTGAAAATATTTTTTTAAACTATAAAAAAAATTGTAGGTGGCAACTCTTCTAAGACATTACTACCAGAGTTCGCCAAAATGCGTAATTACGCGTATAGGACGCATCGAAAAGTATGTTTACGCATTGAAATTTTGCCAACGCGTAAAAATACGAATCGAGAATTTTAAGCTGATTTTTTTTTATTTTCAAATTTTCATTCGAATTTTGTATTCCAAACATATGGTCAGCGATATCCTTTGTTACCTCAGGCCAGATCTCACGTTGTAGATGATCCATGCCTGGCCGTGGTTTGCTTGGCACGACCGGAGCTATGGCGGTGTTACCCGCCCGCCAGTCAGGGCGTGACGTCAGGGAGACATCGTTCATTACCTTGATGTCATCGGCTCATCGGGAGCGCTATCGCATCGCAAATTTCCTGTCATTTTTTGCTACAGCTCGTGCTCGATCAGATGAGTGAAGTACGCTTTCCCAATTGCAATTCCGGAGCGCCTTGTGGTCGTGATTTGTACTTCTTCATCACCGTGGTACGTGGTCGTTATTTGTAGCGATTGAAACTGCTTTATCAGACACTGTAGTATCGAATGATGTGTCGAAACAGCGTACTTCAACGTTTTTTTCGGCTAGACTTAGTCCAATACTAGTGTAGAAAAGGAACAAAACGCAGAGGAAGGAAACAATGAAATCTGAAAAAACTAGCGGTGGAAATACGAAAGCAGCCAACGAACTTGGACACTTCATTAGAAAATGAAGAATGCGTTGTGTTACATCGACGTCAAAGTTGAAAATTCATTCTTGTTGTTTACCAAAATGGTACAAAGAATTTTCAGGGATTACTTTTCATGCGTTTGTAGTGTTTACGTTATTTATGTATTATATATATATTTTTAAACTGAAAAAAGAAGCAAAACATCCAAATACAGTCAGTAGCAGTGAAATATTTTTTAATATGAAAAAAAAACAGGTTTTTTTTAGGTTTTTTTGATAATTTCCCGGTATTTTGCAACTTTTTTTTTATTTCGCTCGTTAAATTTTCTAAAATACTCCTCAATTTTAAAAATTACTCCCTGAATTTTTTCCAAAGGAGTAAAAATACTCCTTCAAATTATTTGTTCGGCGAACTCTGAGGAGTATCAAGCAAAGATGCAGTCGGCTATTTCTGATATCCTTCATAAGGTCTGTAATAATTATCCTATTCAGGCTACTATGGCAGCCCTGCGTTGATTGAAATCTGTTCCCTTCCACCCATCGGTTCTTTTGTCTAGTCTTAATCCACCCCCAGTGTCTCGGGTTTCCGAGGTCTTTGGGAAAACAAAATCGCATAAACCAGGTTTTCCTCTTAGACCGTTGGTTTCGGCATATTTTAGTCCAACAAGGCCCTTAGAGAGCGCTTTTAGCAAAATAGTTAAGGCCTCTAGCCACCCAATCCCGCTTTTCAGTTTCATGTACCACTGATGCCTTGTCACGTATAAAATCTGTATTTCCTATCAGCAGAAGCTTTATAATGTCCTCTCTCGACGCAATTTCTCTGTTTCCGAATATACCTGTAACAATATTTCTTAAAATATTATCGAATCTAAACTTCAATCATCAGGAATCTATTCAAAAGGGAGATCCAGGCAATTTTGTGTGCCCTACGATTTGTTCATAAAAGAACTTATTTCCGCTACAATGGGATTACCTACCGGCAAACAGAAGGAGCGCCGCTAGTCTCCATTATCTGGCGTGTTGGCGTAAATTCTTCTTCCAACTCTTGAATAAAACTCAATACCGTTTGCCTCTGTCCAACCGGTTTTGGACATCCGCTATGTGGATGTCGCACTCGTTTTTTAGGCGTCTATACCTAACTCTCTGGAAGACTTCGCTGAATATTTCTCATTCAAATATACAACCATAACGTTTACATTGGAGCATGCGAGAGACCATACTTTATCCTTATCCAACCTGGATTTCTTAATCAAGAGGGATGCTACAACTAATTCAGTCTCATATTCTGTATACAGAAAGCCAGATACATTTAACATTTTAATACCATATGACTCCAGTTATCCACGAAGTCAGAAGCTCTCGGCATTACATTATCTCATTAGGAGAGCGATTTCATGCTCTTCTGATATAGAAATCAGTGTGGGGTTGTACTACACACAAACAGTGTGCACTACAACCCCACACCTCTGCAAAAGTGGCTTTGGTTTGAAAGAAAATTAAACATTTGGCCTCACAGTACCGTTATCCACCGTACATCGTCTATAAGTTACAGCAAAGACTCCAATTATATAACAGCGCAACACTATTGCTTGTTAAAAAAGCAATTAGTACGTTGGATCGTTGCCGTATATCCGAGGAATTGTTTACGTACTGAAGAATGTTTGCAACAAATATAATATAGACTTTGGGCAAAGGTCTGTAAATGTCCTGTCCTTGAGAAAAATGATAGAGACCAGGTGGATGTATTAAACCCTTTTGGTGTCTATTGTATACCATTAAGGAACAGGAGCGAGATGGACGTGGCGTATGTGGGTTCAACGGCTAGAGCAGTACGGTTTAGCATGGCCTAACATAAGTATACAATCCACTTGGCCTCAAACTCTACGGCTCTATCACAACTCTGTGTGAACAATATGTATGTGTCACAATGGGACGAAATGGAAATTTTACATACACCTAGGACATAATCGCAATTATTACTGACTGATGGCATGTATATTTATAAATTAGGCCAAAAATACTGTCATGATGATTTTCCAAATGTAATAGCAGCACAGTAGAGACACCTTCTGGACACTGGAAAAAGAACACAAATGCGCGAGAGAACATTGGACGAGACATAACGCATACGTACATAATACAGAGAATGCTCCGGACATATAGGTTTGTATATGTGTATATAGACAAAGGCAAGTTGACAAATTGTAGTCTTGGTTTTAACGATTTTAAGGTTAGGTTTCATCTGAGGAAGGGTATAATGTATACCAGAAAGATCTAATGGAGTTAAATGTATTTTATACTTAATAGTAAAGTTTTTAATAGTGTGTAAGACGGCTGTGTTTTTTTTTGTTGGTAAGCACGATAAAAACAAAAGTATTTATTACTCATGGGCTTCACCTCTCCATGCTTTTTTATGTGAAAGCAATGTTGCTTTAACCCGTAAATTAGGCATGCTCTCCAAACACAAAAGTGTGTAATGCAACCCCACACCTCTGCAAAGGCGACTTTGGTTTGAAAGAATGTAAATTAAGGCGACTGTGGAAGGATGGTTCTGAGCACAAAATAGGAATAACAGATTGCTGAGACCCTGTACTGAAAAACCCTGCCCCTGCGTTAGAAACGCTCATTGCGCGTTCAAATCCCCAAGATAATAGTAACCGCATTCTACGCGTGGAGACCGTTTTAGGAAAGCAGTCAGTTGAGTAGAAACTGGTGCGGCTGAACTGCTTTCTAAACTATAGTCACACGCTTTCAAACCCTTTTTCATAAGGGTACAATGAACAAGCCCAGCGCGTCCAAAATGTTCACAGGTTTACAAAAGAGCTTTGATAGCGGATCCTTGCCATGTGTACCAAAGAGGAATAAACAGTTTTAAAATAATTTACCTACAGTATTTTACCTCTAATCAACAACACTGATGGGAGGATTACGGCAATACACCCAGAAAATTTCTAACACAATTAATATTTCAAAGAAATATTCTTTTATTAAATTATTTAGGAAAATTGCTGTACACTTCGCATCTTTCTTAATAAAAATCGCACATTTTTTCATTCTCTAGAAGTGTATTTAATTTAACCAAAATTTCTCTTCGAATATGATCTTTACACAACCGATTCTTGCAGGCACATCATGCTAGAAAAGATCCCTTTGTTTTCCTAAACAGTAAATTCCGAAGTGAAACTTTTACCGAAATTATTTTTCAGTGATTCAACCAAAGTTATAAGTAATGTATGATGGCCTTCTATATAAGCTTTGCAGTTTGCTCCTTAAACATTGTTACATTTTGCAGTCATTACTGTGCTCCTGAAGCAAATTTGTGCTGATGCGAGCCTCGTAGTACGTGCATTGTCCTGTTTGAAATAGTCTTGTCCACCAAGAAATGCGATTCACATATGCGGGTGCATGTTCTTCAATAGTGTTTTAAAACCTCATGGCATCCAAACGATGTTCCATAGGTGTAATGCAAACCAATGATTGCACTGAAAACACATGGGCTAAATGAGCGGGAAGATTCAAGCTTCATGCTATCCCATGAAGCTTGAATCTTCCAACCATACACAAATAATGCTAGACACCTGGAACCATAGATGTGTATTACGGAAGCCTGATTTGGCAGTTTGACAGCGTATTTTAACTGAAAATGTGATACATCACATCAGCAGCATTATTTTCAGTCTACGAGGGTCGAGATTTTGTTGGCCCGTGTTCACTTCAAAAATGTTTGTAAGTTTTTATAGAAAATAGTTTTACCCTGAAAGATGTCAGCTGTTACACCAAATTCGCGCAATGAGCGGCGCATTGTATATGCGTAAATTCAGTTATCAAAACCGCTGTTTCACTTCACGCAATGGAGCCAATCTGGTACCTGGTACAATCCCTACAGCCACCGTTTCCCTCATATATATACCAGTCATTTCCGCGCACAAATACACTCATCGTGAAAAACAGTTGCACCCAGAAGGACGGGTCGGATTGTAATGCTATTCAGGAGGAAAGTAAAGGTTACCAGGAACAAAACGTTTTGATATACACGCCAATAAGTAGCGCCTTACACTATGACGTCGGGGCGCCATGTTTGCTTACACAGCATGTCAGACGTCTCTGCATGGAGTTGTTCAGGTTCCTAATGGTGTCCTGCTATAAACCATCCCATGAAGCTTGAAACTACTCACGCAGTTCCTGCAGATTGTGTGGTAGGGTTTTAGTGTGGATAGCGAGTCCAATAGCATCCCACACATTTTCAATCAACGATAGGTCTGGCTAAGCGGCTCTCCATGATAGACTGTCAGTGCCTAGAATGCAAGCTCTAGAGGCATCGGCAGTATGCGGACGAACGTTATCTTATTAGAAAATCGCACCGGAGTGAGGTTTCAGGAAAGGTAGCTCCACTGTTTGTAGGACCTCATGAACGCAACGTTGGGCCGTCAAAGTGTTTGTATGAACACCAAAGGTGATCGGGCATCGTAGGCAGGTGCATTTCACCAGCCCCCACCACGGAATTTTTAAATTTTTCAGACACCATTCGTTTGTACCACGTATGAACCGGAATGAACTCGGTTTTTTTCGTTTGAACCGCAATAGTTTTGCAGATATTTAAAAAAAACAAAGTGGGCGGCTGGTGAAACGATAGCCCCCACACCACGGAATTTTTTTTTTTTGCACCATTCGTTTGTACCACGTATGAACCGGAAGGAACTCAATTTTTTTTCGTTTGAACCGCAATAGTTTTTGAGTTATTTAAAAAAGAAAGTGGGGGGGGGCTGGTGAAATGGTACCCCCCAAAAATAGAAATTTAAAATTTCAGCGTAGCCATTCGTTAATAAGTCGTACGAACCGGAATGAACTGCATTTTCATCGTTTGAACCGCAATAGTTTTTGAGATATTTAACAAATAATATTGAGAATTTACATATAAATATAGGAGGCCGACCATTTCACCAGCCCCCACCATGGAAATTCAAAATTTCAGAATAGCCATTCGTTAGTAAATCGTATGAAACGGAATGAACTCCATTTTTATCGTTTGAACCACTATAGTTTTAGAGATATTTAAAAAATAATATTGAGAATTTTCATATATACAGAGAGACCGACCATTTCACCAGCCCCCACCATTGAAATTCAAAATTTCAAAATAGCCATTCGTTAGCCAATCATATGAAATGAAAAGAACTCCATTTTCATCGTTTGAATCAAAATAGTTTTTGAGTTATTTAAAAAATAGTGTTACAGGACTACCATTTCATCCCCCCTCATCATGGAAATTCAAAATTCCGAAATAACCATTCGTTAGTAAATCGTATGAACAGAAATGAACTCCATTTTTATCGTTTGAACCGCAATAGTTCTTGAAATATTTCATAAATAATAGAATTTATATGTACGCACAGAGACCGATCATTTCACCAGCACCCCCCCCCCCCCTATGGAAATTCAAAATTTCAAAATAGCCATTTGTTAGTAAATCATATGTACTGAAAAGAACTCCATTTTCATCGTTTGACCCGCAACAGTTTTTGAGATATTTCAAAAAGAATGTTCAAGGCCTACCATTTCACCCCCTCCCCCTCATCACAGAAATTCAAAATTCCGAAATAGCTATTCGTTAGTAAATCGTATTAACAGGAATGAACTTCATTTTCGTCGTTTGAACCGAAATAGTATTTGAGATATTTAAAAAAATGTTACAGGCCTACCATTTAACCCCCTCCCCCTCATTCACCATGGAAATTTAAAATTTCGAAATAGCCATTCATTAGTAAATCGCATAAACCGGAATGAGCTCCATGTTTTCGTTTGAACGGCAATAGTTTTTGAGATATTTAAAAAATAATATTGAGAATTTGCATATATACAGAGAGACCGACCATTTCACCAGCCACCCCACCATGGATATTCAAAATTTCAACATAGCCATTCGTTAGCAAATCATATGAACAGGAAAGAACTCCATTTTCATCATTTGAACCACAATAGTTTTTGAGATATTTAAAAAATAATGTTACGGGCCTACCATTTCATCCACCCCCTCATCATGGAAATTCAAAATTCCTAAATAGCCATTCGTTAGTAAATCGTATGAACAGGAATGAACTCCATTTTTACCTTTTGAACCAAATAGTTTTTGAAATATTTAATAAATAATAGAATTTACATATTCAAACAGACACCGACGAATTCACCAGCCCCCCCCCATGGAAATTCAAAACTTCAAAATAGCCGTTTGTTAGTAAATCATATGAACTGTAAAGAACTCCATTTTCATCGTTTGAACCACAATAGTTTTTGAGATATTTAAAAATAATGTTCAAGGCCTACCATTTCAACCCCCCCTCATCATGGAAATTCAAAATTCCGAAATAGCCATTCGTTAGTAAATCGTATGAACAGGAATGAACTCCATTTTTATCGTTTGAACCGCAATAGTTTTTGAAATATTTAATAAATAATACAATTTACAAATACGCACAGAGACCGACCATTTCACCAGCCCCTTGCCCCCATGGAAATTCAAAATTTCAAAATAGCCATTCTTTAGCAAATCGTTTGAACCGAAAAGAACTCCATTTTCATAGTTTGAACCGCAATAGTTTTTGAAATATTTAAAAAAGAATGTTACAGGCATACCATTTCACCTACAACCCCGCCCCCCCCCTTCACCATGGAAATTCCAAATTTCAAAATAGCCATTCATTAGTAAATCGTATGAACGGGAATGAACTCCATTTTTCTCGTTTGAAACGCAATTGAACCGCAATAGTTTTTGAGATATTTAAAATTTAATATTCAGAATTTGCATATATACGGAGAAACTGACCATTTCACAACCCCCCCCCCATGGAAATTCAAAACTTCAAAATAGCCATTCGTTAGCAAATCGTATGAACCGCAATAGTATTTGAGATATTTAAAAAAGAATGTTACAGGCCTACCATTTCACCCCCTCCCCCTGCTTCGCCATGGAAATTTAAAATTTAAAAATAGCCATTCATTAGTAAATCGTATAAACCGGCATGAGCTCCATTTTTTTCGTTTGAACCGCAATAGTTTTTGAGATATTTAAAAAATATTATTGAGAATTTGCATATATACAGAGACCGACCATTTCCCCAGCCCCCTCCCCCCCATGGAAATTCAAAATTTCAAAATAGGCATTCTTCTTTAGCAAATCGTTTGAACCGAAAAGAACTCCATTTTGATCGTTTGAACCGCAATAGTTTTTGAGATATTTAAAAAAGAATGTTACAGGCCTACACCATTTACTTCCCCGTTCTCCCCTCACCATGGAAATTCCAAATTCCAAAATAGCAGTTCGTTAATAAATCGTATGAACCGAAAACAGAACTCCATTTTTATCGTTTGAACCGCAATAGTGTATGATATATTAAAAAAAAAAAAGGATTCAGAAAATTTGGAGCCGACAATTTTACCCCCCCCCCATGGAGTTTCAAAATTACAAAATAGATATTCGTTAGTGCATCACATGATCCGAGGAGAGCCGCCCCGGTGGTGCAGTGGTCTAAGTGATGGCTTCTGATCATTCGTCCGAAAGGGGTCCGGGTTCCAATCCCGGTGAGGTATGGATGTTGTGTTTGTCTTACGGCACTGGCTCTCTCCCTTCCCTGGAACCAGTCACCCTAAATTAGGGACGGACGACTGCTTATAGCCCATTGAGTTGCTCACGGTGGTCGTTAAACCTCCAATAAAAAAAAAAAAAAAAAGGATCCGAGGAGAACACCGTTTGAACCGCAATTACTTTTCAGATATTCAAAAAATAATATTGAAAAATTACATATACAGACAGAGGCCGACCATTTCACCCCCCCCCCCCCCGTCATGGAAATTCAAAATTTCAAATAGCCATTCGTTAATATATCGTATGAAACGAGAACTCCATTTTCATCGTTTGAACCGAATAGTTTTTGAGATAAATAAAAAATAATTTTGAGATTTTACATATACAGACAGAGACCGACCGTTACACCAGTCCCCCTCCCCCGTGGAAATTTAAATTTAAAAAAAGCCATTCGTTAGTAAATCGAACCGCAATGGTTTTTGAGATATTTAAAAAATAATATTGAGAATTTATATATACAGAGACAGGCCGACTATTTCACCAGCTCCCCTACCACGGAAATTCAAAATTTCTAAATCGTATGAACCGGAATGAACTCCATTTTTATCGTTTGAACCGTAAGAGTTTTTGAGATATTTAAGAAAAAAGGATGAAGAAAATTCGGAACCGGCCATTGCCCCAGCCATCCATCACCATTGAAATTCAAAATTCCAAAATAGCCATCCGTTAGTAAATCGTATGAACCGGAATGAACTGCATTTTTATCGTTTGACACGCAATAGTTTCTGAGATAGTTAAAAAAAAGGATTGATAAAATTTGGGACCGACCACTTCACCCCCTCCCCTCCCTCAGGGAAATACAAAATTTCAAAATAGCCATTCGTTAGTAAATCGTATGAACCGAGAAGAACTCTATTTTTATCTTTTGAACCCCAATAGTTTTTGAGATGTTTAAAAATGTCCCACGATTTCAGCTGCCCCCCCATCCCCCTCCGGAAATTTCTTGTTTGAGAATAGCTATTCCTTAGCATTGTGTGAACCGGAAGGAGCTACATCTTTATCGTTCAAATCTGGATAGTTTTTAAGATATTTGTATAAAGGGTAATGGAGGATAATGAAGAAGTAATTTATTTTCAAAAAGTCTTGCATTCGTTCCTGTCATTATCTTAAAGATCTCTCCGTTTCTAGCTTTGAACCGCAGCAGTTGAAAAGACATTCCAATAAGAACGTGACGGTTTCAACATCTCTTCAATGTGTCTCAAGGACCAGTACACAAGAGAACAGGAAAATGCATGGCAGAGTAAAACAGCAAAAATCTCGGAGCGGAAACAAACGTACAAGGCATCACAGAAAGAAACGGAGCATTGTGGAGGCACAAAGCAGTCTTACAATCGTGCGAGGTAGTCGGTGGCAGATACAACACGAGGCGAAGCACACAGGGAACAGTCACTGAGCAGAGGAACGGCTGAGCCAGCAAATAGAGAAAGCACCATACCTGGAACCAGGGAACAACATGATGAGTAGAAAACCCAGGAGCTATGCGTTCTTCCTTTTAAGGTAAAAACGAAATTATTGGTGTGAAATTATTGCTGTCCATCTGAGTTTATTGAGTGCCATCCTCCGACAAAAAGGGAAATAATGGTATTAATGCCACTTTGAAAAGAAACACGACATTAAGGAAAAACTATTAGTTTGCTTAAAATTGGCATTTTCGGTCTAACAGTGGCATAGCAGTTAGACATACTATACAAAACATAGCAGAATAGAAAGCAACACATGACACTCCGGGAAAATCGGGCAGGGGGCATGTTTGAACCACAAAAAAACAGGAGCAGAACGAACGGTACAAGGCAGTTGGTGATGGTCATGTAAAGCGGATGCAGTCATGACATCGTAAGACAAAACACACAGAAAAAGGTCACAAAGCAGAATGATGAGAAAAAAAAACGAGACACTAGAGAAAACATTTCACAAAAAGGAGAACAAAACAACAAGGGCTGAAAGAGGCAGGGAGAAACAAAGCTAAGAAAACACAACAGAATTAATCATCAAACAAAACCACACAGGAGCTAATCAGGTTGACACCGAAGAAGGAGACGATGTTGAGCATGACAAATGAAGTCGTCAAGACAACCATAGTAACGTTCAACTTCCGGGTGAGAGCCCGAAAGATGAAAAATGCAAAGTAAAAAGCGCTAAGATTGTCAACCAGAGATGAGTAAACTGCCGGATCATTGGAAGCAATAAAGTGATTAAGTGGAGCATCGTAAGAAGAGTCAAAGAACGATGGGAAAGCGGCATCTAGAGGAAGAGTCTGCGTAAACTCGGGAACAACCTGAAGGCGAGCAACAAGATCAGGCACAACAGAGGGACTGTCAAGAAGGCGAGCAAAAGTGACGGCAGCAAGATCAGGAGCGGAGCCTGGCGCAGAACGATGAGGAGTAGACATAACCGCAGCGGCACGCTTAGCGCGAGTCTTGCGGTTAGACCGATGACGACGCTTCTTATTTGGAGCAATACCAGTAGGGAAATGTTTACGAAGAGGACGAGACTACGTAGAAGGAACAACAGGCGGCGTCTCGGGAATCTAGCGAGGTGAATAGAGTATAAATTCGGGTGACATATGTAAGGAGTCGGGGAGGGTGGGGTTTCAAACGAATCTAGAAGAGGAGCTATGCGAAAGAACGTGGAAAGATCATGGCGACCAAAAGGTGAAACAAACGCAACGGCACTAGAGGCATCAGAAAAGCCCCGAGAAGGTAAAAAGGGCGGAGAGCACACCGGAGTACTGGAAGCGGTGGAGGAAAGATGAGCGTCAGACGGTGGCGAAGCCGACTTACGCAGCGGCGATGGTGGAGCAGAAAATCCCGGGATCGGGATGGACGAGGTGACTTGCGAAAACAAAGAAGGTAGCACCTGAACAGGCGGAGAAGGTGCGGCAACAGGGAGTGACAAAGCGCAAATATCAGATGATGAAAAAGAAAGAAATACAGACGAAGGCACCGAAACAGGAGCAGTAGATCCAGATGTACCCACAACAGACGATGTTGGCGAAGAAGGAAAAAGACCAACTTAGGCAGATAACGAAGATGGAGATGGATACTAATAATGTGTGAACGGATCGGGCGAAGGCTTGGTAACTGGAAGCGAAGAAAGAGGTTCTGTGACGGGAACTTGAGCAGCCGTTGAGGAAGTCTAGGAAGAAATGAGGGGGCATTGCGAGAGATGGTGACCAGGCTGTTTACATGAGAGGCAATGATAGTCAGGGAATACGTTGGTTGCGACGTTGTGATGACAACGAATCACCAGAAAAGTAGTGGGGCAGTAAGAAACAGAGTGTGTGTCAGGGAAAAAAACTAAGGCTTGGCGGCGGAAGCTAAAATAAGGACGATCAGCTTGATTAACATGGACTGCGGGGATCTTGCGGATATCACAAAGAACGTGGCCACACCGAGAAGGAAAAGCATGTAAAAACTCATCAGAAACGTCCGGAGGTACAGGATGCAAATTCAGAAGAACGGGAGAATGGCAGCAAGGAGGATAGGGACCAGACTATGATCTCCAACGGAAAGGCTAGTCGATAGGACTTGAGAAACAAACTCAGGTGAAAACAAATATTCAAGAACGGACTACGGCTTTCTGACGAAATGTGTAATTGCACCGGAAGGGAGAAACGACAATGCAGACATACACTGTATAGACGTACAACTTGACATTGGGTAAAGGGTCGAACTTGGGACTTAAATTAAGAGTTGAAAGCATTGTACGTGTGCAATAAGCGTGGAACCTTGACGTGAAATATAGGAATCCAAGGCTGTCGCGAGGAAAGTCGGAGACGTTGAACACAGATCTGTAGCAGGATGAGGAGAAGAGCAGTCCTGGGATGTATCCAACACACTTGGAGGACAAGTCATCGAAGCAGCACGTAGTGACGTGAGAGGGAAATAGTATTCAGAAGCAGAAGCACAGTCCATGGACAAAGTTTAGAAATGCACGGCGAAGGGCACACAGATCCACCATAACAAGGTGGAACCCCAGGAAGGGGATCAGCATACCGAAGAAGGCAGTGCAGAGAACCACTGTCAATGGATGGATCACCAGGAAGGTAATCGACACACCGGTGAAGGCAGCGCAGAGTACCATTAACGATTATTGGAGCGCAAACACGGAATGCAAACGTAGACACAGCAGCAGGAAGGCTACTACATGCATCAGACAGTTTTAGAGCAAAATGTCAAGGCGAGTCACGATGGTCAGATTGTAAACAGGCCCAACGAGATGAAATATAAAGAAATACCTGCAAAATATGCACGTACCAACTCGAAAGAATGACTAGGAAAAGAGCGCAGACATTCATGCACGACAGAAACACAAATTAATTGGGCGGTGGGCGCTAGATACAGGCAGAGCACAAATTGCAGAGCTCCAAAGGGCGTGGCCAGCACAGCAATGTGACGGGATGCTGTGTGAGTCAAATATCGTAGAAAGACAATTGTTTGGATGGGACCATTTCAAGAATGTTTGTTTTAAATTTAAGGGTGCTTCTGCTTTGCACTTCCTTTCGACCGAAGCGAGTTAAAGTGGAAAAGTTTCCTTCACGTTCTTTGAAAACTAAAGGATGTAACTATACCTTCACTATATACATGTATCTGTCTGTATACGTTTGTCTGTGGACCTCTAAGTCTGATTTAATATCAGCCTCTTTTTGCATTGGAAAGCTAGAACAGCGAGAACGATGATCCTAGCATTTTAATCTTTATCTGATCCATAATTTCGCTGCCAAGAGCGAAATGCAAATTCCACCGATTTCAAAATATATTTTGCTTCATATCGTTGCTCAAAAATCAGATTAAAACACTTTCGACGTCTATTGAATGTACAATTTTTTACGTACAGCTTATTGTATCTTAATACACTGGCGGAAAGTGAAAAAAGAATACTAAGATAGAATTGGCGGACGATCATGAAATTTACATATGTGAATGGGGTCGAATTTACGTAGGTGTGATGTTAATTTCGGGACCAACCGATGAGCGCTTACGCCACAGCACGGCATAATATGCAACTTATCGTCGGTGGTATTTAAGGAGTACGGCGAAGTGAATGTAACCAGTCGGCGGCGTACGGACACGTGCGAAGACCCTGAAGAAGCTGCAATGCCTGGACATGGAAGACGTGTACGATTTCAGCAGTTATCGGAATTTGAGCGAGGTCGTCTAGTCGGACTCCGCGAGGCCGGATATTCGTATCGTCGTATTGCTGAGCGAATTGGACGGGAAGTATCGTTGGTGGTACGATAGTGACGTAGATGGTCCGAGGAACATTCCCACAAGAGAAGATGTGGAACCGGGAGTCACAGACGGACTGATGAGCGGACCGATCGACGCATAAGAAGAGCGGCGTTGTCAAGCAGAACATCCACTTCGACGCAAATCCGAACTGCCGTTGCACTTGAGGTAACTGTGCGAACAATCCGCAACCGTCTACAGGATGCAGGACTACGTGCACGTGTGCCTCTGACATGTGTACCTCTGACTCCAAACCACCGTCAGGAACGGCTGCAGTGGTGTCGCCAACGTCTGCACCAGAGAACGCAATGGCAATCTGTCGTGTTCAGCGATGAAAGCAGATTCTGCTTGGGAGCCTCCGATGGTCGTATGCGTGTTCGCAGACGCACAGGGGAGCGTCTCCACCCTTCTTGCATCCGCCGGCGACACACAGGGCCTACACCAGGTCTTCTGGTGTAAGGGAGCGATCAGCTATCACTCCCGTACACAACTAGTGTTTGTACCGGGTACGTTAAACAGCAACTCCTACATCAACAACATCATTCAACCCGTTGTTGTGGGTTCTACGTCAATTCGTCGCGTGCGTCAATTCGTCGACTGCGTCAATTCGTCGACTGCGACGATTCGTCGCGCGTCAATTCGTCGCCTACGTCAATTCGTCGCGCGTCAATTCGTCGACTGCGTCAATTCGTCGCGCGTTAATTCGTCGCGCGTTAATTCGTCGCGCGTCAATTCGTCGACTGAGTCAATTCGTCGCGGACAAATTCGTCGACTACGTCAATCAGTCGACTACGTCAATTCGTCGCGTTTACAGATTTTGGTTACATACAAAACGAATGCAGGAAAACGTACGATTTCGAACCTCTTGCTCCATGATCAAATTTATAAAGTTTGGCCACGCAGACAGGATAGGAATATTACGTTTTTCTTTGGCACTAAAAATATTAGACGGTAAACGGTTTTTGGAAAGGGGCAGGGCCCGGTTGGTCAGAGCCCCCCATATACAAAATTTTCGTAAAATCTACAGTTTTCAATTCAGAACCACCAAATCTGGTATACTATCTCGTGGTATTCTAACTTAGACTGTAGACGGTTTTGGGAAGCGGTTGCAGAGAGGGGGGGGGGTTACAGCCCCCACTACAGAATTGCCGTAAGATATAGTTTTCAATTTAGAACTACCAAATTTGGTATATTATCTCATAGCTCTCTAACTTAGACGGTAGACGGTTTTTGGAACGGGTCAGGGGCCCGGTTGGTCAGAGCCCCCACACTACAGTTTTCAATTCAGAACCACCAAATCAGGTATCCTATCTCATAGTACTCTAACTTAGACGGTTGTCTGTTTTTGGAACGGGTCAAGGCCCGGGAAGTCACAGCCCCCCTCCCCCCATACATACAAAGTTTTCGTAAAATCTAGTTTTCATTTCAGAACCATCAAATTTGGTATCATGAAACTAACTTAGACGCTAGACGGTTTTTGGAAGGGGTTGGAGCCCGCGGGGTCGGACCCCCCCTCTCATTAAAAATTTCGTAAAATCTACAGTTTTCATCTTAGAACCACCAAATTTGGTATACTATCTTATGGTACTCTAACTTAGTCGGCAGACCGTTTTCGGAACGGGTCAAGGCCCGGGGAGTCAGAGCCCCCCACATACAAAATTTTCTTAAAAACTACAGTTTTCAACCCAGAACCACCTAATCTGGTATACTATCTCATGGTACTCTAACTTAGACGCTAGACGGTTTTGGGAAGGGGTTGGAGCCCGGGGGTCAGACCCCCCCGAATAAAAACTTTTTCCTAAAATCTACAGTTTTCAATTCAGAACCACCAAATCTGGCATACTATCGCATGGTACTCTAACTTAGACGCTAGACGGTTTTTGAAAGGGGTTGGAGCCCGCGGGGTCGTGCCCCCCCCTCATAAAAATTTCGTAAAATCTACAGTTTTCATCTTAGAACCACCAAATTTGGTATACTATCTTATGGTACTCTAACTTAGTCGGCAGACCGTTTTCGGAACGGGTCAAGGCCCGGGGGTCAGAGCCCCCACATACAAAATTTTCTTAAAAACTACAGTTTTCAACTCAGAACCACCTAATCTGGTATACTATCTCATGGTACTCTAACTTAGACGCTAGACGGTTTTGGGAAGGGGTTGGAGCCCGGGGGTCAGACCCCCCGAATAAAAACTTTTTCCTAAAATTTACAGTTTCCAATTTAGAACCACCAAATTTGGTATACTATCTCATGGTACTCTAACTTAGACGCTAGACGGTTTTTGAAAGGGGTTGGAGCCCGGGGGTCAGACCCCCCGAAAAAACTTTTTCGTAAAATCTACAGTTTTCAATTTAGAACCACCAAATTTGGTATACTATCTCATGGTACTCTAACTTAGACGCTAGACGGTTTTTGAAAGGGGTTGGAGCCCGCGGGGTCGTGCCCCCCCCTCATAAAAATTTCGTAAAATCTACAGTTTTCATCTTAGAACCACCAAATTTGGTATACTATCTTATGGTACTCTAACTTAGTCGGCAGACCGTTTTCGGAACGGGTCAAGGCCCGGGGGTCAGAGCCCCCCACATACAAAATTTTCTTAAAAACTACAGTTTTCAACTCAGAACCACCTAATCTGGTATACTATCTCATGGTACTCTAACTTAGACGCTAGACGGTTTTGGGAAGGGGTTGGAGCCCGGGGGTCAGACCCCCCGAATAAAAACTTTTTCCTAAAATCTACAGTTTTCGATTTAGAACCACCAAATTTGGTATACTATCTCATGGTACTCTAACTTAGACGCTAGACGGTTTTTGAAAGGGGTTGGAGCCCGGGGGGTCAGACCCCCCGAAAAAAACTTTTTCGTAAAATCTACAGTTTTCAATTTAGAACCACCAAATTTGGTATACTATCTCATGGTACTCTAACTTAGACGCTAGACGGTTTTTGAAAGGGGTTGGAGCCCGCGGGGTCGTGCCCCCTTCCCTCATAAAAATTTCGTAAAATCTACAGTTTTCATCTTAGAACCACCAAATTTGGTATACTATCTTATGGTTCTCTAACTTAGTCGGCAGACCGTTTTCGGAACGGGTCAAGGCCCGGGGGTCAGAGCCCCCCCACATACAAAATTTTCTTAAAAACTACAGTTTTCAACTCAGAACCACCTAATCTGGTATACTATCTCATGGTACTCTAACTTAGACGCTAGACGGTTTTGGGAAGGGGTTGGAGCCGGGGGGTCAGACTCCCCCGAATAAAAACTTTTTCGTAAAATCTACAGTTTTCAATTTAGAACCACCAAATTTGGTATACTATCTCATGGTACTCTAACTTAGACGCTAGACGGTTTTTGGAAGTTGTTGGAGCCCGGGGGTCAGACACCCCCCGAATAAATTTGTTTTGTAAAATCTACAGTTTTCAATTTAGAACCACCAACTTTGGTATACTATCTCATGGTACTCTAACTTAGACAGTAGACCGTTTTTGGAACGGATCAAGGCCCGGGGGTCAGAGCCCCCACATACAAAATTTTCTTAAAAACTGCAGTTTTCAATTCAGAACCACCAAATCTGGCATACTATCGCATGGTACTCTAACTTAGACGCTCGACGATTTTTTGAAGGGGTTGCAGCCCGGGAGTAAGGGCCCCCCTCATAAAAATTCGCAAAATCTACAGTTTTCAATTTAGAACCACCAAGTTTGGTATACTATCTCATGGTACTCTAACTTAGACGCTAGACTGTTTTTGGAAGGGGTTGGAGCCCGCGGGGTCGGAGCCCCCCCCCCATTAGAAATTTCGTAAAATCGACAGTTTTCATCTTAGAACCACCAAATTTGGTATACTATCTTATGGTACTCTAACTTAGACGCTAGACAGTTTTTGGAAGGGGTTGGAACCCCGGGGTGAGAGCCCCTCCCCTCCTCATAAAAATTTCGTAAAATCTACAGTTTTCAATTTAGGACAACCAGATTTGGTATACTACTTATGGTTATCTAACTTAGACGGTAGACGGTTTTTGGAAGGGGTCGGGGCCCGGGTCAAGGTAGCCCCATGCAAAATTTTCGTAAAAAGTTCCGTTTTTTACTCTTAAGAATACCCTATTTACGTTCTAAGGCGCTCTTTGGCCCTTTGAGGGCCTTGCACCATAAACCATCAACCAACCAACCAACTAACTAACCTACGGTCTAAGTTAGGGACTGTAGATAACAATAAAGTGCAAAAATATGCGTTTAATGGTGTATTAAAAACACAAATCTATATAGTTTAGCTTTCACTACCAACGAACGGCTTATCAGAAAGAAATATAATGTAATGTAAACAGAGAGTTCCAGATATTCAAAATTCAAAACGGTAAGAAAAAGATGATCAATGCCAATGTGAAGTCGTATGCATGCGACATCACATAGGTACATTGCATTTCTGTGTCGCGGGATTCACAGAAGCACACGCCAGATGTACGGCAGTTCTATAGATGTCTCCTAGAAGGTAAGTATTCCCATTCCTTTGATGATCAATGCCAATGTGAAGTCGTATGTATGCGACATCACATAGGTACATTGCATTTCTGTGTCGCGGGATTCACAGAAGCACACGCCAGATGTACGGCAGTTCTGTAGATGTCTCCTAGAAGGTAAGTATTCCCATTCCTTTTTCTTTCTTTTTTGTTTCGCAAAATTAAATTAACTAAATCAAAAAATTTAAAATAAGTTTACTGGAAAATTGCAGGAATATCTTTTTCATTCATTAGCTTTCACCCGCTGAACTTGGTGATTCCACAAATAGTAATATTTACCTGGCAAATAACTGGTATCCCTGCTAGTACGAATTATATTAATGATTTATTTGCGTCCAGTTCAATCTAGTATGTCCATAAGAGCGTTAGGGGCCGTATGAAAAATACATTTCAACGTGTGCCGCTACGGCGGCGGAGTGATCTAGGCGCTGGCTTCTGACCACTTGTCGAGAAGGATCCTGGTTCAAATCCCGGTGAATCATGGACGTTGTGCTTGACTTCTGGCACTGGCTGTCCCCCTTCCCAGGAACCAGTGGCCCAAAATTGGGAATGTCTGACTGCTTATAGCCCACTGAATTGATCACGGTGGTCATTAACCCGCCCCCCCCCCCCCCAAGATTGCGACGTGTCCATTGCTATTTGTTGTGGACCGTACAAAAAGTATGTTTTTGATGTCAAGGTGTCCACTTCCATGTAGGCTGGCCATAAAATGTTAGGAGACCGTACAAAATTGCAGTTTTGTTTTCACCTTGTCAGCGCTTCGGTATATCGTTGAAGTATACGTATATATAGTTGGGCCATTTCAGCACGTAGTTTGGTTTATATAGAAAATAAAGATGTTACATTTTTACTCAGCTACAACACATTAATCCCGAAGGCTATTTGTTGAAATCTTTAATCCGCCGTGCTCATATTCACAACGTTAACATAACATGTCAAGTTATTAATGTTGCAGTTTTACCCTGTCACAAAACTTTAGTTACAAGACCTTAGGCGTAAACTTTTTTTAGGAATTTTTAGTCCGACGTGTTCATAAGGTTTCGATAACATGCCAAGGTTATGGTACTGCGTTTTGACTGAGGCACAAAAATTAATAAACAGGCCTTAAGCCCTTTTATCAGTTTTCAATCAACCGTGCTCATATACATAAAATTTTCAGAGAAAGTCAAGTTTACTGTGTTGCGCATTTACTCGAGTACAAAACTATAAACAGCCATTAACTTTCACCCGCTGAACTTGGTGATTCCTCAATTCATCCATTAACAAGTCTTTTAAGTGATTGTATGCTATGGTCATATTTATAATGTTTGATGACAAGTCAGGTTAATGATGTTGCACTTATTAAAGACTTAAAAAGGTGTAGAGGCTAGTAATTATTATTTGAAGTCTAAATAAAAGCTCATTTTTAACATGACTCGTCATGAAATCCTTGTGAATATGGCATTTATTTTATTTTGTACATTTTACAAAGCGTATGCATTTTTTTTTTTTTGGCATTTGTTTTAATTTTGTGTTGTACTTGTTACATAGCGTTTCGCATTTTTGTAATGTTTGTGACTTGTGATTGCATTTTGAATTTTTATTTGTTTCACATTTTGGATTGCATTTTGAATTTTTATATGTTTCACATTTTGGATTACTTTTTGACATTTTATGTTTTTGACATGCTATTTTGAAAATTTTGTCTTTTTTAATTTTGCGTTGGTTTTACATTCTTGCATCTTCGGCGGAATTACATTCTTGAAAAATTCAAATACAAGTTAGTAAAAGGTATAATTCAATTAGTGAGAAATACCAGCACATTTTAGTAAAGGGTAGAATTATATGAAATTCCTCTTAAAATGTCCAGCATGTTAACATTGTCTCTGTGCACCAAAGAAGTTCGAATTCCTTTTTATCTTGCCAGCGTTTCTCTTCTGGGTGGATTTGTTGGAATCTGTGCTATCACTCTTTCGATTTTAGCCATAGTTGTTCTCTGCTCTTTCGCAATTTCACTGATTATTTCGTACAGTCACAGTTTTTTCTCTCCCAGAATTGTATTCCAGCGTCTGTCTAATCTTTCAAGTTCGTTTTGTGTTCTGGGAAAGCCAAATAAATTGTTTTCACTAACTGACCAAATTGTTGGCGGGAACAGCGGAGGGCTTCTGCTTGGATTGTTTCTTCTGCTTCCACAAAATTTTCCAAGAACATAATTTTCCTCAAACCACTGAACTACAGAATCTGCATATTCTAGTAAAATTGATTTCACAAAATGAAATGCCCAAAACATTAAAAAAACTGCAACCACACGAAACAAAATACCCAAAACATGGTAAGAAATTCTGTTGAAAGCACAATGAAGGTATACGATAGGAGAAATATATGTTTTTAAAACTTAATACAAGTGTCAAAACTGAAATAAAAAGAAAGAAAAAAGAAATATTCCAAATTTCATTGTTACTTTAGATATTTTGACCTGTTGACATTTCGTAAATTGTACTTGCACTCGGTCAAAAAATATTACTTACAAGAACTCTTTAGTAACTTTTAATCGCTGTGGTCGTATTTATAAGGTTTGCATAACAAATCAAGTTAATAATGTTGCGCTTTCACTTAGGCACCAAATGCTAATTATTGGCCGCTAGGCCTAGGCCTTTTAAATAATTTTTGATAAGCGTAACACTCTTAAATTGATTTGTCATGCAAACCTCATATAATCACAGCATTATAAAAATTACTGTAAATGCATATGCCTAGGTCTCGGGCGTAGCTATTAATGCTTTGTGCTCGAGTAACATTTAAACAGAATTCATTTTATTTTCTATGAAAACTACATAAATATCAGCTCGGAGGACTGAAAACTATCAAAAATCTCTAGGCCTAGGGTCTGCTTAATGGTTCCAACCTCAGAAAAGCGCATTGCAAAAATCTTGGACTTCTATGAAAACATTATGAAAATTAGCACGGCACACTGAAAATTGCTAAACAGGCCCAGTCCTAGGGTTTTCTAATTATTGTTTTGTACCTGACTAAAAGTGTAACATTATCTTTAGTTCTTACTAGCAGGGGTATCCGGTATTTCCCAGGTAAATATTACTATTTCTAAAATCACCAAGTTCAGCGGGTGAAAGTTAATGAATGAAAAAGCTATTTCCGTAAATTTCCAGGAAACTTATTTTAAATATTTTGATTTAGTTAATTTAATTATACGAAGCAAAAAAGAATTTACATTATTTACAGTACATTGTATTTCTGCCTGATAAGGCAACCGTTGGTGGTGAAAGCTAACGTTTATTAATTTGTGTTTTTAATACATCATGAACCGGATATTTTTTCACTTTATTGTTATCTACGGCCTCTAACCTAGACCGTAGGTGCGGTAATGGAGAGTGCTGTATTGGGATGCAGTTCTTAAGAGTAAAAATTGTAATTTTTACGAAAATTTTGAATGGTCCCCCTTCACACCGGGCACCGACCCTTTCCGTCTGCGGTCTAAGTTACAATACAATGAGGGAGTGTACTAAATTTGGTCGTTCCAAATTCGAAACTGTAGGTTTTACAAAAATTGGCATGGGGGGGGGGGGAGGGCTCTGAACCCCTGTCTCCAACCGTTTCCAAAAATCGCCTGCATTCTCAGTTAGAGTACCATGACATAGTATACCAAATTTGGTGGTTTTAAATTGAAAACTGTAGATTTTACGAAAAAATTTTATGGGGAGGGCTCTGACCCCGTGCCTGACCCGTTCCCAAAACCGTCTACCATCTAAGTTAGAGTACCATGAGATAGTATACCAAATTTGGTTGTTCCAAATTGAAAACTGTAGATTTTACGAAAATTTTGTATGGGGGGAACGATCTAACCCCCGGCCCCCAACCCGTTCCGAAAATCGTTTACGGTCTAAGTTAGAGTACCATGATATGGTATACCAAATTTGGTGGTTCTAAATTGAAAACTATAGATTTCAAGAAATTCTATATGGGGGGGGGGGGCTCTGAACCCCGGGCTCCGACCCTTTCCAAAAAACCATCTACCGTCTAAGTTAGAGAACCATGAGATAATATACCAAATTTGGTCGTTCTAAATTGAAAACTAGTTTTTACGAAAACATTTTATGGGGGGGGGCTCTTACCCCGTGCCCGACCCGTTCCCAAAACCCTCTACCGTCTAAGTCAGAGTACCATAAGATAGTATACCAAATTTGGTGGTACTAAGTTGAAAACGGTATATTTTACGAAAATTCTTTGGGGGGAGGGGGTGCTCTTACCGCCCGGGCCCCGATCCGTTCCAAAAACCGTCTCCCGTCTAAGTTACAGTTTCATGATACCAAATTTGGTGGTTCTAATGTGAAAACTATGGATTTTACGAAAATTTTGTATGTGGGGGCTCTTACCCCTCGCGCCTTGACTTATTCCAAAAACCGTCTAGCGTCTAAGTTAGAGTACCATGAGATAGTATACCAAATTTGGTGGTTCTAACTTGAAAACTGTAGATTTTACGAAAATTTTGTCGGGGAGGGCATTCTAACCCTCCGGGCCCCGACCCGTTCCAAAAACCGTCTGCCGTCTAAGTTAGAGTGCCATTATATAGTATACCGAGTTTGGTGGTTCTAAATTGAAAACTAGATTTTACGAAATTTCGTATGAGAGGGGGGAGCCTCTGAGCCCAGGGCTCCGACCCTTTCCAAAAACCGTCTACAGTCTAAGTTAGAATACAATGAGATAGTATTCCAAATTTGGTGGTTCTAAATTGAAAACTGTAGGTTTTACGGAAATTTAAAATTTTGTACGGGGAAGGGGGAGTAGGGTTTGCTCCGACCCCCGAGCCCCGACCCGTTCCAAAAACCGTCTCCCGCTAAGTTAGAGTTTCATGACACAAAATTTGGTGGTTCTGAATTGAAAAATAAAAATTTTAAGAAAATTTTGTATGTGGGAGGGGTCTTACCCCCGGGCCTTGATCCGTTCCAAAAACCTTCTACCGTCTAAGTTAGAGTACCATGAGATAGTATACAAAATTTGGTGGTTCTAAATTGAAAACTATAGATTTTACGAAAGTTTGTGTGTAGGGGGGTAACCACCCTTGCCCCGACCCGTTCTGAAAACCGTCTACCGTTTAATTTAGAACACCATTATATAGTATACCCAATTTGGTAGCTCTAAATTGAAAACTTTAGTTTTTACGAAAAAAATTTATGTGTGGGGGTCTCTGACCCCGTGCCCGACCCGTTCCAAAAACCGTCTACCATCTAAGTTAGAGTACCATGAGAGAGTATGCCAAATTTGGTGGTTCTAAATTGAAAACTGTAGATTTTACGCGGCATTTTATGGGAGGGGGGCTCTTACTCCCGGGCTCCAACCCTTCCAAAAACCGTCTAGCGTCTAATTTAGAGTTTCATGATACCAAATTTGATGGTTCTGAAATGAAAACTAGATTTTACGAAAATTTTGTATGTGGGGGGCTGTGACCCCCGGGCCTTGACCCGTTCCAAAAACGGTCTGCAGTCTAAGTTAGAGTACCATAAGATAGTATACCAAATTTGGTGGTTCTAAGATGAAAACTGTAGATTTTACGAAATTTTTATGAGGGGGGGCCCGACCCCGCGGGCTCCAACCCCTTTCAAAAACCGTCTAGCGTCTAAGTTAGAGTACCATGAGATAGTATACCAAATTTGGTGGTTCTAAATTGAAAACTGTAGATTTTAGGAAAAAGTTTTTATTCGGGGGTCTGACCCCCGGGCTCCAACCCCTTCCAAAAACCGTCTAGCGTCTAAGTTAGAGTACCATAAGATATTGTATACCAGATTAAGTGGTTCTGAATTGAAAACTGTAGTTTTTAAGAAAATTTTGTATGTGGGGGCTCTGACCCCCGGGCCTTGACCCGTTCCAAAAACGGTCTGCCGACTAAGTTAGAGTACCATAAGATAGTATACCAAATTTGGTGGTTCTACGATGAAAACTGTAGATTTTACGAATTTTTTATGAGAGGGGGGGGCTCCGACCCCGTGGGCTCCAACCCCTTCCAAAAACCGTCTAGCGTCTAATTTAGAGTTTCATGATACCCAAATTTGATGGTTCTGAAATGAAAACTAGATTTTACGAAAATTTTGTATGTGGGGGCTCTGACCCCCGGGCCTTGACCCGTTCCAAAAACGGTCTGCCGTCTAAGTTAGAGTACCATAAGATAGTATACCAAATTTGGTGGTTCTAAGATGAAAACTGTAGATTTTACGAAATTTTTATGAGGGGGGGGGCGACCCCGCGGGCTCCAACCCCTTCCAAAAACCGTCTAGCGTCTAAGTTAGAGTACCATGAGATAGTATACCAAATTTGGTGGTTCTAAATTGAAAACTGTAGATTTTACGAAAAAGTTTTTATTCGGGGGAGTCTGACCCCCCGGCTCCAACCCCTTCCCAAAACCGTCTAGCGTCTAAGTTAGAGTACCATGAGATAGTATACCAGATTAGGTGGTTCTGAATTGAAAACTGTAGTTTTTAAGAAAATTTTGTATGTGGGGGGCTCTGACCCCCGGGCCTTGACCCGTTCCAAAAACGGTCTGCAGTCTAAGTTAGAGTACCATAAGATAGTATACCAGATTAGGTGGTTCTGAATTGAAAACTGTAGTTTTTAAGAAAATTTTGTATGTGGGGGGCTCTGACCCCCGGGCCTTGACCCGTTCCAAAAACGGTCTGCAGTCTAAGTTAGAGTACCATAAGATGGTATACCAAATTTGGTGGTTCTAAGATGAAAACTGTAGATTTTACGAAATTTTTATGAGGGGGGGGGGCCGACCCCGCGGGCTCCAACCCCTTTCAAAAACCGTCTAGCGTCTAAGTTAGAGTACCATAAGATAGTATACCAAATTTGGTGGTTCTAAGATGAAAATTGTAGATTTTACGAAATTTTTTATGAGAGGGGGGGGTCCGACCCCGCGGGCTCCAACCCCTTCCAAAAACCGTCTAGCGTCTAAGTTAGAGTTTCATGATACCAAATTTGATGGTTCTGAAATGAAAACTAGATTTTACGAAAATTTTGTATGTATGGGGGGAGGGGGGCTACGTCTCCCCGGGCCTTGACCCGTTCCAAAAACCGACAACCGTCTAAGTTAGAGTACTATGAGATAGGATACCTGATTTGGTGGTTCTGAATTGAAAACTGTAGTGTGGGGGGCTCTGACCAACCGGGCCCCTGACCCGTTCCAAAAACCGTCTACCGTCTAAGTTAGAGCGCTATGAGATAATATACCAAATTTGGTAGTTCTAAATTGAAAACTATATCTTACGGCAATTCTGTAGGGGGCTGTAACCCCCCTTCCTCTCTGCAACCGCTTCCCAAAACCGTCTACAGTCTAAGTTAGAATACCACGAGATAGTATACCAGATTTGGTGGTTCTGAATTGAAAACTGTAGATTTTACCAAAATTTTGTATATGGGTGGCTCTGACCAACCGGGCCCTGCCCCTTTCCAAAAACCGTTTACCGTCTAATATTTTTAGTGCCAAAGAAAAACGTAATATTCCTATCCTGTCTGCGTGTCCAAATTTTATAAATTTGATCAGGGAGCAAGACGTTCGAAATCGTACGTTTTCCTGAATTCGTTTTGTATGTAACCAAAATCTGTAAACGCGACGAATTGACGTAGTCGACGAATTGACGTAGTCGACGAATTTGTCCGCGACGAATTGACGCGCGACGAATTGACGCATGCGACGAATTGACGCGCGACGAATTGTCGTAGTCGACGAATTGACGCGCGACGAATTGACGCGCGACGAATTGACGCAGGCGACGAATTGACGTAGTCGACGAATTGACGCACGCGACGAATTGTCGGGACACCGTTGTTGTGCCATTCGTAAGGTCGGTCCATCGTGGTGTTCTGCAGCAAGATAGCGCACGACCACACACATCACGTGCAACGTAACGTGCACTTCAGGGTGTGAGAAAACTTCCATGGCCTGCACGTTCACCGGATTTGTCCCCCATTGAGCACGTGTGGGATTTTATGGGACAACGACTTATCCGGTCTCCATGGCCAGCCACGGCAATTCCCGATTTACGCGTCCAGGCTGAGGATGCTTGGAACTCAGTACCCCAAACTTACATCCAACATCTGTACGACAGACTCCATGCCAGAATTGCACAGTGTGACGCAGTTCATGGCGGTTCAACCTCGTACTAACCATGTTAAATGGAAATGTTATTTTTCAGTTTACTAGCAATAACAGCTGTACTTTGCCATAATGTTTTGATCACGTTATCCTCTGTATTACGTTATTATGCTATATAAATTTCGTTGGTATCAGACGTCTCCTTCTTGGTGTACTTTCCGTCAGTGTATTACCAAATTTTTCTGTTACGACGAGCAAATACGTAACATTACTGTTTGTGAAAATTGCAGCGCCAAAAAAGAATCGCGCTATTTAAAAGAAATTTATGTCACAGATTCCTCATGTTGCAGGAGACAACTGATTTTACTTTTAGATCTATAGAAGATTTAGTTCATTCAAATCTCAGTACTATTTGTTCAGTTGCTGCCTACCAAAGATGGTAGGCAGCAACTGAACAAATAAGTAGTATGCGAATGAATAGTTTATACACACGATTGACGTAGATTAGGAACATCAAAGAGAAATCATCGCTCTTTCCACGGTTTTAAGCGAGTCACGCAAAAATTATCTTCTAACAGGGTCATCCAGTTATTTATCGGGTCTTCCATTTACTCGCCGGACATGCTACCACTGCAGCAGTTGCTTCTTACCATCTTTCGGAAATCCCCACCATTGTGCGGGTTTCCAAGAAGCAACCAGCCATGTGGTTTTGCAATTAAGCACATGTGAGTCTGGATAATTCAAGGCGCTGTGGTGCAGTGTTAGCATGTCCAGCGCGTAACTGGAAGACCCTGGGTTCAATTCCCTTTGACGGCCGATGATAATTTTCCGTGACTCACTTAAAAACATGGAAAGAGAAATGACTTCTGTTTGATGTTTCTAATCCACGTCAATTGTGTGTATTAATGCAGGGCAATTACAGAGGCATCTGTGGCACGCAGTCCGGTCATCTTCAATAGCGCGTCGCACCGCTTCATGCGGTGATACATGTTGCAATATGGTCAAGCATAGAGACGAACAGACGCCTGATGTCCTGCTGAAGAGCGCCCACACTTATTGGACGGTGTGCTCCAAATCCCGTATAGTGCGGCACAGAGTCAACCGTCGTTTCAACTGGTCCAACACATGCTCAATAGGGGACATGTTCGAGGATCGGGCAGGCCACGGAACTGTATGGACATGACATAGGCAGTCTTGGAGAACCCGAGCCGTGTGCGGGATGGCATTATCTGGCTTGTTTAGTGAACCTAGAATTCCAGCCAGGAGTGGGAGCACATGGGGCCTTATGATCTTATCCACAAACCGCTGGCCCGACAATGATCCACGCACCACTACTAGAGCTGATTGGCTATCGTAGGCAATAGACCGTAAATTCTCCTCAGACCATATTTCCTGCAGTGGGGTAGATGGGACGCTCGATAGCAAGGTTGGAATGTGCCGTCGACCCGGGGACCTCCACACCCGGACACGATGATCATCTGTCCCCAAAACGAACCGACACTAATCGCTGAACACCACACGTCGCCAGTCTGTGGCGTTCATCGTCGCTCTCGCCTGGCACCATTGCAAACGGAACCGGCGATGTTCCGGTGTTAATGGTAGAACACGTGTGAGGAGCTAAGATCGCAGATTCGCTTCCGCGAGGCTTCAGGAAATGTCTCGTTGGCACACAAGAGCCGCTACATTTGCCTGTAGAGTGGAGAGGGTTCCCGTGGGATCCATTCGTGCCTGCTGCACGATCTGTCGATCCTATCTACGTGTGGTCCTCCTGGTTCGTTCGGAGACACCCGCCGTGTGGCAGTGCCGTGACGTGTCCACTGCTTCCAACACAGTCGGACGGTATGGTCAGAACGATCCACGTGGTGGGTTATACGGCGCGCCGACCAACCTGCTGTTTTCAGCCCGTAATTTAAGCCCGTAGTTTGCGTACATCGACGTCTCTGGTGTCTAACCGTCAATCTCGTCACTGTACGCTTGCTTGCGCCAGGATTTGCTTTTGTCTTTCATGAGGCATCGACTTCACGCCGGTTTATAAGGCTGCCGTTTCGTGCTAGCAGCGCCGCCACAGGGTGTGCGGTTATGCGCACTCGCACCAAACGCACCCTAGCTATTTGTAAAGTTTCGCGGTTGTAGCATGTTTTCTTTTAGGTGTGAAAATTTCTTGTCCACAAGTGTACAAGAAGCAAGTGGAAAAATTGAAACTTCACTCACCCAAGTTTTCACCAGCTGTCTCAACGAAGGTAAGATTCCTGAGCATTGGAATAATGCTACAATGATCCTGCTACATAAAACAGGTGACGTTGAGAATCTCAGGACCTACAGGCTCATCAGCCTCCTATCAGTTGTTTATAAAATTTTCACTTAGGTTCTTTCACATCGCATGTAGGTAAAACTGGACATGGCTCAAGCAAGAGAAGAAGCGGAATTCAGGAGTGGCTACAGCACTGAAGATCATGTATACGTACTTAGAAAACTAACTGAAAGAACGAGAGAATATGAACTCCCATTATGCAAGGCTTTTATTGATTATGAAAAGGCCTTCGATTCCGTAAAACCATCAGCAGTTACAACTACTTTGAAATCCTGTGGTATTGCAGATGCATACGTTAGCATTATTAATAGTATCTATGAAAATGCAACTGCAAAAGTTTGGATATTTGAGGATGCAGCACTAATAAAAATTGGAAAGCTAGTGGGACAAGGTGAAATCATATCTCCCAAACTCTTTAATGCCACATTGCAAAATATTTTTTAACCACTGAACTGGGACAAAGAGAAAAAGATTTATGCAGATATTTCAAATCACGTTCGTTTTGCTGATGACGTTGTCATTTTTGCAACTACGACTTCTGAACCGCAGAATACGATCCAAGAACTTGCTGACAAGAGTAAAGAAGTGGAATTAAAAATGAACTTTCAGAAGGCAAAAGTGACATATATTGCTTTTACAAGAAACGAAGATTTATTTATTGATGGTGAAAAGCTTGAGACAATCGATACCTACATTTATCTTGGGCAGCAGATATGAGGTAAGAGTCACATTGCTGAAGAAATTAATCAGCGTGTAAAACTTGGATGGATAGCTTTTGGCAGAAACAGTACAATTTTTACGAAAGGTATGCCATTATGTCTTAAAAGACAAGGGTTTTATCAGTTCATCCTGCCAGTGCTTACGTATGGAGCAGAGACATGGACCTTAACTAAAGAAGTTAGTAAAATCATGCAAAGCATTGAATATGATACGCTTTCCAACATACCAGAAATAATTACTCAAGTCATGAGAATGCCGCCCCGGTAGCGCAGTGGTCTAAGGCGTTGGCCTCTGATCATTCGTCCGTAAGGGGTCCGGGTTCGAATCCCGGTGAGGCATGGATGTTGTGTTTGTCTTACGGCACTGGCTCTCTCCCTTCCCTGGAACCAGTGACCCTAAATTAGGGACGGGCGACTGCTTATAGCCCATTGAGTTGCTCACGGTGGTCGTTAAACCTCCAATCAAAAAAAAAAAAAAAAAAAAAAAAAAAACAAGTCATGAGAATAATGGCAGTGGAATAAATCTTGGTCCTGTGCTCTGACCTTTGATCCCATTTCGATGATATTCGACAGAACCGGTTCGGTATACCTCCGAAATAACATGATAAAGTTTTGTCGCAATCGAAGCATTTTTACGTAAGTTATGATGCATAAGGGCTATGGAATAGATCCCGCTCCTGTGTCCTAAATTTTGACCCCATTTTGTCCATTTACCATAGGGTTTGTCCCCAGGTGGTCACCTACCACATACTAAAATTTCATCGAAATCGGACCTATTTTACGTGAGTTATCGTGCCGACAGATGGACGGACGGACGGACAGACGGACGGAAAAAGCTGAAGAATATACGCTTCTTCAACCTACGGTTGGAAAGCGTATAAGAGACAAACAAAGACTGCAGACAACGCAAAAAACCCTGGAGAGAATCATGCTTGGTGTAACCAGGAAAGATAAGCAGAGGAACTTATGGATAAGGAAAACGACAGGAGTTGGCTACATCATGACCTCAATGAAATCACTGAAATGGTAAGGGCATGACATGTTGCTAGAACAACGGACGACCGACGGAAAACCGAAATTTTAGAATGAATTTCGAGATGCAGGAAAAGACCCAGAAGAAGACCCTATGGGAGATTGATGGATGAATTCGAAAGTATGCCGGTGTGTCATCGAGGAGACACTCAAGACAGACAATCGTGGAAGAAACTTGGGGAGACCTTTATCCAGTAGTGGATTCATAACAGTTGACAATGATGATGATACATATATATATAAACGAACGAAGAGTTACATCCGCAGGTGTGGCAGAATTAACACGCATCCCATTGCTTGGAAAGACGACGCATACCGTCTACGAAGAAGATTTTTAGTTTCTCCTTGAACCATTTGGATCTGTCAACATGAAAGTCACATGTTGACAGATCCGGGCTATAGGTTGGATGGTGCAGAACCTCTCACCCTTTCCGTGCTAACACGTCCTGCATAATGTGTGCAACAGAATCACACCACGCGAAAGCATGCCAGGTCACCCATTCTTGATGGGTTTATGCAACTTGTCCACTGTGTCGATGTAGTGGTTGGCATTGCTGTTCACGTGAGGCTCTTTAAAGTCCACCAACAAACGCTCTTCATGGTCAAAAAATGCGGTCAGCATAACCTCACCGGCGGAGTCCTGTGACTTGAATTTTAAGTGTTTTGGTGACCCGGGATGTTTCCATTGCATGCTCGCTGGTTTGCTGGATGGCTCAAAGTGGTGACACCGCGATTCGTCACCTGCCACTATGCGCGATATAAATGCATCACCCTCTGCTTTGTAACGCAGCAAGTGGTTCAAACTCCAACCCATACATTCTTCCTTAAGGTGGTCAGTCAGCATCCGCGGGACTAATTGTAAACACACTTTCCGATATTGCAGTGTCTTCGTAACCACAGTTTGAACTGCACCAAATGTCAAAGCAAAGTCCTCCGTTTGCGAACGTAAGCCCCGACGACGGTTTTACGTGCATTTCTTTCTCGGTGTGGGCGCATTGTTGGTGTTATTCGCACGCTTCCCGCCGATAAAGGTGATCGTCCTTATTTAGGCTTCCGACGCCAAGCCTTAGTTCTCTTCCCTGATATGGACTCCATTACTTCATGCCCCACTGCTTTCCAGGTGCTTTGTGTTCATCACAGCGTCGTTATAAATGTGTTCACTTCGTATCATTGCTTCTCATGTAAAATACCTGGTCATCATCGCTCGCAGTGTCCGTTCACCTCTTCTTGTTCTTCCTCAACGGCTGCTCAAGTGCCCATCACAGAATCCCCTTCTTCACTTTCGGCGGTCACCACGCCTTCGCTTGTTTCGTTTCCACCTTCTTAGTTTCCATCTCGTTGCCTTCTTCTGTAGGTCTTTTTCCTTCTCCACTAGGGTCGCCTGCTGTGGATACATCTGGATCTACTGCTCCTGATTCGGTGCCTTCGTCTGTCTTGCTTTCTTCTTCGCGTCTGTTGTCTGTGCTTTGTCACATCTCGTTGCCGACCTTTCTCCGCCTGCTCAGGTGCTGCCTTCTTTGTTTTCGCACGTCACCTCGTCAATCCCAACCCCTGGATTTTCTGCTCCATCATCTCCGCTGTGCACGTCAGCTTCGCCACCCTCAGGCGCTCATCTTTTCTTCAGCCGTTCCAGTACTCCGGTGTGCTGTCCGCCCGTTTCGCCTTCTCCGAGCTCTTCTGATGCTTCTAGTGTTGTTGCCTTCCTTTCGATTTCTGGTCCCGTGATCGGTCCCCGTTTCCATCACAGCTACTCTTCTGGATTTCTGTGAAGCATCACCTTCACCAGCTCCTATAGACCCATCAGTTGCCTCTTTGCTTGCGTTATCCGCATATGATCCAGATCTTCCTTGTCAGACTTCTCACTCGCTGTCGGTTACTGCTTCTTCATCGTCTGCTCTGCTTCATCACCTCGTCCATGTTGGTACTGCTTCTAATAAGAAGCGCCGTCGTCGCTCTAATCGAAAGACTCGTACTAAGCGAACCTCGGTCGCTCAGCCTTCTCTTCATCGTTCTTCAGATTTCGCTCCTGATTCTGCTGTTGCTGCCAACGCCGACCTTATAGGTTCTCCCTCCGTTTCCACTGCAATTGTCGCTCGCCTACAAGCTGTCCCTGGGTATTCGAAGATTCTCTTTCCAGATGCTGCCAACCCTTGTTCTTTGCCTCTTTTTGTGACGCTGCTTTGGATCACCTTCTTGACTCACATGATCCAGCTAATTACTTGAATATAATCGAGGATATTCGCTGCTTCCTCCAAGTTTTCGCTGACCTCACGAGATCTTACCCCTGAGATATTCCGTTATTACAGTTTTCTTAATTTGCTACCTTGGTGTTGCTCAAAATCACCTCATTGATCTGGTTCTGACCGATTAGCTTCTGTCTGCTCTTGCATGATGTTTCGCTTCCTGCCGTCTTTGCCTTGCTGCTGTTCCGTCTTACTCCTTTGCATGTTTCTGTTATGCGTTGAAACCAACCATTTTTCTTTCCGTTGTATCCTATGTACCGCCATGTTTTCTCCTCATCTCGGTTCTTCAAACATCCGCCCGGTGTCCACTTTCGTGAACCCGCCACTTCGTTTTGTTCACAGAGCTTCTTCCTGTGTGTATTGTTATGCGCGATTCTCCTCTTATACCTTTCGTCACTGTCCTGGATTGCTGCCCTATGTTGCTGTTCGCACCCAGTTAGTTTCTTCAGGTGCTCCGTGGATTTGTTTTTCCTGTCTCGTCGAGTATTTGTCTTATGTCATGCCATGTGCCTCAGCATACCTTATACTGTTGTGCTACGTTACTTGCTCATCGAGTGTGACTCATCTCGTCAGATACTTACCGTTATTGCTTTGCCTCATGCTAATTTGCCCCGTGCTGTTACCTACACCATGCTATCTTTGCAAGTGTTATCTGTTGCACCTCGTTTTCTGCTTTTCATGCTGCACCCGAAGCATGAAAAGCAGCCTACAGTTCGATGTATTCTCCATCTCCATGTCCGTCGTTCCTTCTGCTCAGTAACTGTTCCAGTGTGCTTCACCTATCACAGATTGCTTTGTGCTGCTCGTTCAGCTTCGTTTATCTTTTTATGTCCTGATTGACTTTTACAGAGTGCTTTGTGCTGCTCATCCAGTACCGTTATTCTTAATTGTTTTATCATGCCATGTATTTTCCGTTTTCCTGTGTACTAGTCCTCGATACCTAATAAAGCAACGTCACGTTGTTTTTGGAATGTCTTTTCAACTGCTGCGGTTCAAAGCTAGAAACGGGGAGTTCTTTCAGCTAATGACAGGAACCAATGAAAGACTTTGTGCAAAACAAATTATTTCTTCATTATCCTCCATTAGCCTTGTTAGAAATATCTCAAAAACTATCGAGATTCGAACAATGAAGAAGGAGGTCTTTCTGGTTTACACCATGCTATAACACCATGCTAACGATTAGCTATACTGAAATAGGAAATGTCCAGGTTTTTTGAGGAGGGGGAGGCAGGTGAAATCGTGGGCTACTAACATTCTTTTTTAAACATCTCCAAAATTATTGCCTTTCAAACTATGAAAATGGCGTTTGTTACGGTTCACACCATTTACTAAAGAAAGAATATCTTGAAATTTTGAATTTACATGGTGAGAGGAGGAAGGAGGGATGATCGGTCTCGAATATATACACTGCTGGACAATTGCTAAGGACGGATCATAAACGGCTATATAGCGCATAAAAAAGTAAGTGTGGTTGGATGCCAAGTGAAATAAAACAATGTCAGAATGCCAGGACATTACAAGAAAGACAATTTATTGTGCTCTGAAATCCAGAAGGCTTTGGAACGTGTTCAAGGGACAAACAGGCCATTTTGTGCAGAATACGTAAACGTGAAAAAAAATGCAATTACGGTCCGCAGGCGTTCCGGCGTAAGATGTCAATACAGGATATGGCCACCATGGAGGGCGATGCAAGATTCCACACGTCGTGTCATTCTTTGCACAACATTATCAAGCAGCTGTTGGGGTAATTTATCCCATTCCTCTGTCAGTGCACGGATGAGGGTGTCCTTGTTTATTGGAGGGCATTGGCGACCAGCAAGACTCCTCCCCAAAGCATCCCACACATTTTCAATGGGATTCAGATCTGGAGAACGTGCTGGCCATACGAGGCGTTGAATATCCTCGCTCTCAAGACACTCCTGGACAGCGACTGTTCGATGACATGTTGCGTTGTCGTCCATGAAAATGAATCTATCACCGACAGCACCACGGAACATGCGAACATGAGGTAGCAGAACATCATTAATGTATCGTTGGCCAATCATAGTCCCAGTTGGAAGCACATAGAGGGACGTACGGCCATTGATCATGATGCCAGCCCATACCATGACACTACATGTCGGATATCGGTCCCTTTCCTGTATGTTTGCTGGACAATATGCAGTACCACTATCACGCCAGATCAGTTGTCGTCGACAATCAGACGATAGACTGTATCTACTCTCATCTGAGAAGAGGACAGCAGACCAGTCGTTATCAGTCCAATTGCGATGTTGATGGCACCATTGCAAACGGGCGGTACGGTGACGTCTGGACAATGGGATGCACACAACAGGACGGCGGACGTATAGTCCTCCTTCATGCAAACGTCTGGCGACAGTTTTTCGGGAGATCCGCTTGCCAGTAGAAGCCATAAACTGATTTGCTACCTCACTAGCTGTGCTGCGCCGGTGTCTTTTTGTTGATAGCACTATGTACCGATCTTCTGCAGGTGTCGTACTGCGAACACGACCTCCCCCGTGACGTTTGCTACACTGTCCATTTGTTTGAAATGATTTCCAAGCCTTGAAACAACACTGTGGCTGACGTCGAACTCCCTGGCAACTTCTGTTATTTTTTGCCCTTCTTCAATCTTGCCAATAATACGGCCACGCGTAAAATCATCTAGGTGATGTCGGGAAGACATACTGAAAATTGCAAGTTCGTCAATTGATTCTTTCCTTTCAACTTTGCGTTTGAACAACAACGGTCAATACGCGTCAAATCCTTTATATCTCTTATCAGCGCTATGACGTCACGAACAAGCTCGGCAATCCAAAATTTGCATACGCACAACACGTCTTACTGTATCCCGCACTTATGCTAATTTCCACATTTTCCTGCCTTCCATTTTATGGTTGCTATCGTTGCTATTGTCATCCGTCCTTAGCAATTGTCCGGCAGTGTATAAACATAAGTTCTCAATATTGTTATTTTTTTCTCAAAAACTATTGCGGTTCAAACGATGAAAATGGATTTCCCCTCGGTTCATACGATTTGTTAACGAACAGCTATTTTGAAATTTCAAAATGTCCATGGTGGTGGTGAGGGGGGTGGTGAAATGATCGGTCTCTTTGTATATATGTAAATTCTCAATATTATTTTTTAAATATTTCAAAAACTATTGCGGTTCAAACGATGAAAATGGAGTTAATTCCGGTTCATACGATTTACTAACGAATGGCTGTTTCGGAATTTTGAATTTCCATGATGGGGGGGGGGGGGGTGCAATGGTAGGCCTGTAACATTCTTTTATAAATACTTCAAAAACCATTGCGTCTCAAACGATGAAAATGGAGTTATTTTCAGGTACATTTCGCCAGCCCCCCCACCCCGGCAAATTCAAAATTCAACAATGCCATTCGTTTGTGCTACGTTTGTGCTGGTTTGTGCAGCAAACCGTGTCGTTTGTGCTAGCATAGTTTTTGAGATATTCAAAATATAAATTGGGGGGGCTGGGGAAATTGTCAGCCCCCCACCCCGGCAAATTCAAAATTCAACAATGCCATTCGTTTGTGCTACGTTTGTGCTGGTTTGTGCCGCAAACCGTGTCGTTTGTGCTAGCATAGTTTTTGAGATATTCAAAATATAAATTGGGGGCTGGGGAAATGGTCAGGCCCCCACCCCGGCAAATTCAAAATTCAACAATGCCATTCGTTTGTGCTACGTTTGTGCTGGTTTGTGCCGCAAACCGTGTCGTTTGTGCTAGCATAGTTTTTGAGATATTCAAAATATAAGTTAGGGGGTGGGGGTGGCGATATGGTCAGCCCCCACCCCGGCAAATTCAAAATTCAACAGTGCCATTCGTTTGTGCTACGTTTGTGCTGGTTTGTGCCGCAAACCGTGTTGTTTGTGCTAGCATAGTTTTTGAGATATTCAAAATATAAGTTAGGGGGTGGGGGTGGCGATATGGTCCGCCCCCACCCCGGCAAATTCAAAATACAAGAATGTCATTCGTTTGTGCTACGTTTGTGCTGGTTTGTGCCGCAAACCGTGTCGTTTGTGCTAGCATAGTTTTTGAGGTATTCAAAATATAAGTTAGGGGGTCGGGGTGGCGATATGGTCAGCCCCCACCCCGGCAAATTCAAAATCCAACAATGTCATTCGTTTGTGCTACGTTTGTGCCGCAAACCGTGTCGTTTGTGCTAGCTTAGTTTTTGAGATATTCAAAATGTAAGTCGGGGGGATGCTTAGCCCCACACTCCGGCAAATTAAAAATTCAACAGTGCCATTCGTTTTTCTTACGTTTGTGCTGGTTTGTGCCGCAAACCGTGTCGTTTGTACTAGCTTAGTTTTCGAGATATTAAGTACCTAAATTTTGTTGTCAACCATTTCCTTAGCCCCGCCCTCCCCCACCCCACTCGCAAATTCAAAATTTAGCATAGCCATTCGTTTGTGCTGGTTTGTGCTAGCTTAGCTTCCGAGTTATTAAACACCCAAATTTCGGTGTGGACCATTTCCCCAGCCTGTTTTGAATATAACATAAATTTGGCGGGTTGGGGGAATGCCCCTTCCTTATCCCACAAGTTCAAAATTCAACACAGCCATTCGTTTGTGCTGGTTTGTGCCATAAAACGTGACGTTTGTGGTAGCTTAGTCTTCGAGATATTTCTGCGAACAAGCCTTTCTTTAATAACAAACAGATCATGATTCTACAGTGAGCACGAGGTCATAAATGATGCACTGTGGATCAATGGCATTAGATCATCTGGAGTGACGAAAGAATTTGATTCATAACAAAAGGAGGACGTATGACGCTGACAACATGATCCGAACGCTACTGTACCTACATTCAAACAGTAAAGCATGCTACTGCCGTTATGATGTGGGGTTGCATCTCAGCTCATGGAGTATGTAGACTGCGCAACATTGAAGGTAACATGAATGCTGCCCATTATATACAAGTACTGGAGAGGGACAATGCTTCTTTCATCTGTTAGCACATTTCCAAATAGTGATATCATCTTTCAGGACGACAACGTGCCCTGCCATCGGACACGAGTAGTGGACAGGTGGTTGGTTTCTAAAACTGTCGGGAGGTTGCAATGTCCTACACAATAGCCGAATCTTAATCCGATCGAATATTTTGGATGAAACTGAAACAGGTGAGTGCGAGAAATCCTACAAATTAAGTAAAGTTACTTGAAGCTATGATTGCATGTTGGTATCATCTAACATCAAAGGATGAACTTGAACACCTTTTGAGTAGTATGCCCAGGAGATGTGTCTTAGTAATTAAAAACAAAGGCAACCCCAATAATTATTAGACAATTTTATGTATGTGTACATACAAACAATTGACTTATAATAATTATGCATAAAAATTACGGATACATTACGTATGTGTACCTACAGAGAAGTATGTCTTGAAACATATTTGACATTCATTGACTAAATGAACAAGTTTAACGAGTTCTATTTTTTTTTTATTTCTCGTAACTTAAACAGTTTGTACTTAACCAGAAAAAAAAAGAAGTTTATGTTAGCTTTACAATTTCTTTCTGTCTTCTCATCCACTTCATGTACAACAATGCAGATATGTTAGATCTGTAAAACGTTTTGAATTCCTTACGAAATTATTTTTAAAATGATGTACAGCCGTCGGTGGCGCAGTGGTCTAAGCGATGGCTTCTGATCATTCGTCCGAAAGGGGTCAGGGTTTCAATCCCGTCAGGAATGGATGTTGTGTTTGTCTTACGGCACTGGATCTCTCCCTTCCCTGGAAACAGTGGCCTTAAATTAGGGACGGGCGATTACTTATAGCCCATTGAGTTGCTCACGGTGGTCTTTAAACTTTCAATCCAAAAAAAAAAAAAAAAAAAATCTGAAATATATGCAAACGATGTTCTATCATACCCGCTGCAGAAAGAATTTTTCAAATCCAAATTTCAGGAGCAAAGATATCGGAAAAAATGCAATTTACCTTTACGCCTTCCTTTGTAAATCTATAAACAACTTGAAAAAATGACTATACCTAAAATAGTACTAGACATAAATGGAATCGAAAGATAAAAGAAATTTTTCAATCGGATGTTTAGAAGCAAATATATTGAATAAAATGTATTTCGAATTCGGAATCATCTGCGCTTACGCCCTCTAGCGGCTAAATTGTGTATCATATGAGAAAACGAAATGAAGAATCATCATTCGCACATTTCAGGCTTCCCAATGCAAAAATAATTTTTGAAATCTGATTAGTAGTTGAAGAGATATGGTGTCAACAGACGGACGGACAGACAAACCGATAACGTAAGCACGTTCTGTTCGACAAAACACTCGCTAAAAATTAAAAAAATATCTCGTACAAGGGGCGGCAAATCTGGGCTTGCACTCGGACGGCAAATGCCCTTCGCGCTGCCCTGACTGCATGGTACATTACTTTGCTATCATTGATCAAACAGAAAAATTCGCATGCAGACGGTTATGGCAATTTTTTTAATTTACTAAACAAACTATCAGTACTGAATCCAGTTGCTAGAAGCCCTACTATTCTGCGCATAGTAACAAAAAACATTAGCATAAGTAGAAACAACTTCACCGCCCCAGTGGTGCAGTGGTCTATGCATTGGCTTGGGATCTTTTGCCAAAGACATGCGGGGGTTCGAATCATGGTGAAGCATGAAAGCTGTGTTTGTCTTACAACAGTGGTTCTCTCTCTTACTTGGAAAAAGTTGCAATAATTTTTTTTTTTATTGGAGGTTTAACGACCACCGTGAGCAACTCAATGGGCTATAAGCAGTCGCCCGTCCCTAAGTTAGGGTCACTGGTTCCAGGGAAGGGAGAGAGCCAGTGCCGTAAGACAAACACAACATCCATGCCTCACCGGGATTCGAACCCGGACCCATCACGGACGAATGATCAGAGGCCAGTGCCTTAGACCACTGCGCCACCGGGGCGGCTGCCCTAAATTAGGAACACACAACTGCTCCATTGGGTTGCTCACGGTGGTCGACGAAAAAAAAAATACTGTTTGTTACAACTGTAAAACAGCCGCCACGGTAGCGCAGTGGTCTAAGCGCTGGCTTATAATCATTCGTCCCTGATGGGTCCGGGTTAAAATCCCGTGAGGCATGGATGTTGTGTTTGTCTAACGGCACTGGCTGTCTCCCTTCTCTGGAACCAGTGACCCTAATTTTGGGACGGGCGACTGCTTATAGCCCATTGAGTTGCTCACGGTGATCGTTAAACCTCCAATCAAAAAAAAAAAAAAGCCAGAAAGAAATTGTAAAGCTAACATAAACTTCTTTTTTCTTCTGGTTAAGTACAAACTGTTTAAGATACGAGAAATAAAAAAAAATAGAACTCGTTAAACTTGTTCATTTAGTCAAAGAATGTCAAATATGTTTCAAGACATCATCATCATCATCATTGACAACCATTATCAATTCACTGCTGGACGAAGGTCTCCCCAAGTTTCCTCCACAACGGTCTGTCTTGTGCCAGTCTCCTCCATGTCACTCCCGCATACTTTCGAATTTCATCCACCCATCTCCCATGTGGTCTTCTTCTGGGTCTTTTCCTGTCCCTTGGAATCCAATCTAAAATTTCGGCTGTCCATCGATGGTCTGTCCTTCTGGCAGTATGTGCAGCCCATTGCCATTTCAGGGATTTAACTCTGATCATGATGTCTTCCACTCTTGTCATTTTTCGGATCCACGAATTTCTCTTCTTATCTCTCCTGTTTACACCAAGCATGCACCTCTCCACCCTTCTTTGAGTATTCTGCAGCCTTAGCATGTCTCTTTCAGTTAAGGTCCACGTCTCTGCACCATACGTAAGCACTGGAAGGATGCATTGATCAAACGCTTTTCTTTTAAGACATAATGGCATACTGCTCTTAATAATTATGCCGTTTCTGCCAAAAGCTCTCCAGGCAAGTTTTGTACGCCGATTAATTTCTTCATCAATGTGACCTTCACTTGATATCTGCTGTCCAAGATAAACGTACGTGTCTGTTATCTCCAGCTTTTCTCCATCAATCGATAAATTTTCATTTTTTGTAAAAGCATTGAAAGTCACTTTTGTCTTCTGAAAGTTCATTTTTAATCCCACTTCTTTACTCTTGTCAGCAAGTTCCTGGATCATACTCTGCAGCTGTGATGGGGTAGTTGCAAAAATGACTACGTCTTCAGCAAAACGAAGGTAAGTTAGATAATCTAAATTAATCTTTATCCCTTTGTTTTCCCAGTTCAGTGATTGAAAGACATTTTCCAGTGCGGCATTAAAGAGCTTCGGAGATATGGTGTCACCTTGTCTCACTCCCTTTCCAATTTTTATGTGTGTTGTATTTTCAAACAGCCGAATCTTTTCACTTGCATTTTCATAGATGTTATTAATAATATTAATGTATGCATCTTCAATACCGCAGGATTTCAGAGCCATTGTAACTGCTGATGTTTTCACCGAATCAAAGGCTTTTTCATAATCGACAAAGGCCATGCACAATGGAAGTTCATATTCCCTCGCTCTTTCAATTAGTTCTCTCAGTACGTGCATATGATCTATTGTGCTGTAGCCACTCCTGAATCCAGCTTGTTCTCTCGGTTGAGCCATGTCCAATGTTACCTTCAAACGGTGTGAAAGAACTTTAGTGAAGATTTTATAAACCACTGATAGGAGGCTGATAGGTCTGTAGTTCCTGAGATCTTCAATGTCGCCTTTTTTATGTAGCAGGATCATTGTAGCGTTGTTCCAATCTTCAGAAATCTTCCCTTCATTAAGGCATCGAGTGTAAATTTGGGCGAGTACTGTTTCGATTTCTCCACTTTCTTCTTTTATGGTGTCTACAGTAATTCCATCTTCTCCTGGAGCTTTTTTCCCCGCTTCATGTTTTTGGTTGCATGTGCAACTTCTGCTGGGAAGACTGCAAGAACTCTGGTACTGGTACCTTTCATGATGTCTGGAGTACATGTATCATCCCTTTCATATAATTTGGAGTAGCAATCTTTCACTCTTGTCAAAATTTCGCTTCCATTTCTTGTTACAGAACCATCTTCTTTTTTCAGTGCCATAATCGGTTTTCTTCCCCTACTGAGATGTCCCTTTGCTATCTTTAGGCTTTGGTTGTTTTCAATTGCTTTCCTCACTACTTCACAGTCGAATTTCCTTACGTCTTCAGTGATACGTTTTCGTACTGTCTTGCATAGCTCTATATATTCCACTTTGGAAGTCACATCTTCTTTAGTTGTCCTCATCTCTCTTCTTTTTTGCATCAATATTTTGGTTTTTCCTGATAATTTGTTCACATGCAACTTGTTCTTAGACCCAGCTAATTTTGTTGCTGTTTCCGTAAGAGCTTTGGTTACTTTTCTGTTAACTTCAGAAATATCCACTTCTTCCGATGTTAGACCTTCTAAAGCTGAAAATCTGTTCTTCAGTTCCAACTTGAAGGTATTCTGGTGTTTTTTAAGGTTGGTTATGTCAATACATTTTGTTTGTCTTATGAGCTTGGCACGTTCGAGTTTAGTGTTGAGGTGCATCTTACACCTCACCAATCTATGGTCACTACCTGTGTTGAACTTGTTTAGCACACTGCAGTATTCTATGACGAATTTTGGTTACACATAATAAAATCAATTTCATTTGTCGTCCAATTTGGATGTCTCCATGTCCATTTCCTGTGGGGCTTTTTCTTGAAAAAGGAGTTCAAGATGAAAAACCCTTCTGCCTCTGCAAACTCAACGAGAGTATTCCTACGCTGGTTTCTGTTGACGTGACCGAATTTACCTACTGAAGTTTCATTCTGTTGCAGTTGCCCAATTTTTGCATTGAAATCTCCCATAAATATCTTCAAGTGCTGCTTACCTTTATTATTTAGATGACGAATTTCCTCATAAAATTCTTCAATTTCTTCTTCAGGATGACTTGTGGTGGGTGCATACGTTTGAATAATCTGAGCCTTGTATCTTCTCGAGAGTAGGATAAGGAGTCGTGCAGCTCTGTCAGAGGAACTTTCAACTTCTACAACTTTATCCTTCAGTTTCTTGTTTATTATAAATCCAACACCACTAGTTCTGCCAGTATCTGTCCCACGATAGTAGAAGAGATTCCACTTTTCAGTTCAATGAGATCTTCTCCTTTTCTCCTTATTTCACTTAGCCCGACGATGTCCCACTTGATCCTTTGTAGTTCCTCTTCCAATTCAAGAAGCCTTGAATCAGAAGATAGGGAGCGTCCATTATACGTAGCCAAGATCAGCATTAGATGGCAGCCTAGTCCGGTCGTCCGGGGATTTATAGCACCCTCTGCCTTCATGTCGCATTGGGCACTGCCTTGGCATGGTACATTCCAGCTGCCGGAGACTGAGGGCCAAGATTTAAGTTGTGGAGTCATTTTGGAGGGATTTGGCCATAACTCACCACGCTGGCCAAGCGGGATGGTGAATGTGTGATAGCATTTCCTCGAATCCCGATGGTATAGTTATACCACTATTGGCGGTCGTCAGAGCCCCTTTAGTGGGAACAGGATGCACCACGAGAAGGCGGGGTTGACATTTGTCAAGGAGAGGCTGTGATGTTACGCATCACCTGACCTTACATCTCTTTCAAGACATACTTCTCTGTATGTGCACATACATAATGTATCCATAATTATTATGCATAATTATTATAAGACAATTGTTTGTATGTACACATACATAAAATTGTCTAATAATTATTGAGGTTGTCTTTGATTTTAATTGCTAAGACACATCTCCTTGGCAGACTACTCAATAGGTGTTCAAGTTCATCCTTTGATGTTAGATGATACCAACATGAAATCATAGCTTCAAGTAACTTTACTTAATTTGTAGGATTTCTCGTACTCACCTGTTTCAGTTTTATCCAAAGTTTTCGATCGGATAAAGATTCGGCTATTGTGTAGGACATTGCAAACTCCCGACAGAATTATGTTATATTCAAAACAGGCTGGGGAAATGGTCGACACCGAACTTTATGTATTTAATAACTCGGAAGCTAAGCTAGCACAAATGACAGGGTTTCCGGCACTAACCAGCACAAACGAATGGCTACACTAAATTTTGAATTTGCGAGAGGGGTGGGAGGAGGGCGGGGCTGAGGAAATGTTTTTTTTTTTTTTTTTGATTGGAGGTTTAACGACCACCGTAAGCAACTCAGTGGGCTATAAGCAGTCGCCCGTCCCTAATTTAGGGTCACTGGTTCCAGGGAAGGGAGAGAGCCAGTGCGGTAAGACAAACACAACATCCATGCCTCACCGGGATTCGAACCCGGACCCCGTTCGGACGAATGATCAGAGGCCATCGCTTAGACCACTGCGCCACCGGGGCGGCGAGGAAATGGTTGACAACGAAATTTAGGTACTTTATATCTCCAAAACTAAGCTAGCACAAACGACACGGTTTGCGGCTCAAACCAGCACAAACGTAGCACAAACGAATGGCATTGTTGAATTTTGAATTTGCCGGGGTGGGGGGCTGACCATTTCCCCAGCCCCCCAATTTATATTTTAAATATCTCAAAAATTATGCTAGCACAAACGACACGGTTTGCGGCACAAACCAGCACAAATGTAGCACAAACGAATGGCATTGTTATATTTTGAATTTGCAGAGGTGGGGGCTGACCATTTCCCAGCCCCCCAAAAATTATATTTTGAATATCTCAAAAACTATGCTAGCACAAACAACACGGTTTGCGGCACAAACCAGCACAAACGTAGCACAAACGAATGGCACTGTTGAATTTTGAATTTGCCGGGGTGGGGGCTGACCATATCGCCACCCCCACCCCCTAATTTATATTTTGAATATCTCAAAAACTATGCTAGCACAAACGACACGGTTTGCGGCACAAACCAGCACAAACGTAGCACAAACGAATGGCATTGTTGAATTTTGAATTTGCCGGGGTGGGGGGCTGACCATTTCCCCAGCCTCCCCAATTTATATTTTGAATATCTCAAAAACTATGCTAGCACAAACGACACGGTTTGCGGCACAAACCAGCACAAACGTAGCACAAACGAATGGCATTGTTGAATTTTGAATTTGCCGGGGTGGGGGCTGACCATTTCCCCAGCCCCCCCCCCCAATTTATATTTTGAATATCTCAAAAACTATGCTAGCACAAACGACACGGTTTGCGGCACAAACCAGCACAAACGTAGCACAAACGAATGGCATTGTTGAATTTTGAATTTGCCGGGGTGGGGGCTGGCGAAATGTACCTGTTATTTTCGGTTTATACGATTTGCTAACGAATGGCTATTTTGAAATTTTGAATTTCCATGGTGGGAGGCAGGTGAAATGGTCGATCACTGTGTGCATATGTAAATTCGCAATATTATTTTTTAAATATCTCAAAAACTATTGTGGTTCAAACGATAAAAATGGAGTTCATTCCGGTTCATATGATTTACTAATGAATGGCTATTTTGGAATTTTTAATTTCCGTGGTGGGGGGCTGGTGAAATGGTCGGTCCCTGTCTATATAGGTAAATTCTCAATATTATTTTTTAAATATCTCAGAAACTATTGCTGTTCAAACGATAAAAATGGATTTCATTCCGGTTGATACGATTTACTAATGAATGGCTATTTTGAAATTTTGAGTTTCCATGGTGGGGGCTGATGAAATGCTCGGTCTCTGTGTGTATATGTAAATTCTCAATATTATTTATTAAATATCTCAAAAAATATTGCGGTTCAAACGATAAAAAGGGAGTCCATTCCTGTTTATACGATTTACTAACGAATGGCTATTTTAGAATTTTGAAATTTCATGGAGAGGGAAGGAGGGGGGGGTAAAATGGTAGGCCTATGAACATTATTTTTAAAATATCTCAAAAACTATTATGGTTCAAGCGGTGAAAATGGAGTTCTTTTCAGTTCATACGATTTCCTAACGAATGGCTATTTTGAAATTTTGAATTTCCATAGGGGGGGGGGGGTTAAGTGGTCGGTCTTTCTGTATATATGGAAATTCTCAATATTTTTTTTTAAATATCTCAAAACGTATTGCGGTTCAAACGATGAAAATGTAGTTCATTCCGGTTCATACGATTTACTAACGAACGGCTATTTCGGAATTTTGAATTTCCATGATGAGGGGGTGGGTGAAATTTTGAGGTATTTAAACATTCTTTTTTAAATACCTCAAAAACTGTAGCGGTTCAAACGATGAAAATGGAGTTCTTTTCGGTTCATACGATTTGCTAACGAATGGCTATTCTTAAATTTTGAATTTCCATGGGGTGGGGGGGGGGGGTCGGTCTCTGTGCGTATATGTAAATTGTAATATTTATTAAATATTTCAAAAACTATTGCGGTTCAAACTATAAAAATGGAGTTCATTCCGGTTCATACGATTTATTAACGGATGGCTATTTCGGAATTTCGAATGTCCATGATGGGAGGGGGTGAAATGGTAGGCCTGTAACATTCTTTTTTAAATACCTCAAAAACCATTGCGTTTCAAGCGATGAAAATGGAGTTATTTTCGGTTCATACGATTTGCTAACGAATGACAATTTTGAAATTTTGAATTTCAATGGTGGGAGGCTGGTGAAATGGTCGATCTAGTGTGCATATGTAAATTCGCAATATTATTTTTTAAATATCTTAAAAACTATTGTGGTTCAAACGATGAAAATGGAGTTCATTCCGGTTCAAATGATTTACTAATGCATGGCTATTTTGAAATTTTTAATTTCCGTGGTGGGGGCTGGTGAAATGGTCCGTCCCTGTCTATATAGGTAAATTCTCAATATTATTTTTTAAATATCTCAAAAACTATTGCGGTTCAAACGATAAAAATGGATTTCATTCCGGTTCATACGATTTACTAATGAATGGCTATTTTGAAATTTTGAGTTTCCATGGTGGGGGGCTGATGAAATGGTCGGTCTCTGTGTGTATATGTAAATTCTCAATATCATTTATTAAATATTTCAAAAAATGTTGCGGTTCAAACGATAAAAAAGGAGTTCATTCCTGTTTATACGATTTACTAACGAATGGCTATTTTAGAATTTTGAAATTTCATGGAGAGGGAAGGAGGGGGGATTAAATGGTGGGCCTATTTACATTATTTTTAAAATATCTCAAAAACTATTACGGTTCAAACGATGAAAAGGGAGTTCATCCCGGCTCATACGATTTACTAACGAATGGCTATTTTGAAATTTTGAATTTCCATGGTGTGCTGGTGAAATGGTCGGTCTCTGTGTCTATATGTAAATTCTCAATATTATTTTTTAAATATCTCAAAAACTATTGCGGTTCAAACGATAAAAATGGAGTTCATTCCTGTTCATACGATTTACTAACGAATGGCTATTTCGGAATTTTGAATTTCCATGATGAGGGGGGGGGGGTAACATTTTGGAGTATTTAAACATTCTTTTAAATACCTCAAAAACTGTAGCGGTTCAAACGATGAAAATGGAGTTCTTTTAGGTTCATACGATTTGCTAACGAATGACTATTTTTAAATTTTTAATATCCATGGTGGGGGGGGGGGAGCTGGTGAAATTGTCGGTCTCTATATATATTCAAATTCTCAATATTTTTTTAAATATCTCAAAAACCATTGCGGTTCAAACGATAAAACTATAGTTCATTCCTGTTAATACGATTTACTAACGAATGTCTATTTCGGAATTTCGAATTTCCATGATGAGGGGGAGGGGGTGAAATGGTAGGCCTTGAACATTCTTTTTTAAATATCTCAAAAACTATTGCGGTTCAAACGATGAAAAGGGAGTTCTTTTTAGTTCATATGATTTGCTAACAAATGGTTATTTTGAAATTTTGAATTTCCATGGGGAGGGGGGGGGCGCTGGTGAAATGTTCGGTCTCTGTGCGTATATGTAAATTCTATTATTTATTAAATATTTCGAAAACTATTGCGGTTCAAACGATAAAAATGGAGTTCATTCCTGTACATATGATTTACTAATGATTGGCAATTTCAGAATTTTGAATTTATATGATGAGGGGGTGGATGAAATCGTAGGCCTGAAACATTATTTTTAAAATATCTCAAAAACAATTGTAGTTCAAACGATGAAAATTTAAATATTTTCGGTTCATATGATTTGCTAACGAATGGCTATTTTGAAATTTTGAATTTCCATGGGGGGGGGGGGAGGCTGGTGAAATGGTCGGTCTCTCATATATGCAAATTCTGAATATTATTTTTTAAATATCTCAAAAACTATTGCGGTTCAAACGATAAAAATGGAATCCATTCCGGTTCATACGATTTACTAACGAATGGCTGTTTTGAAATCTTGAATTTCTATGGTGGGGGAGCTGGTGAAATGGTCGGCCTCCTATATTTATATGTAAATTCGCAATATTATTTGTTAAATATCTCAAAAACTATTGCGGTTCAAACGATGAAAATGGAGTTCATTCCGGTTCATACGATTTATTAACGAATGGCTATGCTGAAATTTGAAATTTCCATTTTGGGGGTACCATTTCACCAGCCCCCCCCCCTTTGTTTTTTAAATACCTCAAAAGCTATTGCGGTTCAAACGAAAAAAATGAGTTCATTTCGGTTCATACGGGGAACAAACGAATGGTGCAAAAAATTTAAATATTCCGTGGTGGGGTCTGTTGTTTCACCAGCCCCCACTTTGTTTTTTAAATATCTCCAACACTATTGCGGTTCAAACGAAAAAAACGATTTCATTCCGGTTCATACGTGGTACAAACGAATGGTGTCTGAAAAATTAAAAAAATCCTTGGTGGGGGCTGGTGAAAAGCATCTCTACGCTACGTTATTTGTCTTCAACTGGAAATTCTGTGAGGTACATGGAGTATCATTACAAAGACATAATTCTATTCATAATAGAGATGAGCTCACCTGTTACTTGGTGATCACGGCGCTAACTGTGACTCCTACTCAAAAGTATCAGTGAATTTTAACTGTGATTGGAATCACAGTTTAGGACCTGTTATTTGTTTCACTTCCGTGAATCCGTGCACCAGTAACGACTAACGAACGAGTAAAGTAACTGATAGCAGAATCACTTAATGGAACGGTGGGTTGGCCATAATAAAGCGGATCATGGGTTATATGTTTTTTACTTTTATAAATAAATCTGCGTTAACCCCGATATTTTGCTGTAGTTTTAATGGCTTTTTCAGTTGGGTTATGCGTAATTCTTTTTTGCTACTTATAGATTAAATTTTGAATTCAGATTATTAAATATACAGTTCTTTTATACCTAACATGATTACCATGTTTTCTAAATCATCAGTTAAAACTTTGAAAAAAATGAGACGGCATTTATTTTTCAGCCTTGAAATGGACGAAGCAACAAAAAAATTACCATCTAATGTTCACACACAATTCTCAATTTTCTCCAAATTCAAAAAATTTAAAACAAGCGAAAAGTAGTGATACTTTACCCAGCACTAATGGTAAATCAACTAGTGAACAAAATTCTTTGAAAAGGGCCAAGTATTATAAGTAAATAATGTGTTCTAAGGGTGTTGAATATACGACAATACATTCGGATTTACTACTTAGTATTTCAAAGGTAAGAGTTCTTTCATATATTGAAAATATGAAATCATGCAGAATTTCTTACCTTGTTTTATAATAAAAAAAAAACGGTCAAAATAGACAGGCAAGAACAAAGTATTTATTAGCATAATCTAAAATTGCGAGCCCTCTCCCTATTTTTTTTTCTTTTTGGAAGCATTTAAAATTGTACAATAGTATTTAATACTTTGAAATTTCAGTCATATGTTTTTAAGCCATTCCATAGTAAAATGAATAACTGAGATTCTACAGTCTGCCACAGATTACAAAATTATGAACTCTATAATTTTCCGACAGAAGATATGGACACAGCCCACGTAAAGTTCTCTGACAGAAATTGCAGTCGGTAGTCTTAGTCATAATATCCTTGGTAATAAGTCATAATATCAGATTTTGAAAAGTGGTTTATACCTGATGATTTTTGTAGGGAATAGAGGGGGGGGGGAGACATATAAATTGTGGACAAATATAAGACTAAATTTTAGCAACTCATTACCTCCCTGTTGGGGAAATTTCTGTGAAGGTACATCTATAGCTTGCATGTGTGTGTATTATTTGAAGGGAATTACCACACTGGCACAAAACTAAATCGGCAGTTAAAAATTAACCAAAGATATGTGTTACCGAATTGCGCACTAGACCTCCACACAGAAGAATGCAGAGTCTAGAGGAAATAAAGTAACTAACATTCCAATAGTACATACTTGAGCCTTACAGCAGAGTTAATGTCCAAAAGCCGCCCGGTGGCGCAGTGGTCTAAGCGATGGCCTCTGATCATTCGCCTGAAAGGGGTCCGGGTTCGAATCCCGGTGAGGCATGGATGTTGTGTTTAGTTTATAGCACTGGTTCTCTCCCTTCCCTGGAACCAGTGACCCTAAATTAGGGACGGGCGACTGCTTATAGCTCACTGGGTTGCTCACAGTGGTCGTTAAACTTCGAATAAACAAAAAAAAACCTACACTTCCTCAAAAACTACACTGTAATAGAATGTGCCATTCGTGAGCTAAATGATTTCAAAACTATACTAACACAATCTTCTAGCTTTCAGTTTACAATTCTCTAAAACAAACAGTGAATAATTTTAAGTGATTGTAGTGTTCTGTTTCTCGAAACCTTTCAAACGAACGAACAAACATGTGTATTGTTAGGGGATTGCTAGAATTCAGGTGTGTTTTTCCATAAGGGTGAAATCTGTAATATTTTAAATAATTGTCCAAATTGAAATCTTCACAAGATTTTACATTAATATTTGTATCTAGTATGTTTAGAAATTCCGGTACGTAATATGACATGTTGAACACCAAAAAATTGCGATTCATCAGTATACATTTCTTAATTATTAGTTCGAAAGACATTCAATTACTTTTTGATTAGCCTCAGCTTTATAACACAGATATCTATAAATTGGGAATTTAATCCCTTTTGGACACTCACCTTAAAAATTTATTCAGAAAGTTATTACCAAACATCTATAATAATTTCTTTTTTCCAACAATTTAGTAAAACTTTGCCTTGGAATTTAGAAAAATCTGAATTTTTATACATTCTCTGGTTACCTACAGACTGCGTTACTCTGTTCGCTACTTTTGAAATATTTTTACCGTTCAAGGTGAAATCAATAATTAAAAAAAATAATAAAAATTATATTCGATCAAATTTTTCTTCATCACCTTTAAATTTATATAATTTTAGTTTGCTTTAAAACAGCCTTTTTATTAGATAATTCGAACTTCGAAACAGTTTTTTCCTTGAGACAAAGTAAATGCGAAATACGTTTCAGCAGTTTTAAATATCAACACTCAGCATTAAATGTAAATATATTAAAATCTTTCTTTCGTCGTCAGCAGAATTTTACAAGTGTACAGTTATAAAAATGGAAACATATAAAGTTTTGAACACAATGACTAAATTGTTGCAAATAATTCGGCTAAGAAATGAATTTTATGTCCTAAATGTACCCTCAGAATCCGGCACATAGCAAAATCTACATTATGCAGGATGCTGTTAGTAGTTTTCGCTGCTGATACATAGACTGCTTATTTACTAAGTCGTCGTCTGAATTGCATCTTTGCTTTTAACAAGCCAGTAGCCGCCCCGGTGGGGCGCAGTTGTCTAATCGATGACTTCTGATTATTCGTCCGTTAAATGTCTGGGTTCGGATTTCTTGGGGCTTTAATGCTGTGCTTGTTATTACGGCCCTATCTCTCAACTTTCCCGGGAGTCAGTGGCCCAAAATTAGTGACAGGAGACTGCTTATTAAAGAACTAAGTGATACTAACCGCGTTTTTATATGAAACTGAATGTGTGAAATGCCAGAAAATGAATTGCAGGACTGGTAAAATATGACTTTTCTGAATTGAGAATTTTTTTTTATATAATTTTGACGTTCTATTAATTTTTCCGTTAGGTTTAATTACATTAAAATTATTGCCGAATAACTCTGAATGCAGCTACCAGTTTAAAAGTTGCACTCAATTCTATTCGATTAAGTGCGCAGTGTTCTTTACAAATAAATTCTTATTTATCACCGGTAATAAATAAATGGGTGCGTATGAAATAGAATTTGAGCATTGAAAAAAGAAACAGGGTAACCTTTATGTTCAAGAGTTTTCCGAAATTAAAAAAAAACATTTTTGACTCTAAAATATTGCTATAAAAGAAACACTGGCATTCAAGTAACAAATCTTTCCACTATTATTACCTTAACTCTAGGACTTCAGTGAGATACGGAGGAACAAATACAGGTTTATAAGCTTGAGATATGGAAATCTGTGTACCACATTTATCGGCGTATAACACGCACTTTCCCCCTAAAATTTAGGGTTAAAATTCTACCTTTGTGTCATGCGTGTATACTACTTAAAGGATATTCGCTAAGCTAAAAATTAAAATGTTCTCTTGCTGCAATGCAGGAAATAGGAAAAACTAGAAGCCAGCACCTAGAAGCTAACTCTGAATTTCTGGTTAGGAAAATATACACTGACGGAAAAAAACCAACACCAAGAAGGGTTTGTGTTAGATAAACGACAGTTGGTAGGCGGTGAGAGTACATCTGTAAGATGACGTCTATGCAAATTTCGCGCTCGGCGCATGCGTGAGGCGCTAGTAGCGCCCTCGGAGCATGCAAAGCAGGATTGCTGTAAATACGCGCTGTAACGTTCGTGAGCGTTAGGTATCCTTGAGATTCGACGTAGTGTGTTGATGTTAGTCAAAAATGCCTTTAAAAAGACGAAAAAGTCCTTATCAACAGCTCACGGAGTTTGAACGAGGTCGTGTAATAGGGCTACGAGAAGGTGGATTTTCTTTCCGCAATATTGCAGAACGACTTGGCAGGAATGTAGCCACTGTGCATGATTGTTGGCAACCGGTGGTCAAGGGAAGGGACTGCCTCAAGAAGACCGGGTTCCTGCCGTCCACGTGGCACTACTGAGACAGAAGACCGCCGTGTACGGCGTATGGCCGTGGCACATCGTACCGCGTCTACGGCAGCAATTCGAGCTGCAGATGCCAATACAGTGACACAACGACCTGATACAAATCGGTTACTTGAAGGACAGCTCCGAGCCAGACGCCCTGCAGCGTGCATTCCACTTATTTCAAACCACTGCCGTTTGAAACGTCAGTGGTTTCAAGCTAGAGCTCCTTGGAGGACGGAGTGGAGATCTGTTGTGTTTTCTGATGAAATCCGGTTCTGCATGGGTGCCCGTGATGGCCGTGTGTTGGTTAGAAGGAGGACAGGTGAGCGCCTGCAACCAACCTGTCTGCGGCCGAGACACACTGGACCTAGAAAAACAGAATGCCGAAATCCGACACTTAGAGCAATTGAAGAGGAGTTCGTGAGATGCAAAACATCATTGTGGAGTGAAGGAATAAAAGATAATTGATAAAACGTTACTTACCAATCTTTCGCTGGAATTCTGTCAAATATATTTTTTTTCATTTAGCTTTATAGAAAACAGAATGCCAAATCTTACACTTAGAGCAATTGAAAAGGAGCTCGTGAGGTGCAAAACATTTTAGATTCTATAGTAAAGGAATAGTGAACAATTGGAAACAAAAGCGGTATCATAGAATGCTGTTTCATATCGTATCCAATAGTACTTACGTAAAGAAATGTAAGTGAAATGTGATAAAAATAGCCTGTTACAGCAAAGACGCCATGAACTTTCAAGATTAGACGTATCATGCAATCAATGTGGTAAGGTCATTTTCCTTCCAATAGTCGTGAAACGGAAATTATAATATACCAAAGGTATTTTTTATTGTTTTACACGTGTAGCATAGATAATAACCCAACTGAAATAAAATGAGACGGCAGAATGTTAAATATTTTTTTTTTAACAACGAACATTTTGATATGACGTGAAATATTGAAGTGTCATCCGTTTTATTTATTATCTAAGCATTGGCACCAAGCATAAGTCATCGCTTTTTCCAAGTTCATAAGTGAGCCACGGAGTAATTATGATCGGCCGCCACCGGGAATCGAACCCAGATTTTCCCAGTTACGCGCCGGACATGTTTCCACTGCACTACAGCGCCCGCGAATTCTCCGGACTCACAAGTGATTAACTGCCAAACCCCTGGTAGGTTGCTTCCTGGAGCCCCACACAATGCTGGGTATTCACCAAATATCAAACGCAGCAACAGAACAAATAACTATCAGGATTAATTAAGCATTAGTATTTTAAATGACTTGTTTTCCAAGGAGGACAGCAACAGCATGTCATAAATAAATTACGGCACTTTGAAATCAGCTGAACAGTAGGTGACCAAAGCGTGAGCTCAATTCGTTGGCAGTTCTTGGTACCACAAACTATGACTACGCATATTCAAACGGTTGCAGCAGAAACAAGGCAATCGGAAATTCATCACAAACTTTGGGGCGTTAGTGAAACTGTCGCACCAATTAAGGAAATTTCGAAATTTAGATTCCACTAGTTCATGCAAGTGAGCGTAAATTTTTTAAAGTTGCCTTGATCATTCACGTCCTTCATCATTCATACTTGCAAGAATTGCTTTCAAATAAGCACAGCAATCACCTGGGTGAGGTATATTGGCTGCTGCCTCCTAACGTTTATCGCTGTCGTCAAGATATATTTGACATGATGTAGCTCAGGATGTGTTACAAAGGACACACATTACAACTCTTGCACACGGGAGCCATGCTTAGTAATCACAAAAAGCAAATTCTGGAACAGGTGTTAAGTTTTGTGACTAGCCTCCTGCACAAAAAAATGGCTGGGTGTACTTCCATAGTATTTGATAACAAGTTTACCAGTCCGCCTTGTCAATGCCATTCAAGGTATTAGTCCAATAATTAATATATATTTCGCTGGTTACATAGCGACACCAAGGGCGATATGAGAATATTTTCGGGGATGGGAGGATGCCGAAATAAAGTGGAAGTTATTCAAATATTCCATGGCAAAACGAAAGTTAATGAAAAATTGTAGAAAAAATTCAAATATATTTTCAAATGTAACTTGATGCATTTTTATCAGTGTAATTCACATTTGAACAAAGCTTTCGGGGAGGACCTTTGACCCCTTCTAAAAAGCTTCCGCTTTACTCATATCTGATCCGACCCGGCTTTTAGTTCTGATTAACTACACGACCTACTCTTATTCTGTTCTCTATTCTGTTTTTAACCCCTTGCCATATTTCGCAATTAAAATTCTGCAATAAAGGAGAGATCCTGCAGGCGTAAATGAACAAAGCTTTCGGGGAGGACCTTTGACCCCTTCTAAAAAGCTTCCGCTTTACTCATATCTGATCCGGCCCGGCTTTTAGTTCTGATTAACTACACGACCTACTCTTATTCTGTTCTCTATTCTGTTTTTAACTCCCTTGCCATATTTCGCAATTAAAATTCTGCAATAAAGGAGAGATCCTGCAGGCGTAAATGTGCTACACAACTAAATGGAGTTTTAAAATTTAATTCACTTTGAATAAGTGTAATAAGAGACACACATTCAGTGACTATATCAGTCTCATTCAGCATTGTGTTGTTTCCATCAGTATTGTATTCTAAACATAATATTTATTAAAAAAGTAAAAAGTGAGATTAATTAATTACCTGGATTTGGGACATTCATAATCAAGAAAGTGGTGTCCCCGGACAGAGGCCATCCTTTGCACTGCGGTTGGTTGACGTCTGCCACATCTTCGGATGACTGGGGTGCATAATGTTTGGTAGAAGGACGTATCTACGCGCGTTCCATAATTAATAAATATCAGTCTTACCAAGTAATGATGAGCGTTAAAATGGAATTTCTCACCAATAAGTCTCTTGTAAAAATTCACGGGAACATTAAAGATCCAGTCTCCCATTACAGATAATACTAATTGCAGAAAAAGTGATTGCTAAATGACCATGACGGTCAACAGAAATCAGCAAATGTCAAATGTACATATTAGTATCAATATTGTTATTTTTGATGCTGCTCTAAAATAAGTACACTTAAGTACATAATAATTAATGTACTAACAATAGGATTTTGCCACGGTGAAAAACCAAGGAAAGTGTTTATTATTTCGTCCTTTTCCTAGTAATATGTCATATTCCGAATAATGTTCAAATGATGAATTTTTAAAGAAGCACAATATGGCATTTCTATTATTTATAAAATTCAAATATTTTCAATAAGCAAAAAGAGTAATAAGAGACTGTTCAAAATTTACGATGCAGAGGTTAACTAGCCAAATTAAAAATATCTTTGTTATTCTATTAAAAAGTTTGTTAAACTTAACATTGCAATCATGCTACTGTAATCAGTATACACCAATGAACCATTACATTGTGACCACTCCCAGCCTACAGACCGAACGCTGGCAAATTTGAAATTTCCAGAGAAGTACATATACAACCTCAGGACCGGCTTTCCGTCAGCACGGTGTTCGGAGTCAGATTGGGAAAAGCGGACGATTTATGTGTGTTTGACAACGGACAAAATGTGATGGCAGGGCCCCTCTGGAACTACGATCTCGGAAACGGCGCTGCTTGCAAGTTCTTCACGTGTCGCTGCAGCGCGTACGTATCAAAACTATGCACAGACGGCTAAACGACGCCCGGTAGTTCTGCTGTGTGTCGTCCGCAGCTCAGTGATGCTAGAGAGGAGCGGATACTGTCACACATTGTTCACAGCGACCGCAGGGCCACAGTGCGACAAATCGAACACAGCTACAACAGTGGTGATCAGGGCAATGTGTCACAGCACACAGTTCATCGCAGTCTTCTTCTCATTCGGCTGCGCAGCCGATGAACGCTGCCGGGCCCCACTTTCACTGAACAGCATCACCAACAACGCATGTAATGGGCCCAAGATCAGCGACATTGGACCATGGATGATTGGAAAGAAATTGGCCTTTCTGACACATCGGGATTCTAGGTACATCAGGTAGACGGCCAAGAGCGTATACACCGATTACAAACGGAGGCTAATTGCATCCGGATGCACTGTTCTGTGGAAACAGGACGGTGGCTGCGGTGGTGTAATTCTGTGAGCGATGATTCCTTCGGACACTTTAGACCTATCCCGGTAGCACAATAACTGACAGCAGTCTGGTATCTGAACACCGTTGCGGACCAAGTTCACTCATTCATGGCAATTGTATACCTTGCTCTTGATAACCATTACCATCAGGATAAGGCCACTCCGTTGGAGCAGTGGTCTAAGCGATAGTTTCTGACCAATCGTCCAAGAAGGGTCAGGTTTTGAATCCCGGTGAGGCATGTATGTTGTTTTTGTCTTACGGCACTGGCTCTCTCCCTTTCCTGGAACCAGTGACCCTAAATTAGGGACGGGCGACTGCTTGTAGCCTATTGAGTTGCTCACGGTGGTCGTTAAACCTCCAACAAGAAAACAAAAAGAATAAGGCGCCAATCCACACTGCCACAATCTTTAAGGAGAGATTCGAGGAACATGCTGATGCCTTTCTCTTAATGCACTGGCCACCAAAGTCCCCTGGTGCGAACCCAATCAAACATGTGTGGTTCGACTTCGAAAAGCGGGTTTGCTCCAATTCCCCATCACCCCGAAATATACGGGAAGTGAAGGAGCTGCTGTTGACATTATGGTACCAGATACCCCTCGACACCTCTGGCACCTCATCGAATCGATGCCTCGCCAAGTGGCCGCTGCTTTGCTGCGTAAAGGGCGTCCTACATCTTATTAGGTATATGGTCATAATGCAATGGCGCATCGTTGTTAGACTTACTGCGCAGTTTTTTCCCTATTGTTGGAAAAGAAATTTTCCTCATAGGTGTTTTCGCTATCTTTGGTGCTTTTCGGGTGTACATTTCTCTCAGCTGGAATTTCATCAAAAAGAAATAAAGTTTTTTTCAAGACTAGGACTCCTTTAAGAGCATTTTGTCACACAGTCTTTTTAGTGCTGGTGAACTTTCGCATCACTCTTCACGAATCAGAAATAGTGTGTGTTTCAGTGTTTATGAAGTGCATTAAACAATCACATTTTTGTTTGTTTCCCGGTGATGTCATTTTTCTGCAAAACAAAGTGTCCTATTGTGTCATCATAGAGAAGAATATTTAAAGAGCATTTTTCAATATATTGAGAAAATTTTAGAAGTTCTTCAGCGCTGTGTTGTTGTGAATTGTGAAGTACAACGGAACACATTTGTTTGTTTACAGAATAATGCCGGGGTTATCACAAATAGCGGCAGTTGGCCGACTAACGAAACGGGAGGTTTCCCAGTTGAACACTCGGGAAGTGGCCGATTTTCTCATATCCTCTTTTTCGGGTTTGTTTAAAAAGAATGAATTATTATTTTCATATTTAAGAACATTTTCAGCGTTTGCTCTAAAATGACAAAATGAAATTATTCCGTGAAAAATTTGCAGACGGACCAAGCAGTCTGTTATAATTAAATTAAACTAACTACGGTTGAGTGTAGGTCATCGGACTAAGAACCAAAGAGTCATTGGTACGCCTTACCATTCTTTTGCAGTCTTGAAGGAAGCACTAATAAAAAATTCTCATGGTCCATCATTACCACACACTTATCCGCACACAGCACAGAGCATAAAGCGATTTTACGCTGAGACATTCGGAACTCCCTGTCACACATTTAGCTTAAAAGAAACAATAATTTAGCGATACTGGATCATGAATAAAAATGATTGTTTTTGAATCAAAATAATGGGCATTAAACTCAAAAAAATCGCTTGTTAAAGAAGGATTCACGAATACCATTGCACCGTAGACGATCTGTAACTAAATTATTGTAAATATCTGGTACAACACCCCATTTTGTGTCTGATTTTTTACGGTACATTTGTGTCTGTTTTTTTACGTGGATTTAAAACAGTTTTCACTCTTGCATTGTTACTAAAATTTGCTGACGAGGATTACTTTCCGAAAATCATGTGCATTTTTTTCAAACAGGCAAATCGTGATAGATTTTTCCATGTAATCCACGAGCAAAAACATAAAACATTTAAACAATACATGTAATTTTAATTACATGTTGTACGTAAGTATTTAAAATGAAGTGTTTTTTTATTCTGAGGCTGGTTTGGCTCAAAAGTCAACCTCCCGCATGACGGACAAATCCAATTAGCTGAAAAATGTTGAAACACTTGGTGTCTGCTATCCTGAAGTCTGACTGTATTTCATCCTCTTGGTCGACCATTATCAATACACTGCTGGGCGTAAGCCTTCCCAAATTTATCATACAACAGGCTGTTTTGCGCCAGCCTACTTCATGTCACTCTCACGTGCTTTCAAATTTAGAATTCTTCAGGGTCTTTTCCTGTCCCTTGAAATACACTCTAAAAATTTTTATTGTCTATCGGTCGTCCGTTCTTCTACCAACATGTCCAACCTATTGAAATTTCAATGATTTTGCTTTACTCGTGGTCTTCCACTCTTGTCATTTTCTTTATCCACGTGTTCCTCTTTTTATCTCTCCTGATTTTGATTGTAGGTTTAACGACCTCCGTGAGCAACTCAATGGGCTATAACCAGTCGCCCGTCCCTAATTTAGGGTCACTGGTTCCAGGGAAGGGGAGAGCCAGTGTCGTAAGACAAACACAACATCGCAAACAAAAACACTATGTGAAAGAAAACAAAATTAAGTAGTTCAGTTAAGAGTATGGAACTTAACTTTTCATCGACATATTATTTAGGCAATGGATACACTATACCTCTAATTTTTAGTTACTTTTTTCTTTGAAGGTTTCCATTCTGAACAGCTGTTCATACCTAATTTCTAGATAGTTGGGCCTACGACACGTCTTTTCCACCTGTCAAGATTCGGTTGAATAGCATACGGGTGACTAAATCTTTTGTGGGACAAGCAACCGAAGACGGCTTTCAAAGTTAACGAAGCTTTGCTTCAGACTTTTGATTCTTCGATTCATGAGATATATATTTTAATTTCCGTCAAAACTGTTCGACCAATTCTTCAAAGAGACCTGAACTTGGCATTTTTTTATACGTTCAAGCGGATAACTCTTGACGCTGTCAGTTTGCTACGATGTAGAAGTACCGCTTCTTAGCTTTCCTTCAAGCTTTACAATTGCATTCGGTGACTTGGGCAAATATCCCATTCTGGAATATATGAAAGTCTATGAAAGTACAGCGATGTAGTTGGTAAAGCCGTCAGGCGACGCACATAGATACGCGTTTCATTAATCTGAGGAAATGGTAGTGTACCCATTTCAATAAGTTTTTGAGTAAGGTTTTTTTTTAAAGCTTCAGGGGACATCTTATTTTCTGCGCACATTCCCGCTTGGAACTGAACAAAGTGCAAAACATGATTTTGGGAGCTATTGTTTTAACGGAATATAATTTAAATATGATCGCCTATAAACATTATTCGATAATTAAACTCACCCGTTTGTTTATCATTCTACGCATATTTCTTTCACACAAAACGATCTGCGTTAAGATGTGAGAAGCTCCTTCATATCAGAGCGCAAAGATTAGTAATGGTAGAACACGTGTTCCACATGAAATATACTGTGTGTGGTATTACATTTCATGCAGAGATAATGTAATTTCCGATTTACCCTTTGCTGTGAAATAGTTTATGCGAGCAGGGTGTATGCCAGGCTAAATCAAAGCATAAATCAAAGGAAATCAGGCTAAATCAAAGGATTTTTTATATATCTACTGCGAACTCTACATGCACCGAACACTACTGTACAAAATAATAATCTGTTCTTTACCTATTCAAATTACAAATCTACAGCCAACTACCGAAACGAGGCACGACGGAAAAGCAATGCGGATGAAAAAAACAACACAAAATTATTACATATTGATGTCACTAAAATATGAAAGTCACGTTAATATTTCAAATTTTTCTAAAATTAAAAAACTTTCAGCAGTATAGCAGCAAGAGTTATATTTTTCAATTATAATCCTAGGAACTGCTTTACAAAGCAAATAAAATAAATTAGAAAGCTATGCAAAACGATACATCTGACGAAAGAAAGAAGGTATGGAAAACAATAGATCTGACGAAAGAAAGAAGATTTTCAATCGGGTTGGTTTTTAATCACTCAGATATTGCTGTAAACGGAATCGTGAGCTTACGAACTCTTAGAAACAGAAATATCGACAAAAATAAGATGTGACTTTACGTCCCCTGGTGGGAAAACCATGCATTATTTTAGGAAGAAAGTATTCACAAAAGGTTTATCCATGTAAGCGGTATCGATCAAAGAAAAAATAAACCATTCTTTACCAAACATTAGAAATTATGTGAAAAATATGTTCCATCAGGTCCTGTATGCGATACAGGAAGATTTTTTCAAATCATAACTTTAGGAGCAGAATTACTTGATAATTTTGAAATTATATGAAAAACATGTCACACGGAAAACACTATCCATCAAAGAAGGAATTTTTCAAATCGGACTCCTAGAAGTAGAGATATTGACAAAAATAAGATGTACAATATCTGAGGGATTAAAAACCATAATGCAGAATACGAAATTTACCATTGTGTCCCCTAGCGGAAAGTCTATGGTTTACTTGAAAATTTTGAATTTATAGGTAAAACATTTCGCATCGGAAACACTATCCAGCAAAGAAGGAATTTTTCAAATCGTACACTTAGAAGTAGAGATATTGACAAATATAAGATATACATTTACGCCCCCTGGCGTAGAAACCATGCATTTTTTCAAGAAGAAAATTTTCCTAAAAGGTTTTTCGACATGAGTAGTATCGGTCAACAAACGATTTCTTTTTCAATTGAGATTTTAGAAGCTCTTATTTTGCTGCAAATACAAAAGAAGCGGAATTTAAGACTTACGCCACCTGGTTTCCAAACCATTTCTTACAAAAATTAGAAAATATATGCAAACGATTTCCCATCAGGAGCTGTATCCATTGAAAAAAAAATTCAGATCGGAGATTCAGGGGCAGAGATATAGGGGAGAACGAGATTTAATAATACGGCCCCTAGCGGAAAGTCTATGAATTACTTGAACATTTTGAAATTATATGAAAAACATGTCACACGGAAAACACTATCCATCAAAGAATTAATTTTTCAAATCGGACTCCTAGAAGTAGAGATATTGACAAAAATAAGATGTACATCTAAGCCCCCTGGCGGAGAAACTGTGGAATATTTTTAGAAGAAAATATTCCGAAAAGCTTTATCGATGTGAGTGGCATCAGTCCACGAAATAATTTTTCAACCGATATTTTAGAAACTCCAATTTTATGGCAAATACATCAGAAGCAAAAATTAACACTTGCGCTCCCTGGTCGCCAAAGTATTCTTTGCCAAAAATTTGAAATTATATGCAATATATTTTCCATCAGGAGAAGTATCCGCTGAAAATTTTTTTTTTGAAATCTATGTTTTAGAAGAAGACGTATCATAGAAAATGTAATTTATTTTTCGCCCCCTAGCCGAAAATCTATGCGTAATTTAAAAAAGAAACTATATCTTAAACACTCTTCGACATAAATGGAATCGAAAGTTATAAAAACATTTTCAATCGGATGTTTAAAAGCAAATAGTGTAATAAAACGTATTTTTGAATTCGACATCATCTGCATTTTTGCCATCTACGGCGAAATTGTACATCGTAAAAAAAAGGAAATGGAGGTTCATCATTTTCATATTTCAAGCTTCCCAATGCAAAATTAATTTTTCAAATCGGACTAATATTTGCAGAGGTATCGTGGGTACAGACGGACGGGCGGACAAACCGATAACAGAAGCACGATCTTTTTTTACAAAAGACGTGCTAAAAATGCAGACCACACTGAGAAGTGCGGACTTTTACAGACATCGGAAGGGTTGCTTGTGTGTAAAAGAGTAAAGACAGAGCTTCTAAGGTTTCAATTGCCAACCTTAATATATGGGATTTTCTTCACTAATTGCAACATGATCATACCTTTTACGAAAGCATTTGCATTTAAATTAGCAGAAGATGCTTAGTCTCTTGCGAAATGTCTCGTATTGTGGAAATAAAATAATGGTTTTCTTTTCAAATGAAATATGCATGAAATATTGCATAACTTAGAATTTAGAATTCTTCACAAATTGGAGTTTCAGTAATACCTTTATATAAAAATTTATTTGTATATTTGTATTAATCATTTGGTGGTTCTTGTTAGAAAAATCTGATTTGAAACGCTTTCCGCTAAGTACCAGTGGAAGGTAGAACATGTCTGATTGAATTACAGAAAGTACGTATGTACTTGCGTGTCAAATGTATGAGGAAAGAAACACTGCAGAAAGCCTCTACACTGTTCTAGATACAGTAGACTCTGGCTAATCCGGCCTCCTCCTTGCGTGAATTTTGGTTGCAGAAATCGTGTTAATATCAGACCGGAATTAATTATACTTCATATACGAGTGAAGTTTTCAATTTTAACGTTATGTTTTGTTTTGAATTGGAACTAACGTTCATGTAATTCAATTTAAAATGAAAGCAGGAAGAATCCTCAAAATAATTAAGAATATTACACAAGGCATCTTCAGTATTTAGCAGACAAAAATGTGTGACATGTTTCAAAGTGACCACACTGAGTAGAAAGTGCAAGGTTTCATCTGCGCTGTATGGCAATTGTACGTTTCTTTTACTGTGTATCGTACGTACTCTTACATATTGTGCTTTAGTGTACTGATAATGTGAAAAGATCATTTCATTTTGTAAATAAGAGAGTACAGTACGTACCGATCGTGTCCTGGTATTATTATCATATGCTTGTCTCTTATTTATGTTTTTTAAATATAGGTGTAATACACACAGTAAGCTTCTAATTGCAATATTAAGTTTAATGAAGAATTAAACTGAATTGTTATGCACTGTCAGTAATCTGGCATTCTCGCTAATCCGGCACTACTCTGTCCAAAGAATGGCCGGATTACGGAGAGTCTACTGTAATTTGATAGTGTAAACAATGCCGACCATATCTCCATCAACCTTATTTTTAATACACTACAATGTGAATACTCAAGAAACGCATCATCATCATCATCATTGTCAACCATTATCAATCCACTGCTGGGCAAAGGTCTCCCGAAGTTTCCTCCACAACGGTCTGTCTTATGCCAGTCTCCTCCATGTCACTCCCGCATACTTTCGAATTTCATCCACCCATCTTCCATGTGGTCTTCTTCTGGGTCTTTTCCTGTCCCTTGGAATCCAATCTAAAATTTCGGCTGTCCATCGATGGTCTGTTCTTCTGGCAGTATGTCCAGCCCATTGCCATTTCAGGGATTTAACTCTGATCATGATGTCTTCCACTCTTTTCATTTTTCGGATTCACGTGTTCCTCGTCTTATCTCTCCTGGTTACACCAAGCATGCACCTCTCCAGGCTTCTTTGAGTTGTCTGCAGCCTTTGTATGTCTCTTTTAGCTAAGGTCCACGTCTCTGCACCATACGTAAGCACTGGAAGGATGCATTGATCAAACACTTTTCTTTTAAGACATAATGGCATATTGCTCTTGAAAATTATGCTGTTTCTTCCAAAAGCTCTCCAGGCAAGTTTTGTACGCCGATTAATTTCTTCACCAATGTGACCCTCACTTGATATCTGCTGTCCAAGATAAACGTACGTGTCTGTTATCTCCAGCTGTTCTCCATCAATCGATAAATCTTCATTTCTTGTAAAAGCATTGTACATCACTTTTGTCTTCTGAAAGTTCATTTTTAATCCCACTTTACTCTTGTGAGCAAGTTCCTGAATCATACTCTGTAGCTCTGATGGGGTAGTTGCAAAAATGACTATGTCATCAGCAAAACGAAGGTGGGTTAGATAATCTACAATAATCTTTATCCCTTTGTTTTCCCAGTTCAGTGATTGAAAGACATTTTCCAATTTGGCATTAAAGAGCTTCGGAGATATGGTGTCACCTTGTCTCACTCCCTTCCCAATTTTTACGCGTGTTGTATTTTCAAACAGCCGCAACTTTGCACTTGCATTTTCATAGATGTTATTAATAATATTAATGTATGCATCTTCAATACCGCAGGATTTCAGAGTCATTGCAACTGCTGATGGTTTCACCAAATCAAAGGCTTTTTCATAATCGATAAAAGCCATGCACAATGGATGATCATATTCCCTCGCTCTTTCAATTAGTTCTCTCAGTACGTGGATATGATCTATTGTGCTGTAGCCACTCCTGAATCCAGCTTGTTCTCTCGGTTGAGCCATGTCCAGTATCACCTTCAAGCGGTGTGAAAGAACTTTAGTGAAGATTTTATAAACCACTGATAGGAGGCTGATAGGTCTGTAGTTCCTGAGATCCTCAATGTCACCTTTTTTATGTAGCAAGATCATTGTAGCGTTGTTCCAATCCTCAGGAATTTTCCCTTCATTAAGGCATCTAGTGAAAATTTGGGCGAGTACTGTTTCGATTTCTCCACTTGCTTCTTGTATGATGTCTACAGTAATTCCATCTTCTCCTAGAGCTTTTCCCCGCTTCATGTTCTTGATTGCATGTGCAACTTCTGCTGGAAGGACTGGAAGAACTCTGGTACTGGTACCTTTCATGATGTCTGGAGTACATGTATCATTCCTTTCATATAATTTGGAGTAGAAATCTTTCACTCTTGTCAAAATTTCGCCTCTATTTCTTGTTACAGAACCATCTTCTTTTCTCAGTGCCATAATCTGTTTTTTCCCTTTACTGAGATGTCTCTTTGCTATCTTTAGGCTTTTGGTTGTTTTCAATTGCTTTCCTCACTAGCTCACAGTTGAATTTCCTTACGTCTTCAGTGATACTTTTTCGTGCTGTCTTGCATAGCTCTATATATTCCACTTTGGAAGTCACATCTTCTTTAGTTGTCCTCATCTCTCTTCTTTTTTGCATCAACATTTTGGTTTTTTCTGATAATTTGTTCACATGCAACTTGTTCTTAAGACCCAGCTAATTTTGTTGCTGTTTCCATAAGAGCTTTGGTTATTTTTCTGTTAACTTCAGAAATATCCACTTCTTCCGATGTTAGGCCTTCTAAAGCAGAGAATCTTTTCTTCAGTTCCAATTTGAAGGTATTAAGGTTTTTTTCAAGGTAGGTTATGTCAATACATTTTGTTTGTCTTATGAGCTTGCTACGTTCGAGTTTAGTGTTGAGGTGCATCTTACATCTCACCAATCTATGGTCACTGCCTGTGTTGAACTTTTTAGCACACTGCAGTCTTCTATGACGAATTTTTTGTTACACATAATAAAATCAATTTCACTTGTAGTCCCATTTGGATGTTTCCATGTCCATTTCCTGTGTGGCTTTTTCTTGAAAAAGGAGTTCAAGATGAAAAACCCTTCGGCCTCTGCAAACTCTACGAGAGTATTTCCACGCTGGTTTCTGTTGCCTTGACCGAATGTATCTACTGAAGTTTCATTCTGTTGCCGTTGCCCTATTTTTGCATTGAAACCTCCCATAATTATCTTCAAGGGCTGCTTACCTTTATTATTTAGATCACGAATTTCCTCATAAAATTCTTCAATTTCTTCTTCAGCATGACTTGTGGTGGGTGCATAAGTTTGAATAATCTGAGCCTGGTATCTTCTCGAGAGTTGGATAACAAGTCGTGCAGCTCTGTCAGAGGAACTTTCAACTTCTACAACTTTATCCTTCAGTTTCCTGTTTATTATAAATCCAACACCACTAGTTCTGCCAGTAACTGTCCCACGATAGTAGAAGAGTTGTCCACTTTTCAGTTCAATGAGATCTTCTCCTTTTCTCCTTACCTCACTTAGCCCGACGATGTCCCACTTGATCCTTTGTAGTTCCTCTTCCAATTCAAGAAGCCTTGAATCAGAAGATAGGGTGCGTCCGTTGTACGTAGCCAAGATCAGCATCAGATGGCAGCCTAGTCAGGTCCTCCGGAGATTCTTAGCACCCTCTGCCTTCATGTCGCACTGGCCGCTGCCTTGGCCAGGTACATTCCAGCTGCCGGAGACTGAGGGCCAAGATTTAAGTTGTGTTAAATACGTTTGTTTCTATGGCAAACCTTTGTGCTTATTACGCTATAAATACGTATAAACGGATTTAATACGCTACATGTGTTTCTTGAGTGTTCATATCTCCATTATTTCTTAATATTTCTACTAATGCATGACTACTGATAATCATTTTTGTTTTTAACTTTATTCCTGTGCGTTATATGTGTTTGTTAGCAGTAGTGTTAACGAAAGCATTTAAAGTTTCAGTATGTTGTTCTGCATGGGTGCAGTCGGGTAGGAGATGAATTTTATTTCTGATTCTTGTTGTTGTTTGTTATGTAGTTTCTGCAAGTAAAAGTTGTGCGTCTATTATTTTCTGTATTTCTCAGATCGCTAAATAGTAATGTATGGACAGAAGAATCACGATGTTTTTTTATTAATATGCTTTATTAATTTAAATGGAAGTATGCTTTTTTTTAAACAGGGCTAGGAAGTATGTCACCTCATTTTAGAGAGTGTTTTCTTAACAACTCGAAATCTCACTGATATGGCCATTCTTTCATTATTGCAACGCTTTCCTCCCTAACTTAAAATTTCTTCAGTGTTCAGATTTAATAAGTTGCGGACAGATGTATCTGGCTGTGCTTTGTGATGGAACATATATAGAACAACATCTGTATTGAGCGTGTCACATGAGCGATATCGCTCTATTATCTCCATTTCGGCGTCTTAACGGATATATATTTCTCATAACACCTATAATGAAGGCACATTTTAATCTTCAAATGTAACAAATAGCAAATTTCTACCCTACGACTTTGCATACGATACCGATTTAGTTTACAGTAAGGTCAGCTCCCTATCCGCTAGACTATGATGACCGGAAAGTCCGTCGATTCAAGTCTGCTCATGTAAAGATATTCTGTGCATGGGCAATATAAAGGAACGGAAACCCCTAGATTTTGGAATGCTAGAATTACACTTCTGTACCATAATTGCGTAAATACCAAGCAAGCACACCTACAGAAAATACATATGGCCTTAAATGGGCCTTGTATATTAAAGGTTAGCACTGCATCTCCCTTGTCTTAACATCAAAACAAAGAGCCATGTTGGAAAGGATATCTTTTTCATCTCGCATTGTGGCACCTCTGATGGTTTGTACAAAGATTATTCCACGTACAGAAACACGACTAGGATATGGCCGCCAAAGTAATCATTCAGTACTGTTATTAAAACTCGCGTCATTTAGAAATGAAGTGCAGGAGGTGAAAGAAATCTTCTACGGGATATTACATGACTGAAAAAATGTGTATTGTTTGGGATGAATGGCTGTTGCAACTATAATAAGCCGACGAGAGTGTACGTACGAGTGTATTTTAGATTATACCAGGCTATGTACCGAGTTTTCATGTTGGAGAGTTAATCGCTTATGCGTGTAGTTTATAACTTGGGTTTGGTTTATATCCGCAACCCGTTTGGTCCATGTACCTATTGAAACCTCTATCAGTTCATAACACCACGTTGTCTCCCTCGCCTACAATTTTTCTTCGCGCTCCGTTTCCCAAAGCACGATGCATTCCTTTAAAATTACAGCACATATTTAATATCTCCTGTTTGGCGCATGACTGTTTGGAACAGCAGCTCAGTGGGTCTACTGAATTCCAGAAAGGAAGATAGCTGATCTTTAAAGAAACCTATTTTTATTTCGAGCAAACATTAGCATCCAGAGTGCGTTCTGACAAAAAAGACTTTACTGTACTTTAGATATGACACCAAAGGCTTACTGTAATCTAGATATGACAACAAAGGCTTACTGTATCCTGACACCAACGTCTTTACTGTATTCTAGATATGACAACAAAGGCTTACTGTATCCTGACACCAAAGACTTTACTGTATTCTAGAGATTAACACTATTGCCCTGCATAATCCAGATTCACACACCATATGCTACATATCATGTAGGTCTATCTTACCTGAAGCAAACATTCAGAACAAAGTTATAGAATATCTGTTTGCAATTTAATATGCTGAAATTCAGCAATACCAATATATTGAGCTTTTTAGATATGATTATTTTTCCGGCACAGTTTCTGTGGTTTAGATAATTATTTGGCACAAGGTATGCATACGGAATGCAATGTCAGAAATTTTAAATATCCTGGCTCTCCGATTAGATATGGAATATTTCTCCAAGAGATAAAATTTTAAGGACTCTAAGAATGACTTCTTCAATTTGAATGCTAGCTTAAAAAAATAATTAAAGAAGTCTCACAAAATAGACAATTCTTAAATACGGAAAAAATAAAATATTTATCATAATTCCTGACTTTTACTTTATAGGAAGGAATTATTAACGAATTGAATTTTCTCCCTTGTTCCCTTGTTCTGAAACGAAAAGAAAGTATTACCTGCACTTTTTTATTTATTAAATTAAATATAAAAACTTGTTCAAAGCAAGAATCGTTGGTAATTTTATTATAGCTTTTTTTTTTGGAAAAGGTAAATACCTCACCTACTTAACTTATGATCAGCGTCTCGCGTAAATCTTGGTATCCGTTGAATACGTGATCTAATGGGTCGGCGCTCGATTGGCGCGGTTGAATCAGATAACCGATTGGCGTGTGCTGGGAACCAACCAATGCACTTGATGTAGATATGATGAAGAGACTATCGTGCTGATTGATACACAAATAAAGAAGATAGCTGTCTAAGCACGAACACTTTAGCTCAAACCAATTACAACACTCAAATGAAGCTAAGACGTATCACCGGTATCAAAAGTATACACAGTTAAAACCAATTAGTTCAATTTGACCAAATTAGACAGTTAGTTCAATTTGACCAAATCAGACCGAGATCCGACATCAATCTTAGATAAATACGGCGTTTATTCGGTACCACTGAACTCTTTCTCAACTACCTCACAGTCTACTTGTTACGTGGGATCCACTTGTAGATCATTAAAGACACGAATTACAGAACACAAATACAGTGTTCGTACACATGCCTTAACAACTTCTTTAGCACGAGAGGTACTAAAAGGATAGCACTATCCTGACTGGGACAATGTAAAACTGTTATCGACGACCAAAACTAAAAATGGCCTGTTGTTTCTCGAGAGCTTGTATATTTATCATTTGAATGAACAATGCTGTAATGATGAAGCTCCATCCAATATACCAGCACCTTGGCGATACCTACTGAAAAACCAAGAAACAAGATTAGACAACCATTGATTTTATTGTACATATACAAAACTCAGGTGAAGGAACTTTGACCTTTATTTTATATTTCTTATATTTATGACAACCATTACGTGTTTTTTAACCCTACAGGTTATTTTAAATGTATGTATTTTATGACCTCATACTGTTCCGACTTGTACGCATGCGCGGTCTTTGCCCATAACCTCACGTGTATATAACCACTACGTTTCATGTGCCCTTCGCGAGTTTTGGTGCCTGATGATGAACCTATAAGTCGTAGGTTCAAAAGATCTCGTAAGTTTTTAACATTAAACCTTTTTAAACCTCAATGGAATGAGTTATTTGTGTCGTCATGGTTTTAACTGTGTATACTTTTGATACCGGTGATACAACTTAGCTTCATTTGAGTGTTGTAATTGGTTTGAGCTAAAGTGTTCGTGCTTAGACAGCTATCTTCTTTATTTGTGCACTTGATGTATTCTGCTAGATAGACAGGTTCTTATTCATGAGGACTCAAAACCTTTTCTTCCGAAAATATATTTCGAGGTGAGGACTCAGAGTCACTGAAGTTACATTTAAAGTCCAGCCAAAAAGGAAGGTCTTTGAAATGGATAAAAGAGCTCGTGTTGTCATCATCCGCCTCAGGCGATCGATGACAGCATGTCAGCGCACATTCCTCCATCGCCAGGTGTTTCGGCAGATTTGCAAAACTCTTTTTACGTTAAACTAAACTTAGGATCATGTATTTCGCTTTAAAATCTGAACACGGAGTGTTGTTCAACCTTTTACATGGCCAGATTACGATTAATTTCCACTTTGAAATATATTTATACCCCTGCTCTGTTGAACATCGGCAGGAAATACTCCTCACAAAATGTGTTGGAAAACTGATAGAGGATTGCAGATTATAAATTCAAGTATCTTTATTTTAAACACTGCATGTGCATTTCTTGTATGTTATGTGGTATCTAGCACTAAACGTATAGTGTGGAGGAAATCATGTACGTGGGTAAATTAGTATGTAGCATAAAACTGTATTTGCCAGCCACTGTTTCTAGGCGTCACAGCTACTGTGATAAGGAAACAATCGTTGCTTACTGCATTTACACGTATGTTGAGCGCACATGAAGTGAATATTGTTAAAGGTTAAAAGGTTCGCAGGGCAATGTGTGGGGCTACTCATAAAAGAGTCATGCGCTGCGGTAAAAAGCAGATCAGATGAGATTTTAGGAAGGGAGTGTCTTACCCCAGGTTTTAAACAACCCTTAGAAATAGGAAGGTAGAGAGTTTGGGCAAGAGTGCCCGATAAGAAAGTAACCCGGATTCGAGGTCGTAAGGGGGAGGAAGACTCCCTTATTACTGGGGGCCTGTACCCGGAATCCGAGGGCTTAACGTGTTCATTCTACGCGCGACGGATTTTGGGTGCTCTAGCTTTCGTACCTACCTGGAGTCGAGTCTAAGGTTTCTCCGTGGCAGTCACGAAAACTGACCATTAAGTCATCTAAGGCCCGGTAAAAAGCAGAATATACAAGTTGCATCTTAAACGGTTAACCGCAGTGTTAGCTTTAAAAGGTTATAGGCCATAAAATGATTAACTCTTTAAGCGAGTGTAAAGAGTTAACTCGGTGCTAGCAAAATGGGCAGAAATCAGCTGCAACGAATACATTCACAATCTAAAGAGAGACGGCAACATGAAACCTCAGAATCAGAAAACGCTGATTTCCCCTTACTCGAAACTGTTCAAATAAAATTGTTATTTATAGAGATGATTGACAATAACCTTTATGACTGATTACCTGCTAAAAAGGCTATAACAGTGGCGAAGAACCTGCAAAAGAAGAGATGATATATCAATCACCAGTTCCTTTCCAGTAGCATGATGTCGATGGCAGAGAGACTATCTCTTCCTAATTATGCCGTGGGTCATGGGGCACAGAATATAGGACTAAAGAGCATATCTACTCACAAATTACCGCTTCATTGTGCGCACCTCGGAGATTGTGTGTGTGTGTGGGGGGGGGATTTGTTATGAAGTAGTTTTCGAAAAACCCTACCGTTTGGCCAACATTTCTGCTTGGAAAGTGCAGAAAATTCTGGTCACTATATGGTTCAGGTACTTCAGTCGCTTAAAATGTTAAACTTACTGTTCATCAATACAAACATTTTTGTATCATAGATAAGTATCCAATGAGCTATCTAAAAGGGTTGTCAGTTTTTTGTTCTAAAACAACAATCAGTATTGAAACGTCGCTAAATCCATACATGTTAGAATCAATGTGTTTTATAAGTCTAAAAGTTATTATTAGAATTAATTCCTTTTATAATTCTAAAAATATTATTACCAGTATTTATACTGTTCTTTCTAAAACAATACCAACTAGTTGTCAGTTTTAAAGAAAAATTACTTTGCTGACTGAAATTCGCATCTCAGGGAAGGAAAAATGCAGATTTATCCACTGAGCATTATACCCCAATTAGACATCGGACACACATGTTCGATATTCATACATTTACCTTTAGAGATGCAACAGTTGTTTTGGCGGGATTATTATCATAAATCAGTGTGGTCTCTTACAATTCTCATATAATTTTTTGAATGTATACATTGAAATGGAAAGCCTTAGTAAATGTTAAAATGATGTGCAAATAGTATTATTTTGGGCATTCAAGTGACCACTTCATTTTTTTAAGTAACCTCTACCAATTGTAAGCTTAATGTTTTGGCTGTTTTTCAACTTTGATGTTATGACTGCGAAAAATTCTAAGTGAGGACCTTGTGCAGCCTACGTTTATCTAGTCAATGATTGTAAATTTAAATTAAATAAACGTCCAGCGTCAGGCAAGCATAAGGGAACACCCCTTGAAATTGAGAACAATGGGCGATTCAGAAATCGCATTGATAAACACAAAGTAAATAAATTATTACGACCCAAATTTCCTGAAAGAAATGTTTTATATGTAATTTATTAAATCTCCAGCAAGGACTACAGCATATTAATTAAAATGGAATCCACAAGCCGTGTTTCTTTTATTCTGTTAAATACCTATAAGTGTTTCTTCAAGTTATGTTTTTCAGTTTACAAAACTCCAAGCAATATATGTAATTTTTGTACAACCCGTCTCAAAGCATAGTTGAAGAAAAGATAACCACATTATTCTAACGAGCCTAAAACGACTGCTCTGCTAGAGGTGGAGTTACTATCGATGGCACTATAGATACTGTCGACAGCTTTTTCCAATTCAGTAGATCGATAGTGCATCAATCGTATTTCGTAACTATCGATAGTTTTACGTTTGTCAATGCTATAAGTGTAAAGCACGATATGGAAAACTATTAAGTTTCCACCGATGGCTTTGATGACTAGAACCCTCATTTTCACCTCATTCCTACGGCTTTCGAAAACATTGACTCCAGCCATATTGATACATGATGGCAATAAGAAACTAAAGTTAACTATAATCGAAAGAGTAAACAGTGAGGGTATGCGGTTTTTGCACTCTGTTGTTCATCTCGTGAAGTCAAGCGCAAAGCGAAAGTGCATATTTCAGTTAGATAATTACCAAGTCAAAAAGCGGTGTTCTTGTTGTTTGTACTGGACGTTTAATGGACGTCAGGTGATAAAACAGTTTTTTGTTGAACGTAAGTAATCCGAAATAATGGGTAAACGTAATATATCTTTTGTGCAACATTATTTTTCTTCTGGTAAAGATAAGGTCTACGCAGAATATAGCCTTTACGGAAAAAAATACAAAACGTCGGGCAATACGTCAAATACTAGAAATAATTTAAAACGACTGCATCCAGCTGCTGTCATTTTAAATGATCCCAATAAAAACAATTGAGGAACATCCCCCCTCAGAACTTTATTTATTCAATTTCTCACGAATTATTACCACGATTTTTCTGAACATATTAGAAAAAACTGTTTTTGCAGAATTTTCTTCTTTAACTTTTGTGAACAGAAACATAAAGAAATTATATGTAAAAAACAGAAAATGAGAATTAAGGAGCTACAAATTTGCTCGTTCTTCAGGCAACACATTCTTTTCGGGACTTTTGCTCACTTACTTCTGGAACATATCTTCAAAATGTCGATTCCCCGCCCAACTGGAGAAGTGGTCTGAGAGCTGTCTTCTGACCATTCGTCCGAGATCAGTCCGGATTCGAATCTCGTGAGAAATAGATGTTGTGGTTGTGTTTGTCTTACAGCACTGGCTCTCTCCCTTCCCTTAAACCAGTGGACTGAAATTAGAGACGGGCGACTGTTTATAGCCCATGGAAGTGCTTACGGTAGTCCTTAAACCTCCAATAAAAAAACCCAAACCAAAAAAGAAAAAGGAAAACCAAACCAAAAAAGAAAAAGAAAAACCAAACCAAAAAAGAAAAAGAAAACCCAAACCAAACAAGAACAGGTTAGCTTCAAATTTATCGAAGTTTAGCCGTCTGATAATGTGAAAAAGTAAGAACAATTATTGTCAGAAATAGTTTTAAATCCCAGAAAACTAATTTTCTCCCGAGAAACGTTGCCAACAAACTATCGATAGTTATCGATTGTTATTTTCTGACAATCGAAACCTATCGATAGTTATCCACCTCTATAGGCTGCAATGATGCTTTCCGCCGTTGGAGTTACGTAGACTACACTATCCAACAGTTGAAAATTAATCTTATTGAAAACCCAATAGTTCGAACTTCTTCGAAGAATTTGTTAAAACCTAAAACGTTGTTTCTCGAATCCTGGTTACCGCTGTAATACAAAATTTAAGAAATACTGTTTCATATCTTGATTCTGACACTAGATGTAATTTCTCAATTATTTGGGTACTGGCTTATGAATTTGTGAATCATCCATACATCCCATCTTTTTAACTACCTCCGAGGCGCCACACGCAGAAGAACTGTCATATATCGCAGAGAGACCTTCGCAGCAATCTCACAGACACTTTACCTTTACCGTTGTTCATCTTCCGTATTATTTCGCAGTTCCTTCTCTGTTCTACTGGAGGACGACAATATGGTATGTTTCCAATTTACGTGTTTCCTAACTGGCATTTTGCCAACCATCTGCGTATAATGCGTTTATTCGCAGTGCCCTACTTGCCAAACAACAAGATCGCGCTGCGACAGTCAAGTTACGCTCAACTGGACTGTCGCCATTGCAATTTTTGACCGCTGCCATTTTTGCATTCGCGGTTGAACATGGTTACCAAATTTGACACGCAGGGTGCATATACATCAAATATATCCTGACATCAGTATGCATGCGATGGAACGTTTTTAAATGATACCATCCTTATGGAAGAAATAACGTCACGATCATTGCCGAAAATGCTGCACATTATACTCTAGTACGATTTTGTGCAGTACAGTTGAAACGAACTGTAAAACAGGTCTCTATATTGTTCAAATAATTTTCTATAGCTACTCCAGTGGCGAGTTTGTTCCATTCCTTCAGTTCAAAATGTCCAGCCTTCATCAAACTAATTATTCTAATTTTCAGAACACATGATCTCGTAGTCCTCAGAATCCGTTTTGTCAACATGGAAGTAGACTATCGTTCCAAAAGTACGCATTACTTGCACGCTCTTGCATTGCAGTTTATATTACCTATATACTGTTTTCATGCTAATCTTATAAAAAAAAACTGTTGAACTCCACATACAGTTTTGTGGCTCAGCAAGAAGCTACGGACAGGAATCTGTTTGCATCGTTTTCCGGTTTGCTGTTTTTAAGGAAAATGTTTTGTATTGACGTAGCAAAAACAAACTGAATCGATGCCTGATGCCCACTGACTCAGCCGAAATTCTCACTGTGATTCCGTGGCCTTTTTGTGACTGATTCGGCACCTCTTTGGCTTCTCCTCTGCCAGCAACCTGGAGGGACTCCCAGATCTCGGATCATCATCAAGGAATTCCCATCCTTCATGATACTGCGCATATCTTTCGAAAACTCTGTTGCGGGATGATGATCTGTCTCCATGCGCTCCGTTTAGCATTTTGATAGATTCAGCTGCTGATTTGCTAAGTTTCCAGCAAAAACGAATGGTTACTCTTTTCTATTCCATTATTAAAATTGTATTTATCGACGAAAACGCTTGCTGTACATCGCTTAATGCCCGTCTGCCACCTGTAGGTACCAGTGTAAACCTGTTTGAAGCTGTTCTCTCATTAACTAAGGACGGCTTTGTTCTGGCCTATATGTGATAATTTGATCCCTCTAATGTTACGTCAGTTATGTGGTCAGTACTGGAATTCACTGAGCGTAAGTTGCATTAAAATATTAGGTCTCTTATAGTACCATTCCGAAATTTTATAAAACTGTTATAAATGTGCATAAATTTATGTATTTTGGTGGTAATTACTGCGAGAATTTTATTCCCCTGTTTTTCGATCATGTCCAATAAACAAAGATATCGCGTATTATTTCTTATGATTCATTTCAAAGATTTAATAAAACATTGGTTATTTCATGTATCATAGGAAGAAATTCAAAACTAATTTATGAAAATAATTATTTCTACCAATTTCTCGACACATTGTTTGAATTAATAAGTGAAGGCCATGTCAGATTTACATTAGCTGCACAACATTATATAATTAGTTTAGTCCAAAAACGTTGACGCAGAGTTCTAAGGCGCTGGCCTCTGATCATTCGTCCGCAAGGGGTCTGGGTTCGAATCCCGGTCAGGCATGGATGTTGTGTTTGTCTTACGGCACTGGCTCTCTCCCTTCGCTGGAACCAGTGACCCTGAATTAGGGACGGGCGACTGCTTATAGCCCATTGAGTTGCTCACGGTGGTCGTTAAACCTCCAATCAAAAAAAAATCGTTGAAGATGCCTCAACTTCTTGAGATATTTTGGGAAATAATGTTTGCTGTAAAAAATAAAAAAAAACTCTCCAGTATTCATGCAATTGAAGATCTAGGAATCCTATTTCTTGTATATTTATACTCCATGATGAAAGTTTAGCATTTACTTAAACGGCTTTCAGTAATATGTTACATAACATTTTTTTAAAATTGAAAGTCTTAAGCGCTTTTGAATTTAGTTTACTCTTGTTATTTACGTTTCTTTCGAAGGTTTTCTTTGTAAAAACAAAATTTCACGCTACTGTAACATCGGTAGGTAATAGATATTACTGAGAAATTATTTTACTCTAAAATTCCTTACCAATGCTAAGGGATTTAACTGTCATCACGACGCTGCGATGTATAAAACAAGGAAACATAACAACGAAAACGGGTCAGATTAGTTTTTTACTGAAAATAAAATAATTTAATTTCCTGGAGTTACTTGTTGATCTCTGTGGGCCTAATATCGTTGATTCGTATCAAGCCAGGGAAAAAGGGCAGAAAAGGTTCACAACAAACGAAAATAAAAATAACATCACTTCTTATAATATTTGTTATTCAACATTTCTTTTCTGTAACCAAATTTCATTTTTTTTCCAAATTGTTATTCATCAGGTTATAATATTTTCCAAATCAGTACAAAAAGCACACGGAATGTAGCATCCGCTTGACTTTCTTTGCCTTGCAGTGGTGAGGATCCGCAGATGACATGAAAGCAAATAGAAACTACACGTGGAACGGATCTACATGAGGCGCTAATAATCGGATGTATGATCATCATCATTGTCAAATATTATCAGCCCACTTCTGGATAAATGTCACCTCAAGTCTCTTCCACAACTGTCTGCCTTGAGCCTGTCTCCTCTTTGGTACTTTGACATGATTTCGAATTTTATCCATCCATTCCCCATGTAGTGTTATTCTGGGACTTATTCCATCCATTGGAATCCAGTGTAAATTTTCTGTTGTCCATGGTTTGCTCTTTCATCTGGCAACATGTCCACCCTAACGTCATTTCAGGGATTTTACTGTGATCATGATGTCTTCCACTCTCGTCATTGATCTTATCCATGAGTTCCTCTTCCTATCTTGCGTGGTAACACCAAGCAATCAACTACCCACGCTTAGTTTAGTTGTTTGCAGCCTTTGCATCGCTTTTTTAGCTAACACCTATTCATCGGCTCAATACGTAAGAATTGGAAGTAAGCATTGATTGTGCACGTTTCTTTTAAGATATAATTGCATACCGTTCTTGGAACTTGTATTGTTTCTTCCAAACGTATATCTCCCCGAACTACCAGATTAAATCTTCTTACGTACCCGATTAACCATTCTTTTATCCTTGCACAAAAGCAACATTCCAGGTATCACAAACGGAACTGAAGTGATGCGGGGAACCGTACACAATTGCATAACCTAAATTTAAGCTCATGTATTATTGTAATTCCGTTGCATCCCTAAGCTATCAGAAATCTAATAGGATCTTCAAAACACCATCAATCAGAGAAGAAGGGATCCTGAGGTAAAAAATCTCCGAACGAGTTTAGTGGAAACAGGATGACCCTGAAGACTTAAATAGAAATTTTTCCCAGTGAAATAACATGGACATAATGCGTCCTAAACATTGCACTGAATGTTAAACATTTATTTATTTCAAGTTTAAGTAAATGTTCTATGCTGGTTTTACAGACCCTGCGTTTGTATCACGTGACAGACAAAAATTTAGTTCTTATCCGACCACTGGAGCTCTAGCAAAAATCACAAGTCGTATGCCAACGATAACCGAAGACCGAAGGATCGAAACATTTTAAGGAGCTCAGCTGAACATTCCATTTAACAGTTCTGAAACAGAAGCTTTTGAGAAACGGCAAATCCAGAACGTTTTACAATGCTCTGTATGGCGAACACAAAGCAACCAATAGAATGTATTTTCATTAAAGTTTCTGTAGAGTTCAGAGTGGGTGATAGGACGTATAGAAAATTATATACTATGGGGTGCCCGCAGGTCTCTTGCTTGGGCCCCTGGGTGTGGAACGTGGTGGTCGACATGCACTCTCTCTTCCCCTGGAAGACGGGGTGCAAATGCAGGCTTAAGCGGACGACCTTGTTCTCATAGTGTCCACATCGGGAATGCACACGATCGAGCGGAAGATACACACCACTCATTCCCAGCTCGATAAATGGAGCAAGGAGTGTAAGCTGAGCTTCGCTCCCGAAAAGACGACACTTTTGCTCATTGAAAAAAAAGGGGGAACTAGCTACTCCCGCTTACTGTCACTTTAATGGGCATACCATCAAGCCGTGAGGGAGATGCGGTAATTAGGCGTCATCCTAGATACCAGGCTGTCGGGAGTCCCTCACCTTCGATACCTGAAGTACAAATCACCAGCATCCTTAACAAGTTTAATGGTATGCGGCTGACTGGATCAGCTAAAAAGTGCTCTATAACCGAGGAGTAGAGCGTATACTAACAAATGCGTGTTCCGCGTAGTGGACGGACACGGTTAGAATGCGAAATTGTCTGAACCAAGTTCAGCGAAGAGCGCTACTGGAGATTACTAGGTGCTTCCGAACGACCTCCACAGCAGCGCTTCAAGTGCTAGCTGGGTGTGAACCGGCAGACGTAGTGGTAGCGAGGGAAGCAGCAATGCAGTCTTTCCGCTACGGGAAGGACCTTTCTCTACTCGGACACTAATATCGGTCGTCAGAGATAGAACTGTTAAAAATTGACTGGGTTTGCCACCCGGCCAATGAACTATGTCCGCATGGAACAAAGCTCTGTCCACGGGAAGGAAGGAAGCTGTTTTCGACGGCTCCAAGATAGGTGGAAGCGTTGGCGCAGGGTTCTGCGAGTGTCGGATGGTAACGAGACTCACGTGGAGTGGGCGATACTCTCGCCCAACTCATCTGTCTTTAAGCAGAGTTGTTGACGATCAGGCAGGCGCTGCGATGGGGTTTCTCCATGCGTCGCGAAGGTACATTTAGCATTTTCTCCAACAGCCAAGCGTCCCTGAAGGCGCTTTGCCAATTCGGGAGTAAGACTCCCTTGGTCTAAGAAATCAAACCGTTGTTAAAGAAAGCAGGAAGTATGGTAATTAGTTTCCAATGAATCCGAAGCCATGTCGGTACAGCTGTGAACGAACGTGCGGACCAGCCAGCGAAGGAAGCTGCTGGAAAAGAGGGTACGCCGTTGCAGCTCAAAAACTCCATTAGTGTAGTGGCAACACAGATGGGACGAAGGGCATACGGGCAGGAAAACGCGCCGTGGTCTCCCCCGAGTCTCGATCAGGCGCATACTGAGTGATGAGTTCCTAAACCAGATACTAACTGGCCATCGCGTATCGCCGGAGTAATTCTGCAGGTTTGTGGTACGGGTGCGGTGCCCAGACTGCACATGTCGTAAATATTATTCTTGAATCCAGAATCGGCAAACTCGAGCGAACTCTCGATCCTGCTCGCGCCACCAAGAGCGAGACAGGGGATCATAGAGATGCTCAAGCACCTCGTTGGGCAGCATACGGTCTACCTAATCGAAGGGTTACCGCATAAGATAGAAGACGACAGAGAAGAGGATCCCAATGACTCCGGCTGAGAGTCAGCATCACCAAAGACAGGCTCTATTCCTGTGGCAATGTAAATAACAATGTCAATAGTTTCTTTTTCATTTTTATGTGAGAGGGTTCATTAAATAAAGGATTTATTTTCCGCTAAATGAGACCCTAAAATTTTAATGTGCATGTATCTTTTCTTTTTAAATAAAGGGAAATAGCCCCAAATATTTCGCGCTAGCGATTGAGTCTCCCAGGGAGAGGTATATTCTTGCCCTTGCCCAATGGCACTCACACAGGGGCCATGACGCAGAGGAGGGAGGTGCCCGCCCATTGTGGCAGCAGCTAGCTGCGGGTTAAGGACGGCCGGATCATGGTAGGATTGCTCGCACAACGCCGACACATAATCGTTTGTGATAGTTCATTTAAACCTGCAGAGTCCGCATCTGAACGATGTAGACAAATGGTCATTAGCTAGTTATTCTTACATATTACTGCTTTCTAACAGTGCTACTGAATTTAAGCTGAACAACACTCACGATGATTTGAATTCAATTTCTTTGATGATATCTTGGATATATTATATTTCTTTTTTATTTGTGTTAATTAAGAAGTTTTTCCATATCTTATCAAATTTCAAAACAGTTACCTTTTCTTCGGCCTGGCTTGCAAATGCTGAGTCCTATTCTTCAGTTGAACTAGAAATAAACACTAAATCCTTATAATCAGAGTAGATAAAGAAATGTCTCATATATCTTGCATGCCATTAAAATCCTCAAGCATGCATCCAATTTCCGGTAGGTCTAGACAGAAATGGCTCACCTCTGTGCTCCAAAGCTTATGCCAGATAGGAGAGCGAAGACTGTCGATTTATTCAATTTCGTATCCGTCGCTAAAGTTTTTCCAGAGGTATTTCTATGGGACTAAAATCAGGATTCTGAGATGGTCAGCCTAACAATTCCATCTCATTTTCAAGAAACTAGTCCTGCAGTAGCGGTGGGGTGTAATAGGGTGTTGGAACGTTTTGGAAGAGACAACGGCAATTTCTATAATACTGCCACATTTTTGGTAGGGCATAATTATCCAGATCGACGAGGTACACTTCAGAATTCGTGGTCTGTGTTACAATAGCAAATGGGCCGAGTGTCCTCACGATAAACAACTGTACACCGTGTGGACTTGTTCGCCGAGCTGTAGCCAAATCCAAACATTCCCGTCAGATTGGAAGAGTGAAAAACGTGACTCATTATTCAAACGAACAGCTTTCCAGTCGCTCACAGTCCCTGAAAGACGAGAGAAACATTCGAAATGGCGCTTCGCGTTCGCGACAGTGATGTATGACTTATGGACCGCTGCTCTACCAAGACAGCCCACTCTGTGCAACTTTCTGCGGATAGTTATGGTACTGAGCTGACTGTTACATGCATTTCCTGCAAGCAGCGCAGGAAACGGCGAATGAACAAAATGCAACGAACGGGATCAGCTTATACAGTATAACATCGCTGCATTACACTGAATTTTGGGATGCATTTCTAGAGAATGTCGCGACAAGTTGGGAAACGTGTATTAATTTCGTAAATGACGAACGCATCAAACCAACTTTTCACATGTGCACATTCTTTTCGGAGCATAGCGCTCTTTTAAGCCTCAGGTTAGCGTAAATTTCCCACAAAAAGTCGAATGCTGAAGAATCAAAAGCTTTAACAAATTCAATATTTATTTACATTTTATTGATCCAGTATCATGGCACATTTTGTTTATTCATTAATTTTTCTGGATATTTGGAATTACTTTTCTGTTAAGTGAAACATATAAATTCACATACACTCTAATACATGCTAGGTCCCCCACGGGAGCGCAGGACTGCAGAAATACGACGGGGAATGGACTCAGCTAGCTTCTGGAACTGTGCTGTAGGCAAGGCACACCATACTACCTGCAGAGCGTTGCACAATACGGGTGTATTCCGAGTTCTCGGATTTATGCGTTCGATAGCGCGTTGCATGGCATCCCAAATGTGTTCTATCACGTTCAGATCAGGGGACGTGCGTGGGAATGACAACACCCCAAACTCAGATGAAATCTCCTCTAACAATAATGTGGCGTCCCGACACTTGTGTGGAGGGGCATTTGTCAGTTGGAACAGGCCCAACCCATCAGCAGGAATGCCGGACATGAACGGGTGTACCTCGTCAGAAAGGATCAACACATAGCGTTGGCTAGCCACATACGTTTGTAGAAGTACCAGAGGCCGCAGTGAAATCCAGCGAAATACACCCCATGCCATTACGGACCCCTCAACAGCCGATACTGATCCCTGTTGAGAGGCGGGATCCATGGCTTCATGGGGTTTGCGCCTCACACTAATCCTTCCATTTTCACGATACAGTTGGAAACCCGATTCGTCAGACCAGGCTATTTCTTTCCAGTCATCAAGTGTCCAGTGACGTTGTTGCCGTGTCGAAGCGAGGCGCATAGCTCTGTGTCGTGCACCCATCAAGGATATTCGAGTTGGGCGTCAGCTCCCAAATCCCATATCGATTGCAGGTTACGTTGCACAGTCCGTACGCTGATGTTTTTTGAGGCTCCAGCATTGAATTCCGATGATACCTGCAAGAGTGTTGCACGCCTATCGCGTGAAACGATTTTTGACAGCCGACGATGGTTACGTTAACCCAATGTGTTTTTACGGTCACACTGGTATCGTAGGTTGGAGATTTTGCCGGAATTCTTGTAGTCATGGTACACCCTTGCAATGATCGTTCGTGAAAATCCGAACTTCCTTATTACCTCCGAAATACTATGGCCCATCTGACGAGTGGCAACTATGACACCGCGTTGAAAATCGCTTAAATCATTATTGCTTGTCATTCTCAAGCGGAATTAAGCTCTGACAGCTGGCAAGGATGACTCACCCTTTATATACGCACTGGTGGATACAACCGAGTACGAGCAAAGGTGAGGTTGCTATGTATTTTGCATTAGTTCGTCTGTACCAGTTTTTCTGGTACTTCAGTGTATGTGCTGCGTTCATTAGTCATGTTTTAACATAAAAGTGCCGCCCCGGTGGCGCAGTGGTCTAAGGCGTTGGCCTCTGATCATTCGTCCAAAGGGGTCCGGGTTCGAATCCCGGTAAGGCATGAATGTTGTGATGTCTTACAGCACTGGCTCTCTTCCTTCCCTGGAGCCAGTGACCCTAAATTAGGGACGGGCGAGTGCTTATAGCACATTGAATTGCTCACGGTGGTCGTTAAACCTCCAATAAAAAAAAAAAAGTTTCAGTCTTTTATCTGAAAAAGAAAAAAATTATATAGAACAAAGAGTTTTGTTGACTTCTAATAATTTTGTAAAATGAGTCGAAAGGTGCGTAATACACCAAAATATCTGACAGCAAAACATGAAAATGTCTGTCTGATCTGTACATTTTCCCAAAATGCCAGGAAACAAGCAATCAGGAGAAACGTTTGGAATCGGTGAAAAGGAGCAGTATGCTTTTGTTTGGCCTAATACTCGTTCTCCCTTAGTTCCCAATCCAACAACGTTTTTCTGCCAAACTTCCTTTTACCACTTTATAACGTGCTGGAAACATGTGATGTACATACATACCAACAGCCATAGGCCTCACAACCACATCAAACCTGCGCTTTCGTAAATTGCTGCTCTCAAGTGTAATCGTCATGCACTCCGCAGACTTAGACAAGTCTACTGCTGCTCAACAGCTGCGTAACATGCAACTAGCAAATGTAATCGTTGGTATATCAACAGTCGTAGCCCAATATTGATGTTTCTCCGTTTAGTATACTCCCATAGCTGCATAAGGTGCTGCTGTCAAGGGTATTCGATGTGGGCTGCAATAACCACTGCCAAGTGGTGATACATTGCGCCCTGTGAACCCGGCAGCTCCGTAACGTACGTAAACCCTTTGGTGCTGTTTGGATCATACAATTTCCAGAGAAATCGTTCTAAAACAAGGATTTGAAAAGATGTAGATAAAGACCCCTGCATCCCCCCCCGTTGAATGAGAACTCTTGCATAACAGTTATTGTGAAGTAATTTTACTGCGTCGATTAATTTTTTACCGAATGAATGTTTACTCAGAATTTGAAGAATGCCATGAATTATTTTTATCGAACGCTTTTGACTGATAGATCGAGACATTTTTCCGCTGCTGGTGTATTGTACTCCAGAATGATCTATTTAATGCCCATAATATTCCTTGAGACAAAATGCCGAAGAGAAATATGATCTGATCTGATCTTAATCAGTTTGAACACATGCATGCCTTGGAGTTGTGCGATATAAAATGTGGAAGATTGCAAACAGATGGACGTCAGCAAAATTGATTTTTTGCAGCAGTATTGCAATTCGGGTAGTTGCAAGACGTACAGTAATGGTCTAAGGAATGAAGATTCATTACTTTCATTTAAAAACGTTTTTATAGACTATTACAATTAATTCTTTCCAATTGCGAGTAGTACAATAATGTTTTCACGGTCTGCCCCTCCAAGAGTGGGGTCGGGGTCTAATAATGTGACTTATGTTACAAAGGTTAGTATGGGATACTAAATCTAGAAATGCTCTGAAGTGAAATCATGGTTTCCTATATACCTGATCCACTATCCTTCTTTCAAACCAGATCAAAATTCATATCCCTTGGTAGATTAAGAATAAAGAATTTAAGATTACAGGAACATTTAGCTATAAACATTTTACTGAATAACTTCAATATAAAATGTTCAGAGAGACCGCCATGTTTATATTATTGCATTTTTCATTAAATCGATTTACCTACCACTGTTTTAATACCGAAAATCTTTGCATTTAAGCATAGTTTTCAAGTTTTTGTATGATTTTTAAACTGAGCGAAGTATATGTTCCAATCGCCCCGTAAGAAGTATTAATAACGACCTTAGCGTTCATAATAAGACGAGTAGGACGTCTTTTGTTGATAGCGCAACGCAAGAACTTTGATCCGTAACAGCGTGGTGACTATGTTAATCGAAGTAAGAACTTTTGTTGGTTCATAAAAAAAATCGTGATATCACACAACCGTATATGTGGCTATCTCTTGTCTTCACACTGCCTCTTCCTCTGAGTAAAGCTACACTACTGTTTGTGAAAATTGCCACAGCAAGAAAGAATCGCGCTATTCAAATATAAATTCATATCATAGTTACCTCATGTTATATGTGATAACTCATTTCTACAAAACATTGTTTTTGCTCCAAACCTCAGTATCGGGAGAAACCACCTTGAACCATAGTAATAGCCTGTACATGGCGTGAAACTGAGTGGAAGGAATTTTTTACATCGTTGTGGCATAGCTTGCCAACCTGCTTCTATGCAAAAAAGATAATAGCCTGTACACAATAATAATAATAATAGCCTGTACACGGCGTGCAACTGAACGGAAGGAATTTTTGACATCGTTGTGGCATAGCTTGCCAACTTGCTTCTATGCAAAAAAAAGATAATAGCCTGTACACAATAATAATAATAGCCTGTACACGGCGTGCAACTGAATGGAAGGAATTTGTGACATCTTTGTGGCATAGCTTGCCAACCTGCTTCTATGCAAAAAAAAAGATAATAGCCTGTACACAATAATAATAATAGCCTGTACATGGCGTGCAACTGAACGGAAGGAATTTTTGCCATCGTCCTGTGGCATAGCTTGCTAAGCTGCTTCTATGCAAAACCAGTGATAATTTGTAATGAGAGGCGGAGGCGCTCGATGGGCCACTCGCTTAGCTACATTGTCCCAGATATATTCGATCGGGGGACCTATCTGGCGATGTCTGCCGTGCATATAAGAGGTCTTATGCATTCCGCAGCCCATGCGGCCGAGCATTCTCAAAAAATACAAAGTGCTGCTAATCAGTGCGCCAATGTTTATGTTCCAGTATCCATTACAGTTTGCGGCATCTTTTGTTATGAGTCAGCAATGGGCTGCTCCCAGTGCTCTGTTAAATAGACGTCGTCGAATTGTGCTGGAGGAAAAAGCCTTCACTCTGACAGTGCTCGACAGCTGCACTAGCACCGTGAATATCGCTATTCCATAAATCACTGCCATGAGGTTGAGGTGTCTGCCATTTCTTGCAGTCGTGCGATTTCTCGGTCCGTTACCTGGATATCTGTGTATCCGAACCTCATCTGTCTACTAAGGACACTTTCAGATCACTTTTCTGGCGTTTCGTCCTTTACGTTAAAACTCAAAGTCCGTCAGGTGTTTGAGTTTTAACTTCAAAGACGGTCCGTTACCCGGATATCTGTGGACTTTGACAGATGAGAACGGACTTTTTAGATTTTAAATTTATGTTTGTCATCATTTCAGCAGTCACGGGCTGATGTGAAATACAAGGAACGGAATACTACCAGTTCCTTGCTCAAAAACTTTGGTTTTCCCCTTATTAATACTCAAAACTTCATCTTCTTAAACAGTAATGTATCATATAACATAGTTGTTTTATCCGACTTAGACAGATGAGGACTGACTTTGGTACCCGGATAACAAAGTCCGTCAGGTGTTTGAGTTTTAACGTAAAGGACGGTCCGTTACCCGGATATCTGTGTGTCCGAACCTCATCTGTCTACTGAGGGCACTTCCAGATCACTGTTCTGGCGTTTCGTCCTTTACGTGTGGCGATTTCGCGAAATAACAGAGCAGATGTTCTGAAACAAAAAATATTTCTTCTATCAAAATCCGTCAGGTGTTCACAATGCGACCTTGTTCGGCGACGGATCATAGTGAGACACACGAAACACCATCTCGATTTAAAGTCTGTTCTTTACTGATTGTAACATTTCGTTTGAGACAACTCTTTATAACCCAGACCTGAGAGTTCAGAAGGCGCTGCTCAGTAACCGCATGCGCATATTCAATGACATTCTATTCATCTCATGTCTCAAGCTGTTGCACATATGCTGTAAATTTCAAAGTTATACCAGCAATCCTTCACTGTGTCGCAATTTTCATAAACAACATTGTACTTAATCGCTATTTTAGGTCTTCCTGTGTGAGAACCATAAGTTTCCAAACTCAAGTGATCTTACACATAACATTTATGAAAAAACCAGTACTCTTCAATATTATTTTGGAAGAATTATTTTCCATTGTAGTTCTGTGTTGGAAGGGCCTTGAAAAACAAAGACATGTAAATTAAAAACATTCCTTTGAACTGATTCTCTATCGTTAAATATGTTCGTGAGATTATCAGTTGATGCCGCTTCCTAATTCTTTGTGTTTGGGGGTCAACGATCAATGTCATCATCTCGATGAGATATAAGCCGTCTCCCTTCCCGAATTTAACGCCTCTGGTTCCAAGAATAATGAAACGCCTGTAAAAAAAGTTGAACACAATATCCATACCTCACAGGACTATTAACCTGGGCGCATCCCGCACAAATGGTCAAAACCCAGCGCTTAGAGTACTGCGCCACCGAGACTTCGCATTCGTCATTGCAATCGCAGAGTCTCTCTTTCCACAAGACGTAACATTTCTAAATCGAAAATATCTATTTTCCCACTGTATTTCTTCTGTAGTTCAAACATAATGTTTGCACATTTCCTGAGGTTTGTTACAAGCAGTTTCCAGCGCTTAGACCACTGCACCACCGTCGGCTGTTACAATCTTTATCAATTAAAATCGTTTCGCCTTTCATGAGACACATCTTCAACCTTCAGTAAATATTGTCATGGGAAGCTCCCCGACTCCAACTTAATGTGTAATACAATCGCTGCTCAATAAGTATAATGCTGTTTGTAACATTTCAACATGCATCGCTAACGTTGATAGCAATCTTCATCTCACAGATCTAAAATTAAAAATTATCTTATTACTAGAACGCACCAAAAAATTGATCTTATATCCAGTTTACATTTGAGTTAAATATAAAGGCTACATCCAACGGAAACAAAACTTTCTCGCAAATCGTTAGCTGAAATCATGGTATTAGGAAACGAAGATGCAATTCTTCCACCATTGTCACTCACAGTTAGATGCGCAAGAATACTGATACAGCCTGTACTCTGACTCGCGTACCTCCCTCAAAAACGTACACCGCTGACCATTAAAAGTGCAACACCACGCAAGGCAAGAGGTATCAAAGCCATATTTATTGTACAGAAAGCAGATGATACAAGAGTGAAACGATTACAAGTACAGCACGCTGAGACGAGGGGAACATGTAATAATCAACATCTGGTGTAGTTGGGCAGTTACAGTTGTTACGTGGCCCGAAATCGGGAGGAAGAGGTGTTTGATGTGTGTTTAGGGAATGTCATCTGAGCAGTTTCGATACAATGCCACAGTTTCTCCGTTGTTGCCGTATTTGTGTTAGACGTTCCAGTCGTTCGGCGATCATGAACCACACGTGCAGAATATGTGACATACCCCTGGACCGCGAGGGACAAGGAAGACGTGACAATGGTGGCGATCCAGAAAGATTTGCCCTTTGCATAGCCCATGCGGTCGCGAACTATCCTATTGTTCAATGGCACTAGACATTTCGTGAAAATATGGTGCAGTAACAGGCTCCAACACCTCAGTGATGTAACGATGGCTCTTCAACGTACTGGTAATTCCTGCGACTCCCGTGTGGGATTGTAATCAATGGCATCCAATACCATGAAGCCTGTTTCCGGACTGGTATAGCGCAGCATAATGCAGGAGTAATTCAGTCGGTCGCGGCGGTACCGCCAGAAACCGATTCGTCCATCATGGCGCTGGAAACAGGTGTGGGATTCGTCGAAAAACATTATGCCTTGACATTCGCTTCTGCATGCCCGTCTTTCTTAGCGCAATTATCGTTGCAGACGATGGTTATACAGCCGTGAAGTAATGAAATAATGTCGCCATGCCTAAATACCCTACTGCTGTAGAAGACGTCAAACGTTCCGTGCGGAGATTGTATGTCGTGTATCCCACCCGAACGGTTGAGCAACGTAGTCGATGTGGCTGTACGGTCCGTAAGAACCATGCGCACCAGAGGTCGATTCTCTCGTTCGGTAGTTTAGCGGGGCCGTTAGGATCGCGCACGTCCACGTGTTCGTTCGTCCGCTATCCACTGACGCTATATTCTCCCCACCGTTGCCGTCCCACACGAGCACCGATGTTTTGGAGTATAAATCCGTAATCCCGATTTGCCATAATTTTCCTGCGATCCAAGTCGGAATTCTGCTGACATGGTTGTCGTTGTCTTCAACTGGGCATGTTAAGCTGTTCGTGGCCATGAATGGCGAGAAAACACACTTCAAGTGCTTTACACTGGCCCCTTGTTCACCTCTCTCATACGACGTCCATAGGGGCCTTACTGTCTCACGTGATTTCCACAAGTGCTGCCCCTGATTTATAATTTACATGTGCGCTCTTCATCTGCCCTTCTGCCAACTTTCGAGCCCCTGGGGTCGGTTATTCCTGGAGATGCACATTTAATGGCCAGCAGTGTACATAATTGGATTCTTTAAATCTCTCTGGTATTCTTTTCGAAATTCCCGAAATTCTGAAAACTTTCAACTGCACTTCAATTTTTCAAATTTGTTAACGAGTTTCTAAGGCATCAAAGATATAGTGTGGGTTATTATTTATTAGGATTTGTCCAAGTCTGGTGTACGTGTAGCCTATGAATTTTATCAGAGTCTCACACTGTGCGTTTCACATAGGTAGTACGCCAAGCATGTGTAAGAAACGGCGAACGTATTGAACAATTCATAGTTCAACGCTCCTCATAAAAAGAAAAAAATATATATCAATAAATCCCTTTAACGGACTGGAACGAATTAACTCGTGGTTAGGAAAATGGGCTGAAATCAGCTCGTACGCATATATTCACTGTCTAAGAAGTGGATCTAAAGTGGTTGGAACGAGTTAACTGGCAGATAGGAAAGATTTGCTTCCTCCTTTAGCTATGTCATTGAAAGTGGTCATTTAAGAGAATCATTGACAATTATCCTTTCTGGCTGATTACCCTACAAAAGTGCTGTAACAATAACGACGAACCTAAGAAAGGAGAGAAGATGCTTAAATCACTTGTTATTAGCCAGTGGTATGATTCCCCTGTCATGTCTTAAGCTATGGAGCAAAGAATAAAGAACTTCTAACGCCTGTCACCAAGAAAGGACTAATGGGATACCAATCACCAAGGACTATCACCAAGTAGTAGTGGGATGCGTATCACTGTAGACTATAGTGGGATGCCTGTCAACAGCGATACGTTCTTTATTCTTTGCTCCAGTGTTGATCAGGTGAGAGGGGAAAAGAAATTGCTGTGCTACAGCGTTCGTAAAACCAGAACGCTATGTGAATATTTTTGTTTGGTAAGCGTAGAGAGTTTTTGGGCAGATGCATCAGCCGCTTAAAGGGTTAATGAAATACGGGATTACACCATACAACACACATTTCCGAAAATGGCAATACGTTTTTGGTGTAAATAATACAAGGACGGTAAATCAGATGATATCGGAAAACTTGAAAATTTAATCGCCTGGAGCGTAAAGAGAATCCGCGTTTCCTAGATAGCGCCCGGGTTTGCTAACTACTACAATACCCAGAACGACCAATTCTCAAATTTCCGATAAATGAAAAGATAAAATTTAGAAAATACCGGCCTTGTATGAAGTATCTGAAAGAACGACATAAAAAGATTTTAGCACTTGTCACGTGGATTAGACATACAGTATATGAATCGGCCTGCACAGAGCTATTAAAGCAAAGTTTAGTCTGAAGTGATTGATGACTTTACATCTTCAGCTGAAATTGCGATCAGATTCACATACTTTTCATAACTTAGACGGAAAATTATCTATTGTTGAATTCATTGCAAAAATTAGGTAGAATATTTTGAAATTAAGAAAAAGTTGCAAACAAAAACATCAGAGCTTTATTTAATACGTTTCTCATATTTGCTAATACGTTTTTCTGGTATTTCTGATCACAAATCGCACGCTGATTTTTCAATATTCATTTCATTGTCCCATTATCTTTCTCAACGTAAGAAATTGATTTAACATTTGTGATTCAATCCGCTGATGTTTAAGACAGCGATGTATTAAACTGCCCAACACACATTTTAGTGCCTTGAAAATTAAACCTTTTCTTGGATATATTTAGGACGCTGATTCCAAAAATGGTATTCAGCTGTAGATTATATCAGCTGTAAATTTTGAGATAGGGCTTACCCAGCCAATATGTTGATTTCACGGGTCATCCGTCAAAATTCGGAATCCTACATCGCATGATCTGCTATGTTCGACATGATTTTGACAAAAATTGATGCTAATAATATTACAGCCTTTTTAAACAAAGACATATTACAAAATCATGGATACATGTGGAAAATTTGAGCCGCAGTCCACAAATGGCATTAGTTTTACCCCATAAGCTCTAGTTTGGGAGATAGGGAATACCCTATTTATATGCTGATTCCATTGGCTTTCCGTCAAATTTCAGGATCCTACTTTGCATGATCTGCTATTTTTAGCATGATCTTGACAAATATTGATACTATATACATACTATAGAAACAAGCACATATTACTAAATCTATGTGTTTCAACACAAGAGCATATAAACTGATCAGTCATTCAACATATGACGAACGTGTTTTACAGGACTTTCTAGAGGGAAATCTACGAGGACAGTCCCTCTAAATATTCCAGCAGTAATTTGCCGTCATGTGAGTATCCCACCTACCCAGGTATCTGTCTCGTATAGTTTGTATGTCCTGGTGAAGTATTTCACCTTGCTCTTCGCTTAAATCACCAAGGTTTTCCGGAAAGCGATCTAAGTGGCTGTGTAGGTAATGGAATTTGATGCTCATATCACAGCCGAGCTTATTAAAACTGAAGAGCGTGTCCTCAACAAATTCAGAGTAGTTGTCTGCCTTAGGCTTTCCAAGAAAATTTTTGACAACTAAAACAAAAATGTTCAGGCTTAAGGCTCAATGTTGTCCATTGAATCTATCAAATATGGATTGGACTGATACTGCCTTATCTAGGGATCATCGAAAATCCCTGCTTTCAGTTTTTCAGTGTTCAGTCCAGGCTATGTACGTAATACCTAGCCAAAGCAGAAACCTTCTGTGTACAACGCCTTTACAAATTGTTTCATTAGGTTTGGCTTCATATGTAAATGTGGCAAAATGATTTTTTATCTGCTTACCAAAGGTTCCTTAATGACATTTTGTTCTCCATCTACCATATCTTTTCTGAGAGGGCACACTTTTCTTATCCAGTGGTCGTGTTTCACTCTGCTGTCCCAAAGACATATAAAGCACGGAAATCTTGTAAAGCCACTTTGCTGACCAAGGAGAAAGTTAGATCTACACAAATAGTCCATTGATGTTCTTGATACTTCAGGTTTTCCGAGACTAGAGAGATTGTCTAGTACGCTTCTGTCATCCTGGCTGGGTGACCAATTGCAATTGAACCATATCTGTTTCCGTTGTGTAAAGGAACACATTTTAAACTCCGTTTGGAGCTATCAATAATAATATGGTAGACCGATTTTCCTGAGAAAGCTACTGACATCATTGCAGAACACTAGGTTGTTGTCCTTAGAGTGAAAGGGCAACAAATCATTTTCTGTGCTACGGTAAAACGTAATGGTGGTTCCAGATTGAAGTAAATTCTTTTAATTCAACATGGAAGCAAGCAGTTCTGAAGACTTCTTTGAGAGGTTCAGATCCCTGATGAGCTCCCTCAGTTCATGTTGGTTAAAAGGTTGAGAACTTGATGAAGTTCCTGCGCAATTACTGTCACGTTCCCCACTGCTGTGATCTTGTATGTCATCAGACATGCTTGATTACTCATCCTCTGGCAGTTTTGGTAGGTGGATAAAAGATGGAATGGGTACTTCATTTGAGTGTGGATGCGGTCGTTTTGCTGAATCGAGGTTAGGATGTGTCCAATTGCTTCGATTGTTAAGATTGGTGCTCTTGATGTTGACAAGACAAAATAACAGTCATCATGGTGGTTTTAAGGTTCCCTCCACACCATTGGTATTCAAAATTTCAGAGAGCTCCTTTTTTCATTTTTCCACGTCCGTAAATGCTCCTGGCAAGTTTGCCATGCAATACGGGAAGCACACGACGTTTCTTGGTCTCCAAGCTGAACACCAAAATAACCATGATATGTCTTCTTCACAAACTCAGACATAGGTTTCCTTCTTTTCTTTAAGGGTGTACTCGCCCCAAATATAGTAAAATACATCTGGATGGCTCAAGCAATTTCTTCGTGGGGAAGCCATGGCTTCTACTCAATCTACAAACAAAATCAGATCACATTATATTATCTAGTTGCATAGTTGTTCACAAACTCCCAATTAGACTAATAGACACTGGCTTTATATTCATAAAATAACAATATACACTGAATTTACGCACATAAAATAACAATATACACTGAATTTACGCACATAAAATAACAATATTTCTGCACATCAGCGTATGAGGCGGGTATGCCCTATCTCCAAAACTAGAGCTGATATTGCAAAACTGATGCCATGTTTGGAATCAGCGCCCCAAATTTACCCATGAATAGGTCTAACGTCGGAGGCGCCAGAATTATTTTGTTGTTGTTGGGTTGTGTTATCAGCTGCATAGACATATTGAAACATAGTATTTTTCAAATCAAATTTTTAATCAATGATATTGCAATATACCACAATTTCTTGGAATTTTCGTATCTGTTATTCATTACTTGTTTCCGTTATTTATGACTCGAAAGTAAGAAGCTTACGGACTACCCACTTTCTGCAATCATTACTTTTGCACTTGTAATCTTTCCATATTTCTCAAATAATTCCCTCAGCTTCTTATCATCAAGGTCTTCAACTACAATAACAAGCGTATCTTAAAAGACTTTGTCCTTCAGAAAAAAAAGAATTATTCTTCATATATAATAACAGCGCAAAGAACGTTAAACCAACTACATTGCTGGCCACCTAAAATGCAACACCAAGAAGGATACGAGACAGCAAAGCCAGATTTACTGGACACATAACAACAGATACAAAGATGAAACGATTGAGCCTCCAGGCCCGTGCGACCTGCGGAACACGCAGACATCAATAGTTCGTGGGGCCCACATGGCTGGAAATAACTACCGCTACACGCCACGGCATCGAACGAAAGAGGCTTTGGATGTTGGCTTGGGGTATGTCGATCCCGGCTGTTTCCTCACGTTGCCACAGTTCATCAGGTGTAGCCGCGTGTGGTGCTTGCCGGGCCACTCGGTAGCCATTCAGCGACCAAACGTGTTCGATGGGCGACATATCGGAAGAACAGGCGGGCCAAGACAGCAGTGACACCTGGTGGGCCGGATAGGAATTGTTGCACGATGCGTGCCACGTGCGATCGTGCATTGTCCTGTTGAAGCGTGGCCAGCTGACAGGTCCTGCAGGTAAGGGAGGACTACAGGCACCAAAACGTCGGAGATGTGGTGGTGGCTGTTGAGTGTACCGGCGATGCGTACCAGAGGAGTGCAGGTGTCATATCCAATTGCGCCCCAAACCTTAACCCCAGGCGACGGACCGGTATGACGATGCATAATGCAGGCGTCATACAGTCACTCGCCGCGGTGCCAACGCACGCGGGTTGGATCATCGTGGTGTTGCAGGCAGGAGCGGGATTCGTCGCAGAAGACAATGTTGTGCCATTCCGTAGTCCAGGTCCGGCGTTCAACGGACCATTGCCGCCGCACTCGCCGGTGGTGTAATGTCAATGGTAATCGGAGCAACGGGCGCCGTGCGACAAGTCCCCGATCCTGCAGACGACGTCGAACGGTGCGTGCTGACGCAGGTTGTTGCGCAGCCCACCATAATTCCTGCGCTAACGCTCGTGATGTGGCGGTGCGAGCCGTCAATTACGGCCGCACGACATGTCGGTCCTCTCGTTCGGTGGTGTGCCGTGGCTGCGGCAATCGCTCACGTCGTTCCGTGCGTCCCTCCTGCACCCACCGTATCCATACTGGCCTCACTGGGGCTTGATGTCGTCCCACACAGGCGCCGATGTCTCGGTACGATAAACAGCTGTCGCGATAAGCCACTATTCTTCCTCTGTCGAAATCCGAAACGTGCTGCAATGACTGTCGTATTCTGCGACGAGGCATTAGGTAGCTTCCCACGTACAGGTCCGGCAGCACAACACACTTCTACTACTTACACTCCACCTTCTGAGCACCCTGCTTTTAGTGTTTCTCGGTGACGTGCCGGGCGCACATGATTTGCGTATGCTCTGCATTTCTAATCATTTGCATGTCCTCTCGCGGGCGACACATGCTGTGAATTTCAGGCCAAACGGATGCGTTCTTCTTGGTGTTGCATTTTGGGTGGCCAGCAGTGTATAAAAGAGATAGTAAACCTATACTAGTGATCAGAATAAATTAGCGTACATGAAAATCGAAGTTTTCTAGCTTTCGCACATCAACAAGATGGCTCTTTCAAGAAGGTAGACCCTCTTCTCAACATGCGTGTATACACAGATTTCTTGTCCTCTCGTTAACCTGCATGGGATAACATACTGTATGAAATAATATAATTGCAATTATGAAAAATTGAGAAATGAAGCTTAATTAACCTATTTTCCCTCATGGTTTTAAATATTTAATATGTAATTTTAGAGTTTTCTTTAAATATGGTGCACAATTATTTGTATTTATTCATCCCTTGTCTAAATTGAAGAAAAACGTATTTTTAACAAAATAGTTTTCAGTATATTTCATGTAAGATTTTATTTTTATAAGTATTTATGTCTTAACTTGTGCTACTGATCTGTTATCAGGTTTCTTTTAATTTGGGCGAAATGCCAAATAAATTAATCTTCAATTCGAGGTGGAAATAAATCTGATTTAATTACGACAATATACACTAGTCACAAGAAAGTTACGAATACACCGGTTTCGAAGGACAAACATGGGGGAATGAAATTTAACGATTACTGGAGTTCGGGTATCAACGTGGGTAGCCATATTATATGTAAATTAGCATCATGACAACACAGCATTTGGAGTGCGAAATTCGATAAAAGCACCGTGAGGTAACTGGAAACTTAGTCGTTTCACCGCTTGGTCTAGATTTTTTTCGAGTTATTGATATCAGTGTAGGAAAAACCTGAAATGATTTCGAGACGATGTTTAAGGATTGACAACAGAAATAGGGCTGTTGGCATGTTACAAGCAGATGTACGGCAGATAGATGTGGCTACAGCTTTAGGAGTACTTTGATCTGCTTCTGGTGTCTCAATATGTACTCGAACAGTGCGAATCCGTCTTCACGAGTGTGCATGCAGAAAAGGCAGGCTGCTGAGATTTGTAGCATTGACATCAACTCACTGTCCTCGAAAATACACCAAAGTTCAACAGTACATGTCATGGATTACGGAATGGCACCCTACACTTTTCACAAACGAATCCCATTTCTCTTTTTATTATGATACTGAGCGAAAACACCTATGGAGGAGATCCGGAACATAAATGACGCCACTCTTTGTGCAGTCAGTCGACGCTTAACAGAGACAGTCAATTCTGTTCTGGGCAGGAGTGTTCTTTAATGAACGTATTCCATATCAAGGCCAAATGAATGCCTCAGTGTACGAAAATCAGATCATTGTGCCCATTGTGACACAGTTTCTACCTGCTATTGGACATGCATTCCAGTTTTTCGATGACAATGCAATACATCACCGTACCTCGAGCGTGCTTTAGAAGATGAAAATTCATGGAATTGAATCGTCACTGCTGCTTTTGAGGTCTTCTGACCTTAATCATATTGAGACCATTTGATACGCTGTACAGCGAGATCTGGAATATCATTTTCCATAACCAAACACAACGGCAGACCTCTGTAATGTCTTGCCAAATACATGGAACAAGCTGCTCCAGATATTTATCAATAGTATCATTGGAAATATACCGCGTAGTTACAACCATTCTGCGATATAGAGGTGGTGTTAGCAGTACTGAAATCCACAGGAAGGCCCATTCTCCGAAAATAACGTTTTTTCATATTGTAGATCGCCCGAGGAGTAGTATGCCGAAACTGCAAAGTAAGTTTTATTTTTAAACGCACTCTTTATCGTTTACGTCACGCAGTCACACTGATGTAATTTATCGTGTGTTATTTGAGTTAGAAATACTGTGTATATATACATAAATTTTGAGCTAGTAAAGTGTAGAAGTAACTAGACTTAATATATAATTGCTTAGATGTGATAAAGACACTATCGTGCTAATTGATACACAATTAAGGAAGATAGCTATCTAAGCACGAACACTTTAGATTAAACCAATTGCAACACTCAGATGAAGATAAGACGTATCATCGGTATCAAAAGTACACACAGTTAAAGAACTAACTTTTTAACTGTGTATACTTTTGATACCGGTGGTACGTCTTATCTTCATCTGAGTGTTGCAATTGGTTTGACCTAAAGTGTTCGTGCTTAGACAGCTATCTTCCTTATTTGTATATAATAGCTTGACGAATTTTCTATTTTATAAGTATTTTTTTCTTTTAGATAGGGTGTGTTACGCCTTATATATAAATCAGACCGGTACGTTTCTGGCAGATTTAGGGTCACCCGTGATATCACTCATATTCCAAATTGTTAGCTGATGTTCCAATAGGAGTTTAACATGTACCGAAAATTTAAACTTTTTCAACACAATAGCCAAATTTTTAGTTATAAGGCGAGTCACACTAATAAATCAACTTCAAAAAGTTAAAATGTTTTACTGATTTTCAAAATTTAGGACGATTCTTTAAGGGTCATCCATACCTCGTGAAAAATTGCTCAAACCATGCATTTTCAGAACGCAATTACATATATAAAAAAACAATTTAGAAATTCGTTTTTTTCTCACATGTAGAATAAACATTTAACCATCTTTCTGCGTTTCTATATTAGCGTCATTTTGCTCAGTAATATTTCAATAATTATCCCAAAAGTGTAAAATAATGGGCATATTGACAATTATTTTAAAAAGTTCTAATTTTGATATATAAATTTAGTAACACATAAGAGTGACATTATATATTAATTTTTGGATCTGCATCAAGCTATATTTTTTCTCGCATTCGGCGGAATTGAAACAATACGGGGTATAGAGTACTCTTAAATAATGTTGTCGACTTTAACTGTTAACGAGTATCTCCCTTCGGACCATGCGGTGAGGGTTTCCTTACTTGTTTTTTATTTAGAGAAACTGTTGATATTATATTATGGTGCTCTCAAGCGCAATTAAAGTTATTTAAAAAAACTTTTCTGCAGTAACTAAACACAGCCTTTGTATTTGAACAACACCAACGTGGTCTTATCCATATTAACTCATTCAATAGATCAATATTCGATATATTTTTTAATTTAATCGGCAATGTACAACATGCACTCATTTCTGGATGCACGTAGTTTTAGTCAAATTCAAGATACTGCTATCGTCGACGATGAATTTAGTATTTTTTATCGTCCAAGGAGAAACTCTTTCCATCCATGTCATGGAACCCAATGCTCCTTAAATTTGCCGTTGCTCCCAGCTGCACTAGCTACAAATTTATTGTTGCTCCCAGCTGCACTGGCTACAAATTTATTGTTGCTCCCAGCTACACTGGCTACAAATTTATTGTTGCTCCCAGCTGCACTAGCTACAAATTTATTGTTGCTCCCAGCTGCACTGGCTACAAATTTATTGTTGCTCCCAGCTACACTGGCTACAAATTTATTGTTGCTCCCAGCTGCACTGGCTACAAATTTATTGTTTCTCCACTCAAAGAAATAGTCCCATAACAGCTTCTAATGTACAAGGAAAGCGTTTTACGAAACCTTTTTGTATTCCCAGAAAAGCATTTGCTTTAAACTCCTGATCTGAAAAGTATCTGCGAAAAACCTGTCACAGGAGACACAGATTCCATTCAAGGGATGTTTTCTCTACTTCAGTTTCCAATACATGAAAGGGAAATATTGCTTCATCTCCCATCTGAAATAGCAAAGTAGTCTACCGCCGGTATGGTGCAGCGATTTTAGGGCTTTGATGAGTTGCGAAACTTGAAACCGCGAAACTGTCGTCTAAAAAACGCAACTTTCTACCTGCTAAATATTCAGATATGTATGCAATCATAAAACTTACATTAGAATTACAGCAAAATAATAATATTTCATTTTTAGATGTACTGGTGATGAAACAGAAAGTTACCTTGCATATAAAATATATAACAAAAGAAACGCATGTACCTGCATTAATATCATATGATTCATAATATCTTGATATACAAAACACCAGGGCTTCATATGATTTACTTACAAGACCTTTCACGCATACTAGTCATTAAACATACCGAGAAATACAGATAAACAGTATTAATAAAGAGAATTGCACTACAATTTGGATATCTTAAGCAATGCATTAATAATTTGATTAAAACATTTAAAAATAAAAGGGAAATAAAAAGGAAGGATAGGGCAAATGGGAAAAGTATGAAAACGACTTTACAGCAAGAAACTACAAGGCTTAGGCACCTGGGATCAATTGATTATGAACCACCATTAGTTAATATATTGAGCAATGAGTGTAAACTATTTGATATCGGATTTCGTGTCAACAAGAGAAACATTTTTAGGCCTTAAGAAAGACCGGGACCTGGTACACAAGCACAATAGATATGGCATTTACAGCATTTCACTTAAAGCAACTGATCCCGATGGCATGGACCTGGAGTACATCGGTTGTACTTCACGAACTTTGAATACCCGAGTTAAAGAGCACACGTACAATATTAGAGTAGGTGCTTTGAACATAGCCCTATCCCGACTAGTTGGTTCTGGAACACATCTTCCCATACGGTTAGAAGCGGAGATCTGTGCCACCCCTAAAACGAGGTCTCACTTGACTATTACAGAAAGTTGGTTTATTTTATGGAAGGGACCTGTATGCGGTAATGGAGAAATGGTTCTGTACACACATTTATATTCGTGCCAGATATTGCTGTGTACGGACTGAACTGTGTGAGGGTGCGATATTGTTCAAAATGTATCATAACTCGTTTTGGAACTCAGGACTGAAACAAACAACCCTTTTCGACAATCCTAACAAAATGGATGTGCAAGCATTGCCAGTGGCATTTGTACCTTCGGGAATAACTCGTGCTGCAAAATCCCTTGCCGTCGTAAATGCACACAAGCATCGTCTTGAATTTTATAGCCTTAGTTTCTTTTCTCTTGGTGACCGAGGCGACTCCCATTGAGCATTCTGCCTCTTTGCCTCAGAATCATAAAGAAAACATCATGTATCATTACCTGCCAGAATGCTTCTGAGAAAATTTTGCATTGGTTTTCCAGTCTCCAAAATGTGTTATTCTTACTCCACACCTTCATCTTTCTGGTCGACTGAAAAATCATGTAGAACACAACAAGCATAAATTATTTCCCTCAAATCTAGCACTCAAATTTCACAAATCCTCTCCTTATTCACACTGAGCTCACATTCCAGCGTCCTCAAGGTAACAAAACGATCACTTTTAATCATTTCGCGAACTTTCTCAATAAGTTCAGACGAGCGCACTGAAATCGTTCGTACGAGCATTTCGTGATTTTCTAAATTTTTCTACGCAGCAATGAAACATAAAATACGGAATAAATCAACTATGTTTCTTTCCCCTCTCCCTATTATTTACGATGGTGTCCAAATGTCTAGATAGGTCTGCAGTGCCATTCTTGAGAAAAAACGTGCTAGTTTTGCTGCGAAGTTATCACCAAGGAAATTCTGGAGATCAACGTCATTGTTGAACGTTCTGCCACGGAGTGCATTCGACAGGGATCAAAACAGGTGATTGTCTGAAGGGGCGACATTGAGCGACATAGCACTCGAATATTTGTGCACGAGATAGGCAATCTGCCAAACGTACAACACCCAAAAATTAAATTGTTCAAAAGCAGTTTTACCTATTTTCAAACAGAACCAGATATTTCCACTCTCCTCCATCACAGGGTTGTGGCGATGTTCTTCCACTGAAGGACGTCATACACAGCATAAATAATCATCTGCATAATTCTTAAGCAAAAACTGTCGCCACAGCCTACCTGAGAAATCATTTATGAAAAAAAAATTATGCTTTACCGTCTCATGTATTTTACTGGGATTGTTTAAATAAACATCAATCTTATTACTTAATTGCTGCCCTTTTTTTGTTTGAGAGTTTAACGACCACCGTGATCAACTCAATGGGCTATAAGCAGTCGCTCGTCCCTAATTTAGGGCCACTGACTCCAGGGAAGAGCTAGATCCAATGCCGTAAGACAAGCACAACATCCATGTCCCACAGGGATTCGAACCAGGACCCATCTCGGACGAATAATCAGAAGCCATCGCTTATACCACTGCGCCACCGGGTCTTGCTGCACTTCGTAAGAAATATTTGGCGATTTTTAAGGGAGTTTTTCGATGCGTAATTAAAGTAACATAATGTAGAATACAGAAATGTGCACTTACATTGCTGAAAATTTATGACATTTCAATCCGTTATCACAGTGTGTTACGTTGAAGAGAAATAATTTCAAACCAAATTTCAGATACATGTTTTACGAAACGGACAAACAGTTTACCGATTATGAAGCATAATGTATCGATGGGAAAGTGTGTCCGAAAATGTGAAAGTCTGCCGCGGAGTAGTTAACGTTCGAACTTATTGCGGGCACTACACAAGGGTCATTCGAAGAATATTAAGTCAGCGGATATAGCAAAATGAATAGGTTTACAGCGGCAGCGTCGACAAAAGCGTAGGTGGCGCCACTGTAGTTATGACGCAGCGAAATGTGACGCAGTGATCAACCACGACAGAACCAGTTGGCCTTTGAACAGGAATTCGTGCAGGTGTTCAGTCTAACCAGAACATACGCACAAAGGCTATGACTTGTACCATGGAATTGGTAGCCTGTCACAATGGACGTCCCTATCGTATCACCTTGCTGACTGCAAAGTACTGAAAGATTAGGCTGCAGTTTGGAAATGCCAACTGAAACTGCAATATGGAGGAATGAAAACAAGCGGTGGATCTGTAGAATCACTTTTTGGATTCTACCATTGAGACAGAATAGTGAGCGTGTAGCGCAAATTACACGAAACGACGAACGCAACTTCGGAAATGGGATAATGCACATATGCGGAAGTCGTGCATTTACATGAGCTTGCTTAACAATTCTTGTAGCCATCCAAACCACCGCCCCTAACATTAGATATACGAACATTAATATTTCGGCCAATAATCGATACCCGTTCGGAAGGATTCCCTTTTCCCACCGTCTTACAAATGGAAACAATCACTCGTCATACTTCCAGACTGGCGAGCACATGGCTCCATGAGCATTCAAGTGAGTGCACCTCAGTCGAATTGCCTCATCTATCGGGAGCTTTCAAACCCAATTATGAATTTTTGCAACGAATTTTAAATATCTGTTGGAGCTCTTCAAACTCCACCGAGAGCTGTGGATGATTTTCGAAACCAGATGCTTGCGCTTCGTAAACAGCAATTCCACCTCCGTGTTTTCATTACTTGACTTCTTCCCGAGAGGGCAAAAGGTGAAGCGACATATCATTAAGTACGTGTATGTACAGCAAAGTGTAAAAGTTCGTTATATGAGAATACAAACCCAATAACAATTGGAAAGGGAGTGAGACAATCTCACACCAAATCTACTAAGCACTTTAAAATTTCATTGCAAAATATCTTTCAATCGTTGAACTGAGGAAGCAAAGGGATAAATATCAGTGGATATTATTTAACTAATCTTCGTTTATTATTTAACTAATCTTCGTTTTGCTCATGACGTAGTCATTTTTGCAGCTGCCCGTTCAGAACTGCAGAATATGATTCAGAAACTTGCTGACAAGAGTAAAGAAGAGGGATTTAAAATGAATTTTTAGAAGTCGTAAGTGACGTACAATGCTTTTTTAAGAATTTTCCTGTATATTGTTCATGATGTTTCATTAACACTATTCTCGTCAACAAAACCATGTGTATGCGCATTTAGAAACCTTGAAAAGTTATTTCGAAGAAAGGAAATTTCTATGGAGCCTACTTGTAGTATTATATCGGAAAACTTTGAAATTTATATAAAAAAAACTTTTAGTGAAAATCCTGATAGCTCGGGAATACTCTTGATTTAGTAAAAAGGTGGAAATCCGCAAGTATCTACGCAAAACCAAAGATAAAAGTAAATTAATACAGACATTTAACGTGGACCAGGAACATCAAACAAAGATCTTCGTTCTTTCCACGTTTATAAGTGAGTCAGGTAAAAATTCTCATCGGCCGCCACCGGGAGGGTTCGACTCCCGGTGGCGGCCAATGAGAATTTTTCCGTGACTCACTTATAAACGTGGAAAGAGCGAAGAACTTTGTTTGATAAAAGTAAATATTCAAAAGCAAACAGAAAAGTAAATATTCAAAACCAAACATACTGTATGTCATTTTTGATCTCAGACTACAATCTTGTGACGATTAGAAATATATTAAGATAATACAACGTAGTTTGTCACAAATGTTTTTTTAAAGTCGACCATGGTTTTGCTGGGTATTGACCTGCGGTAACAATGGGCTTTACTGATATTTTCTTCACGTTGTTTTATAGTATGTTCACTTAATGACCTAAGTAAAGGTGAATCTCCTCAGAATATTTTCATATGAACACTGAGAGGTTTTGCTATGAACTCTGCAGTATTTACGTACGCTATAAAGCTTCTGAACCTGTTGAAACAAATGGTGGCAGGTTCGTCTTTGTATGTGTCAACAGACGATGGATTATTTGCTAACTGAATGGATGGCAGTTTTCTATCCAAAAATGGAGCAGGCTTTAAGAAAACTATCGCTTTAAACAGATGCCCTGTCAAATCCAAAAATTCAGCTTTGGAGAATGTGACCGTCCTATGGTAATAATATCTTGTGTGCTACAAACAAAACCAATCTATTACCTTTGTACAACAAAAACTGATAAACCAGGAAAAGTGTAAAGCTGTGTATCCTGCAGGTAAAAACGAAATACGTGGTGTGTATTTCAGAAGAGCGTCCACAGGGATTGGGACTCTGTTTCTGATAATACTCTGTGGTATGCACCCTTGGGAGGATTAAAAAGCTGCTGCTGCGTACCACGAAACAAATTTAGCACATCTCAATATAAGCACAAGGCTTAGCTGTAATTTTAAAAAAAAAGAAAAGTCGCTTTACACTTTGCGTTCGATTAATTTACTAGTGTATCTATAAGTCATGTATATGAAGTACCATTACAATTTTAGTAGAAGGCTGCAAATGTATAGAGAGCGGAAATCCATTTTCTTCATAATTTAATATGTTACCAATATCTTCCAATTTATAACAATAAAAGCATGAATTACAGCTTGCAATGATGGTAACAAGCGTCAGTGGTACAAGATTCTGGGAGTAATTAGAAAAACAACAATCATTGTGCCAAATTTTGAAAAGCAGAAATACTCTTTGACAGACAGATGCATGACAATAAGTTTGTTCTTAAAAAACAACTAACTTATCTATACAATACAAATTTAATAGATGTGAATCCGTTTATTTGTACATATGGCATGGCTGGTAAGTCAGATCATATCAGAAACTTGAAAATCCGTCGTCCTAGAACGGGAACCGAACCCGTGTCTACCGAATAGCGCCCGAGTATGAAATTTTCAGGTTTTCGGATATTATCTGAATTAACATCCATGTCATATTTAAACCAATAAACGTATTCACATCTTCAAAATATATATAGTATAATGGTGTAATCCCGTATTTCATTTCATTCATTGATATTTTGCTCCTCCGGTCAAACAGGGTAATGAATTCAAAACTTCCAGTTTCGCTATATATAAGAATGACGGTTGCTTAGACTAGCGAATCCTGTTATGATTATATTCAAATTCATCGGAAACTTGGTTGTTCTAGCTGGTGTAGTGTTTAGCATAATCGGGCGCTATACGGAAGGCGCGGAGTGTAAACCCGCCCCAGGAATACGAATTTTTTCAAGTTTTACGATATTATCTCACTTAACATCTACGTCATATCTAAACCAATCAACGGATGCACGACCTTGCACAAATTTTCCAAATCTGTATATTACAATGGCGCATTCCACAGCATTCGTTGATATTTCATTGAACATCTATAATTAATTCTGTTTCAGATGATTAAAATTTGTGTGATCACAACTCAGTTAAGAAAAATTATTCATACCCAGCGTCCGCAAATTACAGTTGTGGAAAATACCAACCATCCTGAATTCAAATATAACTTCAATGTGCATCGGTACGTCACAGTTGTGCACTCACTAACCGGCGTAGAATACGACAGTTATGCGACCGTATTTCACCTTCCAGAGTAACATTCTGGGCTCCATCAACTACCTCTTCCTAGTCCCGTAACGCGGAAGTGAAGACGAGCTGCGTCCTGGATGTTGAAGACATTTCATCACGGTTGCTCATGGAATCTGCATCTTCCCAGAATCCTAATTTGCAAAAAATCTAGAATCTGGTTATCCAGAATCCTGATGGGCCCCTTGTAGTCCAATTTGAAGTTACCTCAAACAAAGGACCCATTTCCTCGTAAGTGAAATACCACCATAAGATCAAAGATTCTACTCCATGTTAAACCGGAACGTGAACACAATCCTCCTGCAAGGCTACACGCGATTTACGAGGTACTCTTAGTTCAGCATCATTCCAGTGTATATACAGAATAATCTTACTTAATGTGAAAAGTTTATGTACATAATAAAGTTATTAGGTGAAAAATTAATATTAGTTTTATTGAAGCAAAATTTTGTACAATGGTTGGTGCACAAACGTACTTTGGGATTATTCAATGAACCCACTGCTGGAGGAGATGACGGCCTCAATGTTTGAGCGGAATCAGTTTCAGGTTTTGGCACACGAGTCTTGTTCATGTGGACCATGACAATTACGATGGCACGACGGACGCACTCAACTATGTTTCGGGTAATGTTTCTTGGTCTCTTTCAAATCTTCTTCTTCTTCTAACACATTTTACTGTCAATCGTGGACACAGATATCCCTCATCTCTCTCCAAATATTTCTGTCTTGCGTGTGTCATTTCCACAGCTTCCTTACAGATTTGTATATATCAACCATGCATCTTCTCTCTGGTCTTCCAACTATTCTTTTTCATTTTATGACATCCATTCTGCAACACATTTTGTCCATCCATTATTTTCTGTTTTTGTTATATGGCCAGCCAATTTCCTTTTAAATTATGTATCGTTTCACTTATGTCCAAAAATCTTGTTCTCGATCTTATATCTGTATTCCTTATTTTACTTTGAAGTCTCACATTTAGGGCAGTTATGTGCATGATGAGATTTTTACAATTTGTCTAAGATGTTTCTCTTGACTGGCGAAGTTTCAACGCCGTATGCCATAAAGGGCATTATCCATTGATTGAAAAGTTTTGGTCTCCTTTCCGGCTTCATTTTACAGAACATAATCATCTTTACCTTCCCCAAAGCTATCCACACCCCCTTTTTTTTCTTCCGTCAATTTCTTCCATAATTTCCTGTTTCTTGGTGGATATTAATCTTCCTACATACACTGGCAGAAAGTGAAAAAATAACACCAAGAAGGAGACGTCTGATACCAACGAAATTTATGCAGCATAATAACGGAATACACCGGATAACGTGATCAAAACATTATGGCAAAATACAGCTGTATTTGCTGGTAAACTGAAAAATAACATTTTCATGTAACATGGTTAGTACGAGGTTGAACCGCCATGAACTGCGTCACACTGTGCAATTCTGGCATGGAGTCTGTCGTACAGATGTTTAATGTAAGTTTGGGGTATTGAGTTCCAAGCATCCTCAACCTTGACGCGTAAATCAGGGATAGTCATGGCTGGCTGTGGAGACCGGATAAGTCGTTGTCCCATATACTCCCACACGTGCTCAATGGGGGACAAATCCGGTGAACGTGCAGGCCATGAAAGTTGTCTCATACACTGAAGATCATGTTGCGTTGCACGTGTCATGTATGGCCGTGCGTTATCTTGCTGGAAAACACCACGATGGACCGACCTTACAAATGGCGCAACAACGGGCTGAATGATGTTGTTGATGTAGGAGGTGCTGTTTAACGTACCCGGTACAAACACTAGTTGTGTACGGTAGTGATAGCTGATCGCTCCCCACACCAGGAGATCAGGTGTAGGCCCTGTGTATCGCTGGCTGATGCAAGAAGGGTGGAGACGCTCCCCTATGCGTCTGCGAACACGCATACGGCCATCGGAGGCTCCCAAGCAGAATCTGCTTTCTTCGCTGAACACGACATATTGCCATTGTGTTCTCCAGTGCAGACGTTGGCGTCACCACTGCAGCCGTTTCTGACGGTGGGCTGGGGTCAGAGGTACACATGCTAGAGGCACACGTGCACGTAGTCCTGCATCCAGTAGATGGTTGCGGATTGTTCGCACAGTCACCTCAGTTACAACGGCAGCTCAGATTTGCGTCGCAGGGGATCTTCTGCTTGACAACGCCGCTCTTCTTATGCGTCGATTGGTCCGCTTATCAGTCCGACTGTTACTCCCGGTTCCACGTCTTCTCGTGTAGGAATGTTCCTCGGACCATCTGTGCCACCATCGTACCACCACCGATACTTCCCGTCAAATTCACTCCGCAATACGACGATACGACCACCCGGCCTCGCGGAGTCCGACTAGACGACCTCGCCCAAAGTCCGATAACTCCTTAAATCGTACACGGCTTCCATGTCCAGGCATTGCAGCTTCTTCAGGGTCTTCGCACGTGTCCGTACGCCGACGACTGATTACATTCACTTCGCTGTACTCCTTAAATACCACCGAGAATATTAGCATACTTAGCCATGGTGTGGCGTAAGCGCTAACCGGTTGGTCCCGAATTTAATATCAAAGCTACGTAATCTTGACCCCATTAACATATCTAAATTTCATGATCGTCCGCCAATTCCTTCTTGGTGTTATTTTTTCACTTTCCGGCAATGTATTTCATTGTAAAGCCATCAGTGATGTAAATTCTATGCCGTGTGTTTACATTGACACTTAGAAATTGATACGAATTCAAAGGTTGCGATTTTCAGTTAACGTGACACAGGTCCAGTGTGTTTGTGTATTAATTTCACATGATTCCGAGTTAAGGGGCTTCACTATTTTCCCTCTCTGAAAAAAGAAGTGAAGAGTATGGGTTCCCAGAAAATCCCTGAATGAAGTTCGGAGTTACAAGAAAAGGATATACAGGGTGATCAGAATCGACCGAACAATAAACCTACCGGACGATTCCTTGTGGAGTAACAAGCCGTAAACCATCGTCCGTTGTCCGATTGGACGTCGCAGTCCGGAGATATACGCACCGAAATATTCGTGACGTCACATCCGGTAATTCACATGCTCGTTAAAAAGCGACATTCATAGTTATACAGACGCACGTATCCCTAGGTGGCGCAGTGGTCTAAGGCGAGGGCTTCTGATCATTTGCCCGAAAGGGGTCAGGGTTCGAATCCCGGTGAAGCATGGATGTTGTGTTTTTCACCGGCACTGACTCTCTCCCTTTCCTGGAACCAGTGGTCCTAAACTCACGACGGGCAACTACGTATAGCCCACTGAATTGCTCACGGTAGTCGTTAAACCTCCAATTAAAAAAAGGGGAAAAAAGGCAATCAACATTTAAAAATAGGGCACGGGGTGGGTATGCAAATTCGAAGAACGTGGTAGTCTTGTCGCATGGCCCGCTAGATCACCGGATATTAACCCATTGGTCTTCTTCAACTGGGGTCATCTAAAGGAACTGGTATGTCGACGGCCTGTCAACAGCCTGCGCGACCTAGTTGCCATCTTACACGCGACCCTCACAAATCTAACCCCTGCTATGCTGCAACGCGTGCAGATGTTATTCCTCGGCGGGCTGCGGCCTGTTCCACACTACAAGGTGGTCATTTTGAACACATGTTGTAATCTGACACGAATCCACGTGTTTTATCACTTGTGTTGTTGTGGTACACATCAATAAATTACATGTTTTCTGTCAAAGTGATTTGGTAAGTTATTTCTGATGTCTGTATTCTTACCGGATGTGAAGTCACGCACTTTCGGCGCGTATATCTCCGGAATACGACGTCCGATCGGACAACGGACAACCGCTTTCGACTTCTGTCTTCACACGGAATCGTCCGGTGGGTTTATTGTGCGGTCGATTCTGATTATCCTGTATGTAATGAGCACGAGTAATGACTATATCGGAAGGGGTTTGGTCTCATTGCTGTCGTTATATGTAAGCAGTCACAAAAATTATACTTTCATGGGAAGCACTTTTTGTTTCGTAGAATGACATCTAAATAGGCTAAAGGTAAAGAAATGCAACATATAAACACCAAAATCGAATGCAGTTTTGCATAAATTTTATCTTGCCTAATTTTCTCTGATTTGCGCATAGTGCTCTATGGCATTCAAATATTACCACCCTACTCTAGTCCTTGTCTTTGCTAAAAGTTTCAACATTAAATTCTCCGGGCTACAACTCAAAATGTTATGTAATTTGTTTAAAATATAACATTAATAAATTCAGCTGTATATAAGTGTTGTATCTTCATTTCACTTGCTTTTAATTTTTTAGTGAATATGGCATTTTGCCAAAAGAAAACTATTAAGTTTAGGTTTTTCAAATTTCTTTGTTAATAATTTTATGATAATTGCTCTATGCATATGAAAATAGTTTTGAGAATGGGATATTTTTAATGTCATTCGGCTCTAAGCTGGGAAACCTTACCAGATTTCTGCTCATCGAAATACAGCACAACTGAGAGAACTAGGTATACGAGGTCTTATCTTTGATGCCTGATCTCGGAGAGATTGGCAACAAGTCCGTGTAGCTGTCCACGAAGGTTATGGCATGGATAATGACGTGGGCCTATATCAATTTATAAGTCACTGTTGAAATTAAGAGGAAAACATATTTTTATATCTGTGACAATGGGGAGCAGTAGATTCGGTCTTACAACGCCTTGTCTCTACCAAAAAAATCATATAAAATATTAATAAAGAAAACCTGATCACGAAATACTGCAAAAAACGTTAAGTTAAACGATGATGGAAAAAGAAAATTTTATTTTCAGGAGTTAAGACATGCCTCATGATTAACAGGACACAAACTATTATTTTTCATCTAAATTGCATTCACCACTCACATGCACATTTGAAATGTATAAATATTAGTTCTCCTCCTTTCTGTTTAAACAAAAACTGCCTTCTCTCAGTATTTTTAAACAGAAATAATGACAAATAACCTTACTGCGCATCACCGTCATGCGACTGCATTTCCGGGGTTACACTGTGCGAATTTTGGAACAGTATTTAACACCATTGTGCAGATATTTCATCTGTTTGCTCAACTGTAAATTACAACCATCCCATCGCCGATTTTAAGCCGGATTGATAGCAGAAACCCATTTCATTTACGGACTGAGAAAACTTATTTTGTTACGCAGTTTCAATTCCTTCAATTCAGAGAAAGATCAAATACTCAAGAACCGAAGGTTCAAATTTTTATGATAAGAATCAATAGCTCAACCGTGACTTTGGATTTCTTGCCTCTTAACAAGATTTAGTTGCCTGTACGATCGCTGATTGCAGCTCTATAAGACGGGAAAAAGTGACGTCGTAAGTCCAGACGCATTTGAAATTCAGAAGGAACAGGTATTCCTTTGGAAATATTATAATGCGAAGTTGTTGAAATAAAAATTGTAGATTACATGCGTTGTCTTTGGATGAAAGCTAAACGATAAACGATGCTATGTTTAAACCATGCTGAAATTCTAATTGTTTCTCTGGCGAGAAAAGAATATAGCGGAAGGTAATTTTTATTTTAGTTAAGGGGAGGATAAATATGGATGTATATTATTGCAACATCATTTTTTAGTGTATAAATTTATTTATTTTATTTATTTATCCTGCTCTTGTTGTACTGAAATCACCATGAACTGGAATTTGTCATGCTGCTGTCACCTAATTAGTTGTATTATTGGAGGTACATGAGCAGTATTTCTTAAAGGCATATTTTTCTTAGTTTGGTGTTTTGTCTGTTTTGCTGCGGTTACCGGCGCTTCTGGAGCAGCCCTTTGAAAAGCAAGTAAATCCTTTAGTTTGACTGTCATTGCTTTCGCATTGGTTACCTTACGCTTCTTGAGTCTCCCTTTGCCAAGCAAGTGGAATCCAATGAGTGTTAGCTGAAAAGAAAATATGTGTATCATAAGGAAGCAATGGAAATGTCAGAAAGCACGGGAAAACTTAAGGAGCTAAGTATTGTATCAGGATGTGGTTTCTCCTATAAACTTCGAATTAAATACCGGCGGAAAACACTTTGAAATAATGGAAACTGAGCAGAGGGCAGAGACAACGCGAAACATTCATATCATGATCAGAGCTGGGCAATGCAGATCACACGTGAGAGGAATTCAATTCGAGAAATCATGTTTCTATGTTTTTTCTAGCACATTTTGGAAATATAGGAATGGATACATTGGCATTCTTGTCTTAAGATTAAGCTGATAAAGATTCAACACAAAAATCAATAAAAACATTCATTCCGTGACTTTGCATATTAAGTGCAGTGATATCCACTAACTCTAAATAATTAGATACTATAACGATACAGCTGTGGTTCATCTGTGATACTTTATATTAGTATATAGGAACTTAAACGTAGAGATAATAGTCTTACAGCTTTCATCACAGAGGATATTTAATGGAACTATTCACAAGAAAAAATGATAGATTTATCTAATCTAAAGCAGTACCATTTTCCGAGAAAAAAATTGAATATTGAATTCCATTTTTAAGTTTTTACAGATTTTTCCAAGAATTTATTAAGTAAAAATCTCTCTGTACAAAGTTCAAATTTTGTTGTATCATCGGTATCAGAAAAATGTTTTCGTGCTGTCTATCTTGATTCTGTTTGGAGCATTATATAGCAAATTTATTTTAATCTAACAATGCAGTTTCATTCGCAAAGCGGAACGCTATTGAAATCTGCTTCCTTCCCAAAATCCTCGGAACAGTGAAATATTTAATTGGGTTTATTTTTCATTTTTAACTGAGATCCATGTATGAAATATAATTGCAGTTGCATTGTTGCAGTTTCAGAAAGAAAGGAAAGTTAAAACTGTACCAAATTTGCAATGCATTAAACATCTTAAAGCATAACCAAAGAAACTGAAAAAGGAAAATAAAAAAATGTCAGCTCAGTAACATTCGTTTTTGTGAAACCAATACAGTTTTAATAAAGGAAAACATGATTTTTGGCTTAAATTTTACTTTTAACCATTGGTTCAACTGGGTCCCGCAGTCGTATGCCTTCCTTATACAGTAAGAATAATATTACCTTTACCACTCCTGAATCTTTGATCCTAAATAATATCTAAATTTTGAACTGCTCTAAAGCAAAGAATAATTTCCTCTTAAAATGTACCTTCTTGTTTGCCTTTAGAAAGTATGAAACGACTTTTTCTCGCTTTTACTAAATGTTGCTTACACTTTTGCAGTTTCTCTAACTCGGTGTTGTGTTTTGCACGTCAATTCTAGGATATGTGGTATCGTTCATTGGTTGATACTTTTCAGTATGAATTAAATCAAAAGAAAAATTAAAAAATCAATAAAAATTGCTCATATCCTAAATATAGTTACCAAGGTAGAAGGGTTTTAACATTAGGACGCCACATTTCCCCTAATATATATAGGTAAGATATGAAACATTAAAACAAAATGCAAAAATCTTTCCTTACGTTTTTGAGAAGGAATAGCACTTTAAATATTGAAATTTTAATCTACCCACTAATACGAACGTATATCTTTATTATTTAAAAAGTGTTAAAAAGGTGTAAGGGAAAGTTAGAATAGTAGTTGTTCTTATATTTTACTCCATGGGACGACTGAGAACTCTCTATAATTTATATTTACTGAATATTTCTGAAAATTAATTCGTGATTATTTTCCTATCACGAAATCAAATACCAAAATTATTTAGTCAGCACTAATAAAATTTTACACGATGCACAACATGAACAGAAATATAAAAACCGGATTTGCTCATGCACACTGGAGTTTCATGAGGATTTATAAGTGATCAATAAATACTGTTCAGTACTTGGCGCCACATACCTGTCCTCTATTCGAGATCAACCCCGATTTTTTATACAAACAATTGTTCTTTAAATAAAATTATTCGCGGTATTATAGATGTTTCCTAAACCTGACTTTCAATAATTAAAATATAATATTTAATAAACGTAAAAATATTACGCAAAATACCCTTCTTCGCACAGGTAAATTTCTGTAGTTGTTAGTCGCTGTGGTTTTTGTTCTCCTTAGTATTTAAAAATAATGTTAGAAGTTCCCCGAACTTTTTCAAAAGTGAGGGAATTTTAGGGTAAGACTGGAATGAACGATTGATTTCATTTTTGGGGCGAAAACGCTTTATATGAGAATTTCGTTATAATATTTTCCCATTTTCATTTTTCTTTTTCTAACTTTAGGAATAACCAAAACTGAATCGTTCTAGCTTTTTGATCTTACAACACCCATCTCAGGAAAACGTTCGCCACAGTTTTTCAAAAGATTTCTAAAAGAAGAGAATTTGTTAAACTACATACGTATACAAAACTTCTCGCTCATTAACACTGGGATAATGAGGGCAAGATTGTAACTTTTGTTTTGATTTTAGCTGATTTCCACGTAAGATTAGAATACATAACGGAGTTCAGTGTTTCACATTGTGTAACCTGAAATGAAATTGATTTTGTTTTTTCTGTCTGTCTCTGAAATTCTTAATGCTGACTTAAAAGCATTTTTTTAACTCAAATATTACCAGAAAAGGTAAAATACTAATAACATAAAATCAATTAGTATATTTCAAATAAATCAAAGAATAAATATTAATTATTGTATTCTATGTTCTCAAGAATTGCATATCAATAACAGTTGTATTTACTTTACAGCAAATGTGCTGCTTAAATTAAGGTTATTTGAATACTGAATGAAGTTACTCCGGTGAAGTTTATTGGTTCTTAGGAGAAATATGTCATAATGAAAATGGCAAACCCAAATTCTTATGCGTAATTTAATGGCAAATTTAATCAAACGGTGAAAGCCCACATGTTCTCCACTGAAGCTAAAAACAAAAACAAAATACATTTTGAAACATTTCTAAATTTGATATGGATATAATTTACTGATTTATGTAAAGGTACAAAATAGAATACTCTTTGAAATGATGTAAAATTAATGCCACACCAATTAAAGTAAATGTTGAACAACAGAGAGCCTATAAAATGAAGAAATGGTAATTCATAAATTTGTACCAATTTATCATAAATCTCTTTTTTGATGTCTTATTTGGGAAAAACTGTTTCACTAAACACCTTTATTGTATTAATTTAATTAATCTATAGAATGTACATACAGTATTCCATTTCTAACAGAAATTATAAAATATCTGTTTGAAGTGGAATTTGCTGTAAGTGTACGAAATATTACCTGTTTGAAAACTGTTTGGTCTTGAATGTAAGCTGTGTGTAAACGATAGGTCTGCAAAACCGTTATTCATTTAAAAAGCTGCTTCACGTGTTCGTTGTCATCAAACGTCATCACTGGATCAGTCAATAGAAGCAAGAGAAACTAAGTCATATCCATGTTGTTGGGCCAAAGGTCGAGCTTTATCAATCAAGAAATTAACATTAAAGAAATGCACAATTGTTTCCGTATAACATAGATAGTCTGTTTTGCAGTGATTGCTTCGCTTTTGAATAGTTCAACGCTAAAAGCTAAGCAAGCACATTTAATAAATCACTAAGAAATTGTTTTAGACGATGAAAATACCATTCACCGAAGTTTCGCGTTCTCTTGTTGTAATTCTGCCTAGAAATTCTTGATGGCGACAAATCATGGAATGAGATAATTAATTTGAGATTTTTATTAATTACATTAGCTCATTGCAGTAAAAAAAAACAACAGGAAAACTTCCGATGCTCTCCCGAGTGGGAAGCTCAATAAATTTCCATTCGGTTGCGTCATAATTTGTATGTTTAAAATTGATGGATATTATCCAATCCGGATAAAATCTTAAATCTTATCTTCCTCTTATTTCAGCAAATACACTGGTAAAGAAAAAGTCAGTAATATTGTATGATATGAAGGATGCATGTATCTGATAATGCAACACTCATCGAAACGGCATCAGCGAGGATACTTAATACAAACGATAACCTGTTCGTTCATAAAAACAATTTATTGTTCAATTTCTGCAACCAACAATGTAGCACTAAAGTAAGGACAAAGGGATAAATTCTGAGAACGTCAGAAACTCTGGATTTCGGTACACGGTAACACCATCTTTCTGTCGATGAACCCCTTGACACCTACCAGTCCTGTTTGAATTGATATTATTGATGTATGGTATTTGGAGCAGTTCGTCCCATATTGCAGGCAACAAGTTACAGAGGTCAACCAGTATATTGGGGTGTAGAACAGTTTTATCCAGATGTTACTATATTGCGTCACAAATGTTGTCAACAAGACTAAGGTCACGTACCGAGCAGACCACTGTAAAGATTGAATCCCATGATTTTACAGCCCCTGAAGCACCTGTCGGGCATGGTGACTCCTTGCATTGTCATTGTAAAAACCGAGTGCATGTTCAATAACAGCGTGACGGACCTTCACAAGGGGGCACAATAATTTCGTTCTGTTACACTGAGTTATTACCGTTGCTTTAAGATCATACAAGGACGTTTGACTATTAAAACACACTCCTGCCCAGACCAGAATTGTTTCCGCTGGTAAGGTTGGACCGACTGCAGAAAGTGTTTTTGCATTTGTGTGCCTGATCACCTCCTCATGTGTCCCGGATAAAGAGAGAAACGGGATTCGTCTGTGAAAAATATGTGATGCTACACTGCATTCTATGACATGTACTCTTGGACCCAGGTGCCTCTTTGACTAGGTTTATCTTATCAATGCTAAGCATATCAGTGTGCACCTCGCCCTGAGTCCGCCCGTACGCGTAAAGACGGTGTTGTGTCGTTTGAGTGTATGCTGTGACACCAGAAGCACCTCAAAATAATTCCCACGGCTAATTGCTGATGATACTAGGCTTTCTCCGAGCACTTACGCCCAGGTGGCGAGCTTTTCCTTTGGCAGTTGTCCTGGTGCGAACACTCCTGTTAAAATGTGCAATGTTTTGTGCCATAAAAATTATGTGCGTAGCCGACTTACTATTCTTTGCGAAACTGTTAAAGCAGCAACCATATATTTCGGCCGTACATCTGCCAATAGCATACCAACAGCATTGTTTCTATTTTCATTACTTAAACATCGTAAGGACATAATTTCAAGAGAATCGCACTCTGAAGGCAACACATTGGAAAAATTTCAAGACCAAGCAGTGAAACAATACGTTTAAAAAAATGAAATCCTTTAAAAACAAAAAGTAGTGAATGCAAATATAAATATTTCCGGTAGTTTTTTATTCTTTTGAATTTCTCGTGTATTATTGGTGGTCTTCGTCTACACGCATTATTCTAAAAGTAATCACTTTCAGCCTTTTACTTAGTTGCGTTTTATCTATTTTAACGCCGGTGAATGCAATACCTTCAAGATATTACAATATGTTCAACGTACTCACTCAACGTGCTCACTCAACTATCGCATCATATTGCTTGTAATCCATTGAGTAGTATTATGAATATATCTGTATTTGAGATATAACGTAGACATTGAAGAAACATTTCTTCGCCAATTTCGACTGTAATGTTTTTTTGTTTCTAAGCGCTATGTCTTACATTATTTGATCTCTTATTATTTAGGATTTCCAGTTTTTAAAGAACCGCCTACATGCTGCTTATATTTGAACATTTGCAGCTATTATTTTATGTCTACAAAAAGAGAAAATCAGCGATGATCACAAGTTTTTTTGTCCTATTACCAGTCGCCTTAGAATGCAGTCTTCTTTGGTAGTTTTCCTTGGATACTGTCCAAAATTTCTGAATGTATGAAATTTACCTGTAAATTAATTTTATGTGACCTTGTCGGTCTTCTTTACGTATGGAAATATCTGCCTGCTTTTAATATTCAAATATAGTTTTCTCCATGGCTGTCTCTTGTATTGAAAGCTCATGAGATGGAGTTTTAAGATAAGAAATGTTCTTCCTTTTTCGGAATCTTTTGTAGAATATTTTGCCAGGAGAAATGTAATATCGTAAAATGAACAGTATGAGGTACAAAACTTAATCATTTGCTTTGCTGATAAACACTACCGTTTGAATAATGAATTCTTCCGATTGCCATAACTCTCGGTCCGTACGTTTCCTGTCAGCAAGTTTCGGAATGTCTTTTAGATCTTTCCAGTATTTGTACAAAGGAAATGCGGTGAGAATTAATTTCAGTAGTTTATAAGCATATATTTATTCCATAACAAAGTGGATATTTAATCGAAATAAAGCAAATCAACGGAGTGCTTTATTTAAATATAACGTGGACAAAAATATATCAACCTTGGAATAAACTCTAAAAGCTTTTCCCTTTCATTTATGACGTTCTGTTTTTTAACACCCATATGAATTCGTAGGTAAAAGCAATTACAATTTGGATGTGCTATATAGATTTTAATACGTTATGAATTTCAAAATTCTCCCAATCAAAGAAAATTTGATTTCATATTTCGAATTCAATGCTTGAAAACGGAGGATATTGATACCTAACAGTAGAAAACATTTTTTTGGAGAAAGTTCCATTTTACACATGAAATGTTAGGTGATATTTGGGGTACATGGAAAGGATTTTTCAAACGTTTCAAAGAAAAATAAATCTGACTATCATGAGGCTTTGCTTTAAATATTAGGATCATTATGTAGAATTCGGTAAAAAAAAAAACAAGGAAATATCCTCTATGAAACGTGCGACCTTTTCTGCATTTCCCTAAAAGCATTGCTGCCAATGATTCTTGGTTGCAATGGCAATGCTTAACACAGTGTAATTTGGTCTTAGTAAAGCAAAGCGGAAATTCGAGCTACATGTCACAGACACTAATCTAATATAGAATGAAATAAGAAAAACTCGTTTGATAATTACTTTCTATCTTACATTTGTAATATGTAGAGGTTTACCAATCGTGCCACTGTGAATATTTGAAAACCATTGGTTACTCACAAATTCTAACAAATTCAGTAATACAAAACTATTAAAGCAACTGCTTGTATATCTCCTCTTGAATGACCATCCAATACTTTTTTTCACAAATGCACTGAAAAATAGAAAGTACAAAACTATGCATTATATTTTGATCGTTCCGCTCGATTTCTCTTCCGATGCAATGATAATAACAGCATTATGCTTCCTTTATCATTCGTAATGCACTTGTGATGACGTTATGTTTAAAGCATTTCTACTTTTCTTTCTCAGTGTTTCTTAGGAATTAGAATAATGAGAAAGAAATTTCGTTTCACACTCAAACTAGTGCTTAGAATATTGGGAAAAAGGAAAATTACGTCAAGTTGTGTTTGGCTAGGTTTTTTTTTTGGTGTTTAAATGCAGTTCATAGTGTTATTTTTTTTCAACCTTAACCATGCTTCTCATAGATCCCCAAATCAACCCTCTGAGGTGTTCATTAATCAAGTGATTGGAAATTTCTGTTAGGGAAAATATTTCTATCTTCCACAGTTCACAGTAAAATATTTGAAATCTGTGATTAAAAATTTTTATAGAAAACGATTTGAAGAAATATTGTTCTTTTAGCGGTTTTGATCATTTAGTGAGTAAAGCTCTTTAACTTTAAAAAAGCCGGTCATTGTGAAACTCCATTACAAATAAATTCAAACCTTGTTCATAGCTTTTTCTAAGGCACGGCATTAATAACATATAAATGTAATAACCATATTAAGGTAATTTCAAAATGGGAAATAGTATAAAATTTACCCTTAAAGGGAGTTTAAGATGTTCCTTAATAATTATTCAAATTCGAATTGGCGATGAAATAATAAAAATGCTTTACGAGTAATAATATACTTTAACAAGCTGCAAAAATATTACAGCCTGTGAAACTAACATTCTCTTTCGAAAACTCTGGGTATAACAATCCTGGTTCTACTTAGATTGTGCGAAATTCCCAGAAAAAAGAATCTGAGAGCAGTGCTTTTAGTATGCAGCACATGAATCAACAGATATATATATATTTTTTTTTGATTGGAGGTTTAACGACCACCGTGAGCAACTCAATGGGCTATAAGCAGTCGCCCGTCCCTAATTTAGGGTCACTGGTTCTAGGGAAGGGAGAGAGCCAGTGCCGTAAGACAAACACAACATCCATGCCTCACCGGGATTCGAATCCGGACCCCGTTCGGACGAATGATCAGAGGCCATCGCTTAGACCACTGCGCCACCGGTGCGGCATATATTGTTTACTACGGAGCCTTTGTACATTCGTTTGAAACCAGAATGTTGGATATTCATGATAGATCCAGTACCTTCTGTTACTACGCCATAAAAATCGTGGAGCCAAAAAATTAGGTCATAGGTATTTATCAGTTTTTAAATAATGCATATGTGTGTGTCATGAAAAGCTTAAAATATTTTAACTATACCGAAGATAAGCAGCATATCCTTCTCTGATGGGATTAAGTTTCCACTTTGGCTGCCCTAATAAGGAACACAGCAACATTGTTTCAATTGCTTCAGAGCTGTAACTAATCGTGTTACCTACAAAGATTCAAAGAACCGTGTATTTTTGATAATCTGAAGTTCAAAATTAATGTTTAAGCGCAAAAATGATTACTTGCAACATGATCAAAAAAGCTCCAGACGGGTGAAATATTAGGATTAACGCAGAATTACGTACAAAAGTGAAAAACGTTTAAGTGAGTAACGAATAACCGAATTTCCACGGTATATCATTATTCAGTTGGTAGTATCTCATGCTCACTCACGATTGCACTTATACACAGAAACCATGTACATATCGTACAGGAAAGATACAGCAATACATTGCCATTTAAATTTCTATTCGCCGCGTTTTAATCAATATTGACGAACTCATGCCTGCCTCTGAGCTAGAAACTTTTGTTAAATACGTTTGGACCCCTTTTATCCCGAATTACAACAAGGTTGCAGTTTGGCATGAATTAAGCAAGATGTCGCAGTTTATCTACGAGTACAACATGCCAGGTATTCATCGGACAGTACTTTAATCGGCTAAGATTTGACTGAAGGAGATTTTGCTTCCAGACCTTTTCCCCAAAATGTCCCATGCATTATCAACGGGGTACACATCTTGACATCTTGACAGCCAGAAGAGACGGTGGCAATAGCTGTCATGCTTAATATACCACAGCTGAACACACCTTAGGCCAGTGTTCCGCTAACTTTTTGTATTCCCGGCACACCATAAATTATCTCAACACGGCACACCAAAATGTTTATACCCTCAAAAACGTTTGATGTGATACTATTAATATAAATACGTAATGTAATCAACCTATTATTATAATATATTATATTATATTATTAAACACAAATCGATTAGTGCATTTATTAACAATTTTAAATCTTTATTTAACTGAAGAAAATACAAGATAATACACTTTTATATTACTGAACTGCTGGCCACCCAAAATGCAACACCAAGAATGAAGCATCCGATTGGCCTGAAATTCGCAGCATGCGTAGCCCACGAAACGATGTACAAACGATTAGCATTGCAGGACATATGCAAATCATATGCTCCCGGCATGCCACCGAAAACACTATAAGAAGGGTGCACACAAGGCGGGGTGTAAATACTGGAAGTGTGTTGTGCTGCCTGACCTGTACGTGGGAAACTTCCTAATGCGTCGTCGCAGAGTATGGCAGTCATTCCAGCACGTTTCGGAGTGTGACAGAGGAAGAATAGTGGCTTATCACGACAGCGGTTAATCGTACCGAGACATCGGCGCCCGTGTGGGACAACATCCAGCCACAGTGAGGCGAATATGGATTCAGTGGGTGCACGATTGATGGACAGAACAACGTAAGCGATTGCCGCAGCCGTGGCACACCACCGAACGAGAGGACCGACATGTCGTGCGGCCGGCATTGACGGCTCGCACCGTCCCATCACGAATGGTAGCGCAGGAATTAGGTTCTGTTGCGCAACAACCTGGGTCAGCACGTACCGTTCGACGTCGTCTGCAGGAGCGAGAACTTATGGCACGGAGCCCAATGTTACGATTACCATTGACGTTACACCACCGGCAAGTGCGGCGGCAGTGGGCCGTTGAACGCCGCACCTGGACTACGGAATGGCACGACATTGTCTTCTCCGACGAATCCCGCTTCTGCCTGCAACACCATGATGATCGGATCCGCATGTGGCGGCATCGCGGCGAGAGACTGTATGCCACCTGCATTATACATCTCCATACCGGTCCGTCGCCTGGCGTTATGGTTTGTGGCGAAATTGGATATGACACCCGCACCCCTCTGGTACGCATCGCCGGTACACTCAACAGCCACCACTACATCTCCGACGTTTTGGAGACTGTAGTCCTCCCTTACCTGCAGGACCTGCCAGCTGCAACGTTTCAACAGGACAATGCGAGCCCGCACGTAGCACGCATCGCGCAACAATTCTTTACGTCCCAGTAAGTGTCACTGCTGCCGTGGCCCGCCTGTTCTTCCGATATATCGTCAATCGAACACGTCTGGTCGCTGATCGACAACCGAGTGGCTCGGCAAGCATCACCGGCGGCTACGCCTGATGAACTGTGGCAACGTGTGGAAGCAGCCTGGACCGACATACCCCAAGCCCACATCCAAAGCCTTTTTCGTTCGATGCCGCGGCGTGTAGCGGCCGTTATTGCTAGTCATGGGGGCCACACGAACTATTGATGTCTGCGTGTTCCGCAAGTCGCACGTGCCTGTAAGCTCAAAAGTTTCATCTTTGTATCTGTTGTTATGTGTCCAGTAAATCTGGATTTGCTATCTTGTGTCCTTCTCGGTATTGCATTTTGGGTGGCAAGCAGTGTATTAAAATAAATATTTTTACTCATATCTTCAATGTGATACTTGCGCCTGCTTAACTGCATAGAGGCGGCTGATCCGTGGTGGAATCGTTGACAATGCAAGTCTCATTTCTTCATTGACGGATTTGAGTCTCTCTCTTTTTGATGTTTTTATTTCAGTCAAAGTCGTGAAGCCCAGTTCACACAAATATGTTTCTGAAAATGGCAATAACACATTAACTGCCATCTTCGAGATAGCCGGGTATTCACTCCGTTTTGCAAACCTAAATGAGTTCAAAGGCACATCGAGAAGTTTTAATTTCAATGTTCTGTGTGCTTTTAAATCTGCGAGTTCCTCTTGTATATTTATCGGAAGAGATTTTGAATTCGCAACGATTTGATCACGAACCTAGTCGAAATCTTGAACAATCTCTCCAAAATACTTCTTGAACTTCGGCTGAAAGATTTCCAAATATTCTTTAATTAAGTCCGTCACCACGTTATTACCGTCAGCAAGTGGCCGTACAGTCAGGAACATCTGAAACGACCCATTTTCGAATCTGTGTATCCGCAAATTCAGGTAATTCACAAAACCTTCAATCTTATCCATACTAGTCAGAATATTTTCTTTCCTACCTTGCATTTTTCTGTTCAGCTAATTCAAGTGTACGAAAATATCGGAACGATATGCCAACGTACATACCCATTCAGTCAAAAATGCATGTACCTCCCGTTTAAGTTCAAATACATATTGGCGTTAACACTTTTCCTCGTGATAACGACCGTACTTCTGTATGTAGCAGGAGTGTAATGTGTTCTGATCCCATTTCCTGACCAAAAACGGAAAAATGTTGCAAATTTAGGCGTTGCGATGTGATGAGGTTCACGCCTTTTACTATTTCATGCAGCTCAACTTTCAGAAAAGATGTCGGAGACGTAGTAACAATGGCTTCGCGGTGAATGATATAATGATCGCATCGTATGTTAGGATTTACTTCGTGTACTTTAGCTACAAATTCTTTCACTCGACCTGTCATAGAAGCGGCTCCGTCTGTACAAACACTAATGCAATCCTTCCATATTAATTCAGTTTGGAGCTCATATTCATTAGTCACGCGAAATATTTCTTTACCGATGGCTCGCTCGGGAAGTTCTTTGGAAAAACAGAAATTAGTTACAATTACATCTCCATCAATGTACCGAATGAAGGCAAGAAATTGTGCATGACCACTGATATCCGGTGGATTCGTCAATCTGAAGTGATAATTTCTGACTACTGCTGATTTCCAACTTCATAATGTCTTCAGTGTCACTGGACATGCCACTAACTCGGCGACTGATAGTGTCAGCAGAGAGAAGCATTTTGAAATTTCACTAGCAGCTTCTGAACCCAGGACTATTTTCACCATCTCTTTACAAGCAAGCATTAACAAAGTTTCATCTATTGTGTGTGGTATTTTGGCCTTTACGATAAGTTCGGCTACTTTATATCTAGCTTCCAACACTTTTTCCGAAACACATACTGTCGCAGTCACGAATGTTGTTGTTTTTGTTTTGTTCCAACAGCCGACGTAAATAATTGATGTATTTGCTTGACAGAGAAGAATGTCTTGTCGACAAATGTCGTTTCAATTTGCTGGGAACAATCGCTTCATTACTGAGTTTTTCACCACAAACGATACACTCGGGGGTTTGGGAACGTTTTATCACCACACCAAACACAACTGTAAGATAAATAATTATCACTATACTGCCGGTGCACTCATTTTTGTTTCTTTTTTCGGGTTCAATGCTTTCACTACTTGCATTCGTGGACGGAACACTCCGTATAAGGAACTTGTCCGTCTTGAAAAAATAAATTAGTTAAACAGTAAAAGAAAATAGCAAGACTGACAAACAATCACAATTCTCGGACTACTTAAGAGCACAGTTGTGATAGAACTGAAAAATTGAAAGACGAGGGGCTTATACTCTTTAAAGAAAAGAAAGGAAACGTATACCGAGTTATTTAAAATAAGGTCTAACAATGAGTGGTTCCATCGGTACCAGATAAAAGTAATAAAGTTGAAGAAACACTAACAAACAGGGCCAAATACCAAAACAACGTAATAAAATAATAAAAGACGGGGAAAGTTTTGCGAATCCCCGCACTTTTAAGGAAAAGCGAGCACAGAACATGCGGCAAGTATAACAAAGCCACATAGCACAGCGGTAGAGCTAGACATACAAATATACCAATAAGCAAAACTACGATATAGCAACTACTGTGAGTAAAAAATTAACATATAATTTCTTAGAATACATAAAAATTCGCGGCATGTAATAAAGAATAAACCAGCATCATCTTATTCAATCAGAGAAGCGACAGAAAATGAAATACAAGCATATGAAACAGAGTAACGGGGATAAAATTAAAAAAAATTCTTATAATACGATAACAAGTAAACGTTTGCGTCCCACCGTTCCCCTTGTTCAGGCACACAGGTTGCGCAACACTGCCTTGGGCGGTAATCAGTAGTATTGACGTGCATGAAACACCATTTACCTGCTAAATAAGAAGTCATTATTACAAGATGGACTTTATGACAAACAAAGTTAAGATGCCCTTTGAGGACACCAGATATACCAGTTTATACATGCTTGCCACAAAAAGAATAAAAATTAATGTTTTTTTTTTCATGGAAAATTAATTCGTTTTTCGCCGCTCCAACGGAGAATGTTCTTCAATAAGGAAAAGCGAGGACAATTAATGTTTCATTATCTTCACTTGGAGAGATGAAATTCCGCCCGCTTCACGCAGTAAATCGAAAGACCGCAGTAGCTAAGGTATCAGTTGTAGTCTGTGGCAATCAGCCAAATTCTTGGATATATTTTTTCTTATTTTATAAATTTTGGGATCGCAGTTTAATGATCACTGCGAGCAACGCAATGGGTTAACAGAGAAGTCACTCGTCCTTAAAGTAGGGCCACTGGTTCCAGGGAAGGAAGGGAGATAGCGCCATAAGAACAACACAACATGCATGCCTCACGGGGAATCGAAACAGGATCCATCTCGGACGATAGTTTAGAAGCCATAGCTTAGACCTCTGAGCTACCGGGTTTGCTCTTGGAAGTGCATTCTTCATATTAACAAAATAAAAAGTGCAATCTTCCACAATAATTTGTGGTCAGAAAAATTTACATTTTGTTACAGGAACATTTAGGAAAACATTTCGAGTTGTAGCACCTGAAATTCACATTTCTTGAACTATCAACATTAACTTTCAAACGCAATTTGTAATGTTCAAAAATATTTTTACGAATAACACTATTAAAATTAAATGCTATAATCCAATGAAATGAATTTTTATAAAGAAATTTCTGCATTGGAAATCAAAAGAAAAATAGCATACTTTCCGTTATGAGACAAAAAAAATTCGTAATGAAAAAACTCTTTTTATACGAATGATGCTTTCTCTTGGGAACTCCAAATTAGTAGCACGCCAGAATATTTTCAGTTTGACATGACATTCTATTATGGGGAAAATAACCATCTTTATTATTACAGCAAGACCATTTTGCACACAGTTCGGCAAAAAAATCCAGCTCGGTCTCATGAAAGTATATTGCATTTTATAAAATATTTGTGCTTCTAAATGCAAAATACGAAAAAAAAATGGGAATGCAAATGTTAGTGGTAACATGTTTTATGCTGATTACTTCCAAATTTTTTCGTAGGCATTGGTCTTTTCGTACGCGAAGCAACAAAGGCATATTTTTAGTTCCGGAATAATTTATTCCCTGACTTCACCTCTATAAACCCAATTAAGAAATTCCTTTTCTTCCAGATACCGTTCAGAAGGAGAATACTTTGTTTGCCTTACAACTGAAAATAAAATAAATCTAGCCGCCTAGTGGATTTTAAAGTAACTTACAATTTTCTAGACATCACTTATTTCAAAAAGTGTAATTTGAAGATATTTCCTAACCTTGAATAATATATTAAAACCCCGATTTTCTGTTTGTGAAATATATACATATATTTTGTTTTCTTTAAACACCAGCATGGAAGTGAAGATCCCTTTTTATAGATTATCTTCTTATGAAGGTTATATTTTCGATATTCCTTTCATACTCTGTGCCGCTAGTTATTAATAGTGATTGTGAAAACCTTGTGCCATTCGTTGCATTAAAGACTGCGAAAACTTTCCATATTATACTAATTTAACCGTTTCTGTTTTCTTAATAATTGTGCTTTAAGAAGTCGTACTTGGCTATTCTTCCCCTATAGATTTTAGGTAGGAATCATTTTTGGCTCCTCTTCTAATATTTGGAGATTCTCAGTCTCGTAACAGAAGAAAAAAATTCATATGTTATCTTGGAAGTACGTCTCCAATTCTGCAAATCTCCTCTTGATAGGATATCTTTCCACATGCAGATCATACTATGCCATTTTTTTCACATAGCTGTCAAATTTGCATATAGGGGTTGCAAAGTAATTTCATGTTTTCCTATATATCTCATGAGATATCCTTCGATATCTCCATATCATCAGTTAAGCCCGACGGTCAGCTGCAGTAAGACTTTTATCGAACTCCGAGTGAACCACTGTTTTCACGTTGTGATCAACATTAATGATTATTAGTGAGAAGCAGTCTTAAATATAGGATGGATCCCATGGTGACGCACATGACCACACATTTTGCATACATGCTGTGTATGTGATAATTACACGCATCTGAATAAAGGCCTCTTATTCAGTAGCCGGAGTGTATATATGACGATATTCCAGGTGTTTCGTACTAAGGCCATGTCTCACAAGCTTGTGACAATGTATGTAGTATATGTTAACCATACTGCACCGCCAGTTTCCACTGCAGGTAGTGTATCCTTGCGCAAATCAACCTTAGTGTTTCCATGTTGTTTTATTGTTTTTTTCTGTGCTTTCCGGTTTACAAGAGTTTTTTTAATAAAATAAGAATATGTTAGGAACCAATTTCATCTATTGAGTTTTACAGTATTCAATTGGAAAATATTATTACATAAATAATGATCCTAATTTCATTTAACGTTGCAGTTGTTCAAGGGACGTCTTTTTCCTTTAGTGGGCGTTAGCTCATCTGGTAATGAAAAGTTAAAAATTAGCGTATTAGCTGATCATGTTTAAGAAATTTAAGTATTTCCAGAGTCACTTTTGATGTATCTTTGAAAAACAGAATGAATAATGGTGTTCCCTTTTTTTCTTCAGAGAGTGATCATATAAAGTGCATTTTCATCAAAATTATGGAAATCATATATAAAAAAAAACACCAAAATAATATTCTTTTTGTGCAGCAGAATACGTTTCTATTTTAAATTCATGTTCAAGTATTTTAAATCAAACTTCAGCAAGAAATCATGGCTGCCATAGAAATACAGACCACGTCAATCCTTTTTTGAATTCCGTACCTTATAAACCCATGGAAATTAGAAACCTAATGATCTCTTCGTGCACAGCTTAAAGTGGAGCAAAAGTAGGATCTCATTAAGATAAATAAACTTTTTAACGAGTATAAAATCTCACAAACACAACTGAAGAAACTGAAATCACATAGACATGGTAACCTACCACCCAACTGTAGTTCAAGCGTACATTGACTCGTACTATATAACATACAGCACTGAGTTGTTATTGTCATATGGTGGAACTGCATAAAGTTTCGGAATAAAAAATATCATTCCATAATCATCGCTGCAGAAAATTTCGGAAGAAACTGACCCATAACGATAAGGAATGTAAGAGAACAGAAACACCGTTCTGCTTTTTCCAACGCAATTTAATTTTGTCTCCCAAAGAACACGTGTAGGCAAACCACAATGCTCAATATGCACCATTAATTTTTGTTTTACATTGCAGGGACTTCTTAAAATACTTGTGTGGATACAAAATTCAGCTTAAACAAAAGCAATGCAGTAAAACTTCCAAATAGCGGATATCAAAAAGGAAGGGAGAACTTGGTTTTTTAGAAGTGTCCGCTATGGATAAAATCATGCTTTTTGACAGCATACATGTGCTATGTTTATAACATAAACGCGGATTAAAAGATAAGTAAATATAATCATGTGAACGCAATACATGGAACAAACTATTACGAACATTTATTAAAAAAATATCCATCCAAACCTAAGAAGCAAAATAATCAAGTATTGTTGTTTATCTACTACATTCTTGTGAATTTTTTTTCTAAATAAATTTCTAGCCAGCCACCTGAAGCTTTGAGTTCTGTGAATCCTAGTTCATTTGTGCCTTTTGACGAATTAAAGTCCCTGATAAAGGAATGTTGTTGTCTCTAGCGCGGTAAAACCATTCATAGGTAAGAGTGTCCACAGCTCAACCATCAGTTTTAGGGAAATCTCGTTAATTTTCTGTTGGTCATTACAATCTTTCCAAGATTTCACTCACTTGTGTTTTCCCAATGCCCAGTTATTTTCTAAAACGCTCACTCTTAATCTTTCCCTTTCACTCAGCTCCGCTATTTAAAAATTTTTTTTTACGATTAGCCTTGTTTTTTTAGAGTAAAGCGCGTACGTTTGTGCGAAATTTTAAAATCGATGTATGAGAAATATTGGCTTCACAGCTTGCTTCATGAGAAAAACTTACATGATTATTGCAAACAAATGTGCGTTCTAGTCATCTGGACTTGAAATTGATCACTGTGCACTGACCCTTGACCTTACCAAAGAGCAAAAGGTGAGTCCCTTCTACTTGGTCCCTTCCACCTATATCTGAACTGTGTTTCAATCCGATTACCGCTCCCAAATTAGCCGACCCTGGGCGCTTGTCCCCGTTTCTCAGGTTTCGATAACATTGGGAGCACGTGATGAGCTACAAGACATTTTCTCCTGGGCAGATGTACTGTACGTATGCAAAGAGAGAGTCGGACTGTCTCGTTAGCACTAACGCTAATCTATTTTCCAGCGATTTCGACCACTTACCCAAAAGGGAAAAATAACAAAAAGGAAAGATTTTGCGAGTTTGGGCTAATCACAACCTTACGAATTCCTATAATCAAAAGCAAGTTGTCCGTTATATTGTACTTTAAGCGTGTCAGCGTCCGTTATTTAGAATTTCCTTTATTAAGAAATGAATGCCCCATAAAAAGGCTTGCATTTCTTGTTCGTTATACAGAGATGTCCGTTACTGAGAAGTATCCGTTAATGGAAGTTTCACTGTAAAAAGAATCACTGGCTTTTTTTCACACACGAACGCGGTTTATTCTGTGCTCTAGCTTTTTAAGATATGCACATAGCTCTCAAAGTTCAGATTCGTATCTTTCACCGCGTACTCGTGATGCATAATGCATCTGTGTTCCTAGACCACAGTGATATGTAGTTAACGGAAGAAATGTTAGATTGGAAATGTTTCGCTTGAGTAGAAGATGAGTGGCATTATTCCAGCGATTGATTTTTTATTTCAAGGTCATAATGCCAAACCTCACTCTCATTACGAACCACAATGTTTTGGAAAAAATCAATTTAAAATTTGTCATAGCGAGTAAACAATGTTTGGCATGATTCAGGTTTCGATGTGTTCATTTCAGTCGTTAGCCGACGCGGTAGCCAACCAGCAAACACTTTGTTGCTGCCTAACACGTTAACAATATAATTGACATCATCTAAATTAATGTTCAACTTCAATGATGTGGTTTCCTGAGTTATTCTTCAATTTCCCCTGATGAACTCTTCGGCTTTTTGGCTGTGCAAATCGCAAATTGCGATTACGAGCCACCCACTCTGGGGTTGTTCCTTTACGGCCAACATTCCTCCACTGTCTTCGGATTTTGTTACTCAAAGGCGAACACTGGTCATGTCCGAAGTCCCAAAACCACCAAATGCCCCTAATCTGGAGTCAATTTCCTTTGTGGGTTGGTGTACATTTTCAATATCTCTGTAACTGATCGTTGTTCGATAATCGTCGACCCAGTTGAAGAAGAATCATCCATTTTAAAGATAATTACGTACGAATAATAAATATTCCGGGTTCTATCTCGCAATAAAATGAATCTAAGTACATAATTGAAATAACAAAGTAGGAAAAACTAGATGTTCAGAGTTCTATTACGCAGTAAAATACACTAGCTTTCTGTCTGACTGGTTACTAGACAACCGGACAGAAAAATAGTGCCTCAAAATGATTGGTTGTTAAGCAACGAATCATGCGGGAGACACTTGTGAGGAGGCATTACATATTGAACACGTATCGTAATGCAAAATGGGAAGTTCGTGGTTCCTTTATGAAGCAGACTGTTTTGTTCTTTAATGCACATGAGCGTCAATAATTTTTTCACTAATAATAAACAGCCCTTAAGAAAACGGACAGAGTTCTAGAAGACCCACCTCAAATTCTTGGTTTTGTCTTTATTTATGAAGTTCGAGTAAGAAAGATATGTATCTGTTATTGAAACTTGGCTAATATTACCTTTCTTGACTTTAAAATACAAAACATTTCAATAGTATCATTCGTGTTCTCTACTTGAAAAAAAGTGATAAATGTTACATTGATGAAAACTGAAATTAAGTAAGAAAACACACTTCTGCACTGAAGTGCGAAATAAGAAACCCTACTTGATTGTACAGAGAACTGTATGTCAAGCAACTTGAATGTTCCCTTGAAATGCTACGACAAAGAAGACCAGTTGGGTTAACGCTTGTTCGAACTTTCCTTGGCAGACACGGTGGCGCAGTGGTCTAAGCGACGGCTTCGGACCATTCCCCCGAGATGGGATCGGGTTAAAATCCCGGTGAGGCATGGATGTTCCTTTTGTCTTCCGGCAGTGGCTCTCTCCCTTCCCTGGTGTCAGTGGCTCTAAATTGGGGACAAGCGAGTGCTTATAGCCCATTGAACTGCTCACGGTGGTCGTTAAACCTCCAATCAGAAAAAAAAGCTTTCCTTGGAGGAACAAAGACTTTATCTGAATTCCTAACATCTTCACGTGTAAAGGGACGTATCTCCCGTCCTTCCTGGTCGTGGAACTTCTTTCTGAAAGAAAAAAACGAGTTTTTTTAATATATGAAAGTTTGCATTAGTTCCTTAAAACGAGAGTTACCATTTGTGAATGCTCTTTTCCTTCCAAAGAAACACAGCTATCAAGTAAACAATAACAATATCCGATTTATTCTTATCTAAGCAATATGAAATACACCCCTGCGTTAGCAAGCGAAGTGATGCGGCTTCCGGATGAAACAAGATATTGTAATATGGACCTTAGGTGGCAACTTTGAATTCCAAGTCCTAATTTCTTAAACGCATTCCGGATGAAATAGGAAAGTCCCGGTGCGTACGGAAAGGTGTTGTCTCGTTTATATACATTTCACCTGCATATTTAAAACTTTTCTGTTCATTCATTTAAGTTCCCATCGTTGTACTTAAGCTACGTCTGATCCCTAAGAAGACCCCCGTAGGTCCTGAAAGCTTGCAACCAGTTGTTTACTGTTTTAAACCAATAAAACTGATATTGTTATTCTTTACTTAGTTGTTTAGCGTACCGATACCCACTTTTATCTAGTTTAACACAGCTATCTTTTGCCAATGTCTTTTAAAAATGTGTTTATTTAGAATTTCTTCATGTGGAACAAAAAAACGGAGGAGAAATGCCTCTGGCGGAAAAGTGAAAATGAACACCAAGAAGAGACGTCTGATACCAACGAAATTTATACAGCATAAAAACGGAATACAGAAGATAACGTAATCAAAATATTATGGCAACATACAGCTGTATTTGCTGGTAAACTGAAAAATAACATTTTCATTTAACATGGTTAGCACGAGGTTGAACCGCCATGAACTGCGTCACACTGTGCAATTCTGGCATGGAGTCTGTCGTACAAATGTTAGATGTAAGTTTGGGGTATTGAGTTCAAGGCATCCTCAACCTGAATGCGTAAAACGATGATGGTCGTGGCTGGCCGTAGAGACCGGATAAGTCGCTGTCCCATAAAATCCCACACGTGCTAACTGGGGGACAAATCCAGTGAACGTGCAGGCCATGGAAGTTGTCTCACACCCTGAAGTTCATGTTGCGTTACACGTGCCGCGTGTGGGCGGGCGTTGTCTTGCTGGAAAACCCCTCGATGGACCGACCATACAAATGGCACAACAACGGGCTGAATGATGTTGTTTATGTAGGAGGTGCTGTTTAACGTACACGGTACAAACACTAGTTGTGTACGGGAGTGATAGCTGAACGCTACACACACCAGGAGACCATATGTAAGCCCTATGTATCGCTGGCGGTTGCAAGAAGGGTGGAGACGCTCCCCTGTGCGTCTGCGAACACGCATACGGCCATCGGAGGCTCCCTAGCAGAGTCTGCTTTCATCGCTGAACACGACAGATCGCCATTGCGTTCTCCAGTGCAGACGTTGGCGATACCACTGCAGCCGTTCCTGACGGTGGGCTGGAGTCAGAGGTACACATGCCAGAGGCACACGTGCACGTAGTCCTGCAAGCAGCAGACGGTTGCGGATTGTTCGCACAGTCGCCTCCGGTGCCACGGTAGCTCGGATTTGCGTCGCAGTGGATGTTCTGCTTGACAACGCCACTCTTCTTATGCGTCGATTGGTCCGCTCATCAGTCCGTCGGTGACTCCCGGTTCCACGTCTTCTCGTGTGGGAATTTTTCTCGGACCATGTACGCCACCATCGTACCACCACCGATACTTCCCGTCCGATTCGCTCCGCAATACAAGGATACGACCACCCGGCCTCGCGGAGTCCGACTAGACGACCTCGCTCAAAGTCCGATAACTCCTGAAATCCTACAAGGTCTTCCATGTCCAGGCAATGCAGCTTGTCAAGGGTCGTCCCACGTGTCCGTACGCTGACGACTGATTACATTCCCTTCGCCGTACTCCTTAAATACCACCAACGATAATTTGCAAATCATGCCGTGCTGTGGCGTAATCGCTCACCGGTTGGTTCCAAAATTAACATCACACCTACGTAAACTCGACCCCATTAATATATGTAAATTTCATGATCGTCCGCCAATTCCTTCTTGGTGTTCGTTTTTCACTTTCCGAAAGCCTATGTTGTTATCTACGTTTCTGGGATCCTGGAAAGCTCAATTGTTCCACGATGGCATGCAGTATATTATGATAAATGTTAAATTAAATTACTGTGGCTTCTGGATTAAATGTGTAGAACTATCAATGGGTATAACCAAGGGCGCGTCATTTTAATGTGCAGTTGCAGTGTACGATTTCTCGAATTTGTGCATGATGTGAAACTGGGAGCAAACGCCGCCAACACGACACCGTCCTGAATCTTTGTCTTGGGAGTGAAATATGAAACTCGTTCACGTTCTTAGAAAAAGAAAGCCTAGGTTATTAGATGAAAAAGCATTTCACCTTGGTGTATAGAACTATGTGGATGTTTTGCAATTACTGTGTCTTCCTAATTTGTAAATATACTTTATAATTACTAAGTAATCTTGGCGGGTTTAAAGTCGTTCACATGCTTAGAAAAGCATTTTGCTTCGTTGAATAGGCCTGTTGGTGTTTTGCAATTCATTACCTTTCGTCATAATTGGTAAATATACGGAATAACTAGCTGTTTCTCAACATCAGTTGTGCATATTATTATCTTATATCAGTGTAGCACAATATACCCGGACGTGAGTTGAATCTTCCTGCTGCAGGATGTTTACATTACAGTAGGAAGACTTAAGGTTTGGATATTATTTAGCATTCTTTTCCGGCAAGTCCTGATTTAGAAATACTCTGGGTAGTGGTATGTAAACGAAAGAGAAATATTAAAGTTAAAAATGCAAGAATTTACTAGAAACATTTTACTGTTGACAGTTATGTTCGTAATTTAAAATCAGAATTACTTGGATTACCTGGCAGAAAGAAATTGTAAGCAGATGCTGTACCTATACAGTCAATCTTTCAGGTCAAACTGGCCATAAACACATTACTATGCTATTCCTCATGAATCGTCATCCTCCATTCCTAGCGTTCTGAATATTAGTCCTGCAGCAAATATATTACATGGACGTGAAGTAAGAAAACGAGCATTGGAAACCATTCACAATGTGTCTCCAAAGAAAAAAATTGATAAATCTGTGTCAACTGATATTGCGTCATCATCTTCACCTGATATTAAACTTCTGATGACGAAGATAAGGTCACTGGAAATATGAAATAACAGATTAAGTGTTGAGTGCACCCAATTAAGAGTGCAAAATAAGTGCCTTAACAACCAACTTGCATCTACTCAAAGGGATTTGCGTGAATGTCTAAATAACTCAGCTTTACAAGTGGCAGTGACGTGAGTAAACTGTTACGTAAAATCAGTGGTGCCCATATCGGTACTTTTAGAGAAGGGGAGCTAAGAAAAATGCTTACCTCCTACAAGGCTGTCAGACATTTTAGTAAATGTGCTAGATACTAAAATACAGCAAAAATAATTGATACAATCAATCATTAATATCTTATTATTTTGAAAAATGCTTTAAATAGGGTTTCTTGGGTTTTAGTGTTTTAAATTTATCAAAAATTGTGTTATACCAAAGGAGGCGGAGGCCCCCGCCAAGCCCCTTTATGGGCTCCCTTGCGTAAAATATTTACAGAAAACCAGATTCGTTGTTTGCTCTATGACAAAAAAAATGTGCACAGGAAAAAGTACGACATATGTAAAATAATTACATTGTGGGCCATATCTGTTAAATCTTACAACTTCATCCTCTGTATTAAATTTGAGATACTAAATCTAAGTTAAACAATTGAGTTCAAAAAATTATATTGTTGAGTTTTTTGTGTGCTGTCAATAACTTCATGTCAACTTAACATAAGGCAGTCCCGCCTTTCTGTGGATTTGAGCTAGCTTGGGTTAGGAGGAAGGTTTAGGCAGGGATGGACCGTGGCACATTATGATATGTCTTATTTTTGTTTTCATTTAAATTCTGCCTGCCATTGCAATAGTATTTTGTAATTTTTGATAGCTTTTTGGGCTTTAGTGTCACCTATTAAAATAAATTGAATTACGAACATTTCGTGCGAATCTTTGTTTGTATTTGAAGTCTACTAAGTGGAATTCTGTAAACAACAATGAGATTTATTTTGCAAAAATGAAATGCTGGATGCTGTATAACATATTTACTTCTTGTTTGTTTAGCCCGTTAACAGGACTACTTGATGCGCTGAGAATTGAAAGGCTAGACTTTAAATAGTTTGGATTTTGAAGAATTTATTTCCGCACTGACAATAACTTTTTGTAAATATAACTTCCTGGGAACTACGGAACTACGAAGTTCAGCAATATGTTTGTTTACAGCAATGCCCTTATATTTCTTTGTACAAAAGCTGTTAATTTATGTTGTTTTCAAAATTAATTAATTCATGAAAGAGGAAATAACAGAGAACTGATAAATATGTTAATTTTTGAAGCTTTAAATTACTGTTATCTGAAAACATTTTTCATCGCGTTTGTTTACTTTTCTTGCTAACGTGTAAGCCGTAGCAGCCAGCGGCGATGGCTCTCCCCTCTCGCTGCTTTGCTCCCAGTGTGACGTCATTTCGCCAGGCAATAGCGGCTCGTATCCGAAGGGGCTTAACCTAAAGTGATATCTAATAACCTTGGTTATAACTATCGATAGTTTGCGATAGTCAAAAAATAACAATTAGTAACTATCGATAGTGTGTTGGCAAAGTTTCTTGGTATAAAATTTGTTTTCTGGGATGAAGAATTATTTCTGATAAGAATTGTTCTTACTTTTTCACATTGTCAAAAAGTCAAGCTCCGATAAACTTTGAAACTAATATAGTTTTTTTGGTTTGGGGTTTAGCGGTCGCCCTTCCCTGATTCGGGGCCTCTGGTTTCAGGAAAGGGAAAAACTAAAGTTGTAAGAGAATCACAACATCTATTCCTAGAGGGATTCGAATCCGGACCCATCTCGGACGAATAGTCAGAAGCCAGCGCATAGAAGACTGCGCTTCTGGAGCAGGGAATCTAAGTTTTTAAGATATGCTCCGAAGTGAGTGAGCAAAAGTTACAAAAAATAATGTTTTGCCTGTATAACTAGCTAATTCGTGGCTTCTAATTCTCATTTTTGATTTGTATTGTACGATTATTTTTATGTTTCTGTTCACAAAAGCTATAGAAGAAAATTCTGCAGTTTTATATATAAAAATAATTTTTCCTATAATCTTTAGCAAAATCGTAGTAATAATTCGTCAGAAATTGAATAAATAAAGTTTTTTGTAGGGCTATTCCTCAATGTTTTTTTCTGTAATCATTTAAAACGACAGCAGCTGGATGCAGTAGTTTTAAATTATCCCTAAAATTTGACGTATTGCACGACGTTCTGTAGTTCGTTCCGCAAAGGCTACATTCTGCGTAGACCTTATCCTTACCAAAAGAAAAATAATTTTGCAGAAAAGATATTTTACATATACCCATTATTAATGATTACTTACTTTCAACAAAAACTCTTTCCTGTTTCAGCACCTGATGCTTCTTTAAACTACCAGAACAAACAACAACAACAACACTTTTTGACTTGGTTTTTATCTGACTGAAACGTACACCTTCGCTGTGAGCTTGACTTAACGTGAAGAACAACAAAGTGGAAAAACCACATACCCCCACCGTTTACTCTTTTGATTACAGTTAACTTTAGTTTCGCATTGTTATCATGTGATGGGCTCAATGTTTTTGACACCAGTACAAATGAGGTGAAAATGAGCGTTCCAGTCATTAAAGCCTTTGGTGGAAGCTGAATAATTTACACCATCGTGTTTAAACTTACAGAATTTAAAAACCTAAAACTATCGATAGTTACGAATAACTATCGATGAACTACGTTGGACAGAACTATCGATAGGGCCATCGATAGTACCTCCACTTCTACTTGTAATAACCCTGTCTTAAAAACAGCAATTTCAGTGTTAATGGCAAGAGGAATATTTTAGAAGGACTCATATAATGGAATCATTACGGCTTCGCATACGTGTTAAGATTGTGAGTGTTGGACCTTTTGTTTTCAAGCAATGGTATTGTGAAACGAACAAGTGATTTTCTACAGTCCGACGAAAACAGCGCCAGTTCAGAGCTTCCAACCTGAACTAAGATATCGTGTCCACTGAGAAGAGCACAGCTGAATAAAAAAAATCTTATTTTCGATCTGGGAGAGTGCCATGTTAAGACTTTTCGATCAGGGGATTATACATCTCTCCGACTTCTGTCTGTCACACATAGAGAAATCGAAGACTTTGCTGTCTATAACAACGGAAATAAAGTTCAAACGAAAATGTGCATGATTGTTCCCTTAAGCACTGTCACTTTAGACACTACAGCTTAGCTTGTTGATAAATCTCGAAGAATCAATTATCTGGAATCACAGGTCATTGCATGAAACTACCTGTTTTGTCTTAACATCAAGACGACAAATGTTCATGTGTATTTAAAATAGAATAAATCCCGATTTCTTTCATTAAAAAGGCGAACCAAGAAACCAGAACACGTATGGCATCTAAATGCAAATGTGGCTTCTAAAGAGCTGTTTCTCGCCGTGTGTACTGCGGACAGCAGCTAGACGGGCTGGGAGGGACTCAATAATGTGCTGGAAAGTGATCACAGGAACGTGGCGCCATGCTGGCTGCAGTGCGTCTGACAGCTACTGGACGATGCGTGGTTGAGGACCTAAATTATGAACAACACGATCGAGGTGTAACCACAGGGGCTCGATTGGGTTTACGTCTGGAGAATTACGGAGGGAGGGGGGGCAGGGAAGTACTTTGAAGTCTTCATCGCGCTCGTCCAAAATTTCTCGAACTTTTCTATCAGTGTGACACGTCGCATTGTCGTTTCGGAAGATCCCATCTGCCATAAGGAAGCATGTATAGGTGTTCGTGGCCTGCAAGGATGGATTCATAACGAATTCGGTCTATAGAGCCTTTTACATATCGATGGACCCAGGTATTTGCGCGAAAACATTGCACAGACCATAACTCTGCTCCCACCAGCTTGTGTTCTTTAAGCAACGTTCAAAAATTGTTTGTTCTCTGATATTTCTCGCCTTATACGCCAACGTCTATCCGTTCGATAAAACAGAAAACGTGACTCATCGGAGAAGGCAATCACTTGCCAATCAGCGGTGGTCCAATTCCGATGCTGCCGTGCAAATGTAAGCCTTTTCTACCGATGCGCCTTCGTTAGAATAGGTGCATTGACCATCCGTCTGCAACAGAGCCAGTCCCACAGGCAGCTGAGGTCGCTGAACGGTCGTTTTAGATACACTTCCGGTAGCCTTCCAGTTTATTCTGCCAGTCAGTTGCTCCACTGTTTCGTGTTGGTAGGCCCTCACGCACCGTCGAAGCCGACGCTCAACTCTCACATCAATCGAACGTGATGCTCCGCAGTTTTCACATCGCTTATGACAGTCGTGCCATTTCTCGAAACACGATACAGTTTAACCACAGCAGCACACGAACAGTTTGCAAACTACGCTGTTTCAGAAATACTGCCACATTTGGCCCGAAAGTCGTTAATTATCCCTTATTTCAAATCTGATAAATCGCTCCTTCTATCAATGTCAGCAACAAGTGCTATGTGTTCAGATTGCCCACAGCGCACCATATATTTCCTCCAAGCCAGCTCACGACGCGTATCTTCTCTCGTTGGCTACGCGCTGTTGACGTCAAAAGTAGGAGGTGGTCATACTAATGTGACTCGACTGTGAATTATTTCACGAACTTCACACGTAACGTACTTTACATGCAGTTTCTTCTGATTTGCTAAAAGACACTCTGATCATAATTTGTCTACTCTTTATTATATTAATCCTGAAAATGCCGAGGATAGGAAGAATCGATGGCTTTGAAAAATCATACAGTAACCGAGGTTAGACTTTTGAAAGACAAAAACGTAACCAAAAATTACCGGAATACCTGTTTCATAAATGATTCGTGGTCAATTGATAATCAAATAGGTTCTCCTTGTGCGAAGCCAAAGAGAGGAGAACTAATACGTTGTCGGAGTATGTAGGCCAAATGGAATAATTTGGTTTGGATAAGAAGCTAGCCCATAACATGAGAAATGACGACAAAGTAATGATAACAATTTGGTTTGCACATCTAGCTAGCTCTATAATATGATTAATGACGACAAAGGTCATACTATAGAAATAAAAACGTATCATTATATTTACCAAAATCTCGAGGCATTCCAATTTATGTATTTGTCTTGTAGCCTAGGAAACATGGATCTCATTATTCAGCAAACAAACGCTAAGTTGAATATGCAGAGATATGGAATTGAAGGTTTGATCATAAATTGGAGTGGAACTGAAATATTTTCCATTAAGCTTCGGTAATTGTTTTAATAAAAACAAGGTATATATTTACATAAATTTTAATGACTTTGCGTTTTTTTAAATTATAGTAATCGTTTTAAGAAAGGGAAGACGAACTTCCCAGTCCATAAACTAGAGGGCGCTCGCGTGCTCCGGGCTTTCATCCACTGGTTTTTCGTATTTGTGCATGACGTCAGGTAGGGAGCAAGAAATCCCGAGATCTAATGCTTTCGCTTTGTTTCGGGAGTGTGTTGCTCACTTCTTTAATATTGTTATTTCCTTATGTATTTGAGCAGAAATTAAGTACTTTAAATGCGGTACTCCTGGTACTGTATTCCTTTATTCTATTCAATAAATTAATTGTCAAGAAACGCATAAATTTTACGGCACTAGTCAACAACGATGTCCGGATGTGCTGTTGCATGCTACACAAGTAATTGTACGAAAACTAAAGATTGTGATTTTAGGTTTAATGGTTTTTAAAAGGACCACATTTAGCAAAGATTTGGGTCAATTCACAAAGATTTGCAAAGGAAGGAAAGACAGTGTTCTTTTAATTGAGAGATCAAGGGTCACTTTATAAATTAGGTGATGTGAAAGGTCTGTATTTTTCGGTGTTATGTACATATACGTTAATATTTCCTTTAGTACTCTGTTTTGGAGTGGAATTTACGTTATAGATTATTAACGTGCTATTTATTTTGTACTACGTATTTATAATATTGTTGTATTGTTACCGTATTATTTTGTATTATTAATAGTATGATACTAATATGTATTATTATATTTATTAGTGTATTTTTCTTTCTGCAACTCGCCAGAAATTTGTGTTTCCACGTTGTGAAGTATTTCTTTTCTTTTCACGGATTAGGCAAGAATATTATTTTACAATTTAAGTTAATTATACTCTTCTAGAGAACGTTTTATTCTTATTCTTATTTCAGAACTAGTTTAAGCTTAAATATTTCCATGAAGTTAAATTATTGTAACATCTCATTCATGAAGTTTAATCGAAAAGCAAATTGAACGACTTCCTCTTGAATCCAATGATATGCTGCTAAAGCTTAGAAAAGCAAAGAAACTGCATTGAAAATTGGATGAATGCTTCAATTTTTTGTGTTAATATGTTTCGGAAAAAGAAATATCTGTAGATATGAAAATATACTGCCGGACAATTGCTAAGGACGGATGACAATAGCAACGATAGCAACCATAAAATGGAAAGCAGGAAAATGTGGAAATTAGAATAAGTGAGGGATACAGTAAGACGTGTTGTGCGTATGCAAATTGTGGATTGCCGAACTTGTTCGTGACGTCATAGCGCTGATAAGAGATATAAAGGATTTGACGCGTATTGACCGTTGTTGTTGAAACGCAAAGTTGAAAGGGAAAGAATCAATTGACGAACTTGCAATTTTCAGTATGTCTTCCCGACATCACCTAGATGATTTTACGCGTGGCCGTATTATTGGCAAGATTGAAGAAGGGCGAAAAATAACAGACGTTGCCAGGGAGTTCGACGTCAGCCACAGTGTTGTTTCAAGGCTTTGGAAATCATTTCAAACAAATGGAGAGTGTAGCAAACGTCACGGGGGAGGTCGTGTTCGCAGTACGACACCTGCAGAAGATCGGTACACAGTGCTATCAACAAAAATACACCGGAACAGCACAGTTAGTGAGGTTGCAAATCAGTTTATGACTGCTACTGGCAAGCGGATGTCCCGAAAAACTGTCGCCAGACGTTTGCATGAAGGAGGACTATACTCCCGCCGTCCTGTTGTGTGCACCCCATTGTCGAGACGTCACCGTACCGCCCGTTTGCAATGGTGCCATGAACATCGCAATTGGACTGATAACGACTGGTCTGCTGTCCTCTTCTCAGATGAGTAGATACAGTCTATCGTCTGATTGTCGACGACAACTGATCTGGCGTGATAGTGGTACTGCATATTGTCCAGCAAACATACAGGAAAGGCACCGATATCCGACATGTAGTGGCATCGTATGAGCTGGCATCATGATCAATAGCCGTACGTCCCTCTATGTGCTTCCAACTGGGACTATGACTGGCCAACGATATATTAATGATGTTCTGCTACCTCATGTTCGCATGTTCCGTGTTGCTGTCGGTGATATATTCATTTTCATGGACCACAACGCAACATGTCATCGAACAGTCGCTGTCCAGGAGTGTCTTGAGACCGAGGATATTCAACATCTCGTATGGCCAGCATGTTCTCCAGATCTGAATCCCATATAAAAATGTGTGTGATGCTTTGGGGTGGAGTCTTGCTGGTCGCCAATTCCATCCAATAAACAAGGACACAAATAAAAAAACGTGCACTGACAGAGGAATGGGATAGATTTACCTGGGTCCGGCAGTGGAAATTCAAGCCTATGCGGACGATTTCGTTCTCGTGGTCTCCGCCTCAGGGAGACACGTGATCGAAAGAGAAGCACATAGAGCCTTGGATGTGCTAGACAACTGGAGCAAAGAAAACAAACTTTGCTTTGCTCCTGAGAAGACCACTCTGCTAGCAATAGCTAAGCGTGGAGTAATGAAAACACCACCTCAGTGCAGATTCCAAGGGTGCACTATCAAGGCGGTGCGTGAAATGAAGTACTTGGGTGTGGTCCTGGATCGGAGTCTATCAGGGCTGCCACACCTGAGGCACCTTAGAACAAGGTGCACGGTGATTCTCAATAGATTGAATGGCATGAGGTTAACGGGCAAAACCAAGAAGGCCATCTATCAGAGAGGAATTGAAAGAATTCTGACGTATGCAAGCGGAGCATGGTGGACTCCCACAGTCAGAATGAGGAAGGGGATAAACCAAATCCAAAGGTTGGCGCTACTAGGGATAACCGGTTGCTTTCGCACAACGTCGACACTAGCACTCCAAGTGCTGGCGGGGTGCGAGCCGGCAGACCTGGTAGTGGAAAGGGAGGCAGCAATGCACTGCCTTAGGTCAGGCGAGGACGCCTACCTACTCGGTGTCCCACATCGAGCCTCCAACATGGAGCTGGAAAGTGTGGATTGGCAGATCCACCCGGCAGAGGAGATTTGCCCACCGTGGGACAAGGAGAAACCCACGGGAGTTGGGCACGAGCTGTTCACGGACGGCTCAAAGTGGAAGGGACAAGTGGGGGCAGGCTTCTGTGCGTTCTCGTATGGGAACGAAGCCACTGCAAGATGCGTGAAATTATCGCAGAACGCTTCTGTCTTCCAGGCAGAACTTCTGGCGATCGAAAAGGCACTCACCTGGGCACTCCCCAGGCGTAGTGACGAAAGGATAAAACTCTACTCGGACAGTGAGGCAGCACTGCAGGCTCTGAGTAGATTGAGGGGAAAAAACCCCATCGTCCAGAGGATCAAATCCCTCTTGAGGGCAGAGGGAGATGGGGCAGTCAGTTTCCACTGGGTACGAAGCCATGTCGGAACCCAGGGAAACGAAAGGGCGGATCAGCTGGCGAGGGCAGCCACGCTGAAAGAGACGGTTGACGTGCAATGCAGAACGCCGCGAAGGAGTATTCGCGCAGCATTAGCACGACAGACCATGACCGGAATGGCAGGTCAGATGGGACGCGGGAGAGACAGGCCGGAAGACACATAGAGTGTTTCCAAAGGTCTCGACCAAACGTGCACAAACAAACAAGATAATGAATCAGGTACTCAGTGGCCATGGCATCAGCCCTGAATACCTGGGCAGATTTGCCATCAGGAACTGCACTTGTCCCTGTGGAAATAGAGCGGCAAGCATAGAACACTGCGTGCTCGAATGCAGTGGCTTTGCCGAATGGAGAAACACACTGATCCCAGGTGTGCAAAGAACGCGAAGATTGGATCTGCTCATCCAATCTTCCGTTAACAGGAGGGGGATAATAGCCTTGGTCGAGAGGCTAACCCTCCAGCAACATACCATCTTCCCCAATCAAACGGGGACCGAAACGCAGGAGGTGAACGTGCACACCGAAAGCGATTCGGAAGATGAATGAGGGTAGAAGTCTGTGGGAAAGCAGACGAAGAGACCATTAATGTAAATATTCTGTAAATAAATTTTTTGCTATCTCTTGATGTTGTAAGTCCTAAGCATGAGGACAGTGTATACATGTGTGTAGATGTTTTGAAAAAAGAAAATAAAGGGAAATTATTCCCCAAAAAAAGTTCGAGGGCAAGGAATCTTCCAGTCAACGATAAAGTAAGAAACGACCTATCCCGCCAGACAGAGTGGGAACCCAGACAAGGTATACTAGGTCGCCTGCCAGCACGTCACCGCGGGCTGGTCTCTAGGCCATTGGGGTGGCCAGGGTCCGAACCGGCGTCTCAAGGCAGGATAATTGTCGCAACATGTCAAAATAACATCCAAGGTGCTCAATAAGTCCCCGTGGAGCCAAGACAGATTGGCGGAACGGGACAATGAAATCAGTATATATTACCCCAACAGCTGCTTGATAATGTTGTGCAAAGCATGACACGACGTGTGGAATCTTGCATCGCCCTCCATGGTTGCCATATCCCGTATTGACATCTTACGCCGGAACGCCTGCGGACGGTAATTGCATTTTTTCACGTTTACGTATTCTGGACAAAATGGCCTTTTTGTCCCTTGAACACGTTCCATAGCTTTCTGGATTTCAGAGCACAACATATTGTCTTTCTTGTTATGTTCTGGCATTCTGACATTATTTTATTTCACTTGGCATCCAACCACACTTACTTTTTTATGCGCTATGTAGCCGTTTATGATCCGTCCTTAGCAATTGTCCAGCAGTGTAATTTAATTCAAAAATATTGAACATATATCACTCATTCCGAAAATTTCCACAACCATTGTTTTCTAACTCTTAAGCTCAAAAAGTCGTATTTGTCCCTCAGGACCTCACTGAAATCCAGGATACATAATGAACTTGTGAAGAAACCTTTTTAATCAGAACTAACATAAATATTTTTTCGAAAATAATAGTGTCAATTTCTTTACTTGAAGGTTAATATTTCTTTGGTAGCAATATTTTAGAACCAAGTAAATGTTGTTCTTTAATTTCGCAAAACTCTTGCACTCAAAGATTTCCCTCTTTTTTTACCTTTTCCAATGCTTCAATTCTATTTCACTTGCACCGATTATTTGGCAACGGTAACACAGGAGAGTGTTATTGTAAAGGACACTTCACAGGTAAACGATCAGAATAAAGAGCAACTCCTCAAAAAATAGCCTGCATTTAAATATATCAGACTACAATTTTAATAAAATTCAACCTTAAGTAAAAACTTACATATTACCAAATGGTATTAAAAAAGTTTTCTCAATTCAGAAAGTTCAGATTTCGCCAGACTGTCATGCAATTAGTGGCTTCATGGATTTCCTTTTATTCCGTTTCCGCCTGCTAAACAGTTAGTAACACTTTGTTCGCGATAATTTACATGTTGGTTTACACGTAAATACACTAAGGGTTGAAAAGATAGGATAATTTGAAGGTTTTTAGGTCACATAAAATGTTATGCAATTCAATATATATGTCACTCGGTACACGTTGTACTTAAAATGTCAGTGAACTGTTTTCACTATCTCCGAAACCATTAGGCAGTGGCACTGTCTTGCACGCATATCACGATTACTGCTTTTATAATTCGTATTTGCAAAATTCTGTTTTTCCGTTGACAATTCTCATTTAAGGGAATTATGAGTTTAATTGCTGGTATTCATAATAGAGACGAACCGCTATCTAACTAAGTTGATGGAACAGTCAGAAATTTTCAATATATACGAATTACATTAGAACCTGTCCGGTAAAACCCTGCTGTTTTTGGCATATTAGCTCATGACAGGTTAAATATAGTATATTATATATAATTTATAAATTAATCGAAGGTGAATAACACTTGTTATTTAAAAAATGGGGAATATGAGCTTTCACAATGAATGAAGATTTATGGATTGACGGGGAAAAGCTGGAGATGACCAAGACCTCTTATCTCCAAGACACAGTACAGATTTTTTAAATTTTATAATTGGCGTGTAATATTTCCATGATGGAATAGAGTGATTTCTGTGTCCCTTAAAACTGTCACGGCCGAATGAAACACACAGTAGAGATTTTAAAAATTTCATAACAGGCGTGTAATCTGTTAATGATGGAGTAAGAGTGATTTCTGTGACACGTAAAACTCTCACGGCTGAATGAAAGACACGGTACAGATTTTTTGAAATTTCATAACCGGCGTGTAATCTGTCCATGATGGAATAAGGGCGATTTCTGTGTCACGTAAAACTGTCACGGCAGTATGAAAGACTAAGTGCATACTTTTTTTATGTTTAATTTTGCTTAAAACATGGGGGGAGAGATACAAAATAGCACTTTGTTAAAACATAATTCAAAAAGAAATTGAATTTTAAAATTTCAAAATAGCGATTGATGATTCATTCATCTGAATATTTGATCTTGAGAACTTGGTAAAAAATATTAGAATCAGACTTTTTTTTTAAAATCTGTTGAACTTACAAAATATTTTTTCAGCTCCGATGCAAGGAACCGCAGTTTGGTCGTAGTATTATATTTAAACTAAGCGATTAATTTCAGCTTCCATTGATTATCTTTTGAGTTTGAAAACGTAGTCCTCTTAAGTATTGCCCAATTCATATCTTGAAGCAAAAGGATAAAGAAAGCAACATTAAGTTCGCATGAATTCAAAAGTATATTCATTTACTCAGAAAGTAAACATTTAACGCACATGTGGTACCTACATCATAAAGCAGTGTTAATTTACCATGGTTTTAAGTTAGAAATTCGAAAAAAAATTAGTTAATAATGAAATACCATACGGTGGAATTTCCCAGACAACTGGTTAAAAAAATATTACCTTTAGGAGCTGCTGTCTCCACATTTCAGTGTAAATATTCTAATGAAATCCCAGAGGGGAAGCAGGTCTATGGTTGCGTTTCGTCACATTATTGCTTTACTTGAAGTTACTAGCTATACTTTTATTACCCTTAAGAGTAACATTAAGCGAAATGATATGTTTACTGTGTGAAGTATGCCATCAAAACACACGAAACAAATGATCTGGAAAACAAAGCCTATCTACGTTTTTTAAACTTACGCTTAACGAGCTCATATGTTCCATTCTATCTATTAAGCCAATGAGCGTTTCATTAGAATTACAAAAATAAAGAGGAGTACGATGTTCCCAAGTAAGGCGAACAGTTAAACCATACACCCATATGAGCAAGCAAAACAAGGATAAGATATTTTTAATGTTTATGTGTCATGTGTCGTCCATTTCACTTGATGAATGTCCTTCATTTCATTCCCTGAAATCGGAAATTTTTTTTCTCACCTGTAACCCCATTCGAACATATCTCTATTGGAGATGTCGAACTTGTATGAAAGGCACACAACATGCGCGTGATCAGACGCTTTGTAATGAGGATGAAGTTTCGGCAAATGTAGTATTACCAGGCCACAAAATCCAATGGTCAATGATAGACTCGGAAATATATTATTTTTCAAAAATGAGTACCCGTTGTTACACATCGACTTTTCTTCCAAAGTTGTATGTAATCTCTTTAAATTATGTTATCGATATTTTGGAGAGCTATCGGCAGGAGCTTTTATAAAACTTAGACACCAGAGTCGATAACAAAACATCATAACACTGACCGGGCAAATTCTTCAACATTGTTGCTTGAACACCTGATGGCCTTTTTTTTTTAATTTTATCCTAAATGCCGAGAAATAGTTTCTCCATGCACATTGGTGTGTATATGTCGACAGTTGCGATAATAAAATTATTACAGTTGCTAGGTAACCACACGATTGATGACGACGGTAAAAGGACAAATGCCCGTATTACTATTAATACTTCGTAAATGTGACGACGGTGAAAGAGCATTAACTCTTATTATTATTAATATTTTGTAAATTTTCCATGTTGCTCTTTATAAATGCTTGCGGTTTGAATTTTATTACATATTGTTTTAGTACTTCCGCGCCAATCGCATCACTGAAAGTGTTATTATCCATTTTCTCGAAACTGTTACTTATAAACTGGTGGTGTCAGTTGCCCCGATTGAAGATAGATTTCATCGACATACTTCAGCCGAATAGTTGAAATATGATATATTCCTTATCATCAATATTTTTTTTATTAATTCTACTGTTTATTTTCCATTCACAGTTCTTCTCGTCAGAAAACTGTTATGTGTTACTAGACATATTTCGACTGGTATTCCCTGAAAATAAATGAAAACCTATGTTTTATGTTAGCGAATGTTTCAAATAACTTTTCAACTTGGAAAATATTTTAAGAGTATTCCAAGAGCAAAGAACATCATCTCTCACTGGCCCACTAAATCCTACATGAGTGACCTCGTGTTGAAAAAGGATGTGAAGTACCTAGCGGGATGGCTTCTTCCTCACTGATTTCTCCGTATCAAAGGAGTAAATTCAAATTTCTAAGGGGTGAAACAATAGAAATACAAAAAGTGTAAATAAATGTTTTGTAAATTTGAACCGAAAAGGCAGGTTATGCAGTTCAATATTTTCTTTTCCTTCTGCATACGGTATTTCGCAAAGCTAAGCACAGTAAACAATAACCTACTCTGTGGATGTAAATCCCGCATACGCATGAAAGGAGCTGTCCGAAAGAGCGTAGAAAGGGAGTTAAGCAATAATAATACCCGAATATATAGAATCTATGTGATCTTTGCAACTACGCAGTAGGGATGAAAAAACTAACTCCTTTGTCACGTGTGCGCCGTCGCAGTAAGCTTTCTTCAGCAAGCTTGAACCTTGAACTGAACTTCCAAGTCCCAATCTGTAAAAGCACATACCTATCGTTATGTTCTATACCTAATATTTATTCGTAATGTGTTGGTTCGTTCTTACATTACTTTTTCTGCGGAGTGCTGTGATGTCACGTATTGAGATAACTTGTACCTTTCACATATAAAACGTTAAAGTTATTTTTTAAAATATAATATGTAAAATTATAAAACATTTGAATAAAATTCAGTTAAAAACCAGAATTGCATTTTTTGAACAACCATAATACTTTTCTAAACCTGAGCTATGCGAAATTAAAATTGTTCCTATTATTTTGAGTGGAAGTGGGAAACTTTTATATCCAATAGGCCCAATTTCAAGTTCGGCTCTTCCAGATAACAAAATATTACTAAGTACCTGTAGGACGTAAAAAGAAGACAGTGATGAAGCTAACTGCTCCATCCACGTCCACGCTTCACTATATAGAGAAAGTATACAAATTTACTCTAAGCAAATAAATGTTAATTGTTGGAGCCAAAAATGTTTTTTTAACTCCGATGTTTCAGAAAGAGGGGGCAGTCAGTTTTTTTAAGAAAGCTCTTAAAAAGTCTGCATACAAAATAATAGTCCTGGCAAAAGTTTGAATGGTATCTCCCCTTTTCGATACGGTGCTCTTCTGGTTTCAAGACCAATGCTAAAAATGTGAGCTTTCCCGAAGATAAATATTTCAGCTAAAGGAATGTAAATACATGGCAGAGCGAAACTTTGTCAAAACAATTTCTCCATGTGATAGAAAAAGAGTTTTATGAAAAGACATTGCATCCTTAAGTAACATTCAGAACTTTCGCACTTACGGCAACGAGGAAAAACATGTATTTTCAATTTTTTTTGTATATTAAAATTGTAATACCAATTATAAACAAACCAAATATGTAAAGAAATTAATTTTCTCTCCATCTGAGGGAAGTTCACAATTAAAGGTCGCGTGCAATAAAACATATCCACTGCATCAGATATCAGCAAAATAATGTGCATAACGATACCGTGCTTTTCGACATAGAATAAAGCATGTCCAGAATGTTTTTCGTCAAGTATCAGAAATAGATGACTATGAACACGCAGAATTTTATCCGCAATGTTCGTACTAACATTTTTATTCCGTGCGTATAGGCCTAATAAAAAATTCCTCTTAAATATATAGTTCAAATCTTGCAGGTTGAGGAAGTTTATTTGACTACTTCAACAAAGAGAGAACGAAAGTTGCTAGAAAAGAATTTCAGCTTTTTTTGTGTGTAAAGATTTTGCAACATACTGTCTTTGTCTTCAAAGATCAATGCACCCCATGGAACACACTACAGAGTATACCCCGCTGGGGATCTTTTGAAATACCTGTATTCACTTTTTACCTCTCTCCCCGAAGGCGAGGGCGTTACAGAAATTATTTCATAGAAAACACGTTAAAACTCTCTCCCCCATTTGCAACATACTATCCCATTACCTACAGGAATTTCATTGAATCTCCGTATTAAATAACATACTTGAAGACACCCCTAACAGTAAGCTAATATGTCTCTCATGGTGCACCAAACACCTTTTTCCCGAAATGTTAATTTTGCAGTACAATAAACAAAAACACATATTGGGATTCTTGTACAGTATATAGAAAAATTGTCTACATTTAGTACAGGCGACATTTGTTAAATTATGCTCCAGAAAATATGACGATATGAAACTCAAGTATTTTTTCTCCAGAAAATAAAGAATGACTTGAATATTTAATTTGCTATGCACAAGAAAAGCAGTCTTGTTTTTTATAATTCTTTAAAAAATATCTAATGATTTCTATCACGAAACAGCGTACGATAAAATTAACAAGAGAAACAACTTTATCTTTGTTTGTATGTCGTTCTTACTAGATTTCCTCAGAATTACAAAAACAACTTGCTCAAAATGTATTACCTGTGATACCAGCTTAACAAACGAAAAGCGGTTGCATCTAAACTAAATCTGCGTAAATAATGAGATTGTGGTTCTCTTAAAGAGAAGGACGGTTTTGTAAGTTAATCCAAGGTATTACCGGAGTACACAAAAGATCTAACTTAGTGCGACACGAACGGACTGTTTCGTCTCTTTTTCGGAATCAGGGACATTTGTCCATTTTCCTCAGGATCTTTTAGTAGGTAAAGTATTCACGAATCGTGCCAAAATGCCGAAATAAAAAACCTGTGAGAGAGGCTGTAAAAGGGTGGGCAAAAGTTAGGCTCATATATAACATATATACCAGTCGCGTTGTTCAGGGCGCACAAGCACCACCCATTTAAGTTGAAATTCCAATATTATATGGTCAAATAATAAGAATATATCGCGCGACTATATCTCGCACGCTGGTAACGATGGGCGCTAAAACATCTGACGCGTATCAGTCGCCCTTCCCTAACTAACCTTGATCCATCAACCTAAACGATTCTCCTCTTGAACCGAAGAAATTTGGAAACAGCTGTTCTGGTCCCAAGGATTACAATATGGACACCATACCGTCGATAACTGATACTACATATGTTGTGAGTAGCTTGCAGCTTAATGGATCTCGCCAAGTATCACATGGATTATGCAGACCAGATTCATCCGTTTTTAATAGAAGTCGTGTTTAGCTGCTTTGAATTGCAACAACTGCCAGAAGAAAACCAAAGTATATTCTGTAGGTACTGCTTTCAAATTACGTACCGCATACATCGTAGTACCGTCTCCAAAAGGATTGTTTCCTACTCGATGGTAATGCAGCTCGTTATTGATTTCGCCTTCATCGAGAATGGGTCAACGACCATCGTTTTAATGAGTCATAACGTTGACTCACAAATTAACCTAATCTCTACCCTTGAGACAGTGTAAGCCTAAGTCCAGTATAATATATTTGTTTTTATTCTTTTACTATAGTCCAGTATATTTGATTTGCTCTTATTCTCTAGTATTGCATTTTAGAAATGTTGAAATTATGAAATTCGTTAGGGTGAACCTGCGTAAATGTTATCTACAGTTAAAGTTATTTTCGATTATGATCACAGTTTTCATGTCCAACAAAGTAAAATACTTCTAAGAGGCTCATATTGGCATTAACGCCAAAGCGAAAAAACAGTATTTTTTTACCGAAATATCGCAATGAATCCAGCATACCCAAGGCATTTGCAAACGTCAAACACATCTTTTGTTCAAGAAGAAATCTGCGTCTCATCCAGAATTATACTGTGAAAAAACGATGCGCATTTTTAATTTTGGTACAACATATATGTGAATTATCTTGAACTACAAAAACTGTTGGACAATAATCTAAGTGATTAAAATTTTCAAAGAAGTTTAAGCTAATTTCTAAATCAAGGTATTGCAAACAATCTTTTGCTTTGGTTATCGGATCTTAATGTAAAATTATTTTCGTAATGCTAGATATTCAATATGAATTAGTGTTTGCATATGAGAACGGAGTTCATGTGTCTGTCACGAAAATAGAAAGTGGTATTCGTCATCAAAACTACTTCCCAGTTCCGTACGTTACGCCTTCCTTGCTCTTCAGCATTTGCATGTGGGTTTAGAAATTTTTTCTCTGTAATATATTGCGGCCCAAACATAACTTTGCATGCACTACATATATACCGTATAGCATAAGTGGCCATCTTGATTATGACTAAAATCTACTTTTTTCCCCTCGACTCCAAGTGATCTACTCTACTTCACAATTTTAAATTTCTTCCTTCAAAATTTGTCGTTTCCATATACCTATATCGTTGTTTCC